>OZ010748.1:4445855-5045855 GCA_963932245.1 Tachinus rufipes | reverse complement strand
GTCTCTTTGCGATTGACAGATAAGTCACGATCATGTATCTAACCCAAAAAAATTATAACACCTATTAAGTCGCTTCGCGATTGACAGATGAGTCACGCTCATAAACATAACCTAAAAAAATATGAGACATACATTGTTGCTTCGCAAATGCCAGATGAGTCACGCCTATGCACAAAACTAAAAAAAATTTGAGACATATTTTGTCGCTTTGCAATTGACAGATAAGTCACGCTCATGTATCTGACCCAAAAAAGTTAAAAGACATTATTAGTCGCTTCACGATTGACAGATGAGTCGCGCTCATAAACATAACCTAAAAAAATTCGAGACATAATTTGTCGCTTTGCGATTAATAGATGAGTGACGCTCATAAACATAACCTAAAAAAAATATGAGACATAATTTGTCGCTTTGCTATTGACAGATGAGTCACGCTCATAAACATAACCTAAAAAATGAGATTTACATTGTTGCTTCGCGAATAACATATGAGTCACGCATATGCACTTAACTAAAAAAAAATGAGGCATATCTTGTCGCTTCGCAATTGACAGATGAGTCACGCTTATAAAAGTAACCAAAAAAAAAAATGAGACATAATTTGTCGCTTTGCGATTGACAGATAAGTCTGCTCATGAACATAACCTTAAAAAATATGAGACATATATTCTCGCTTTGCAAATAACAAATGAGTCACGCTTATGCACGTAACTAAAAAAATATAAGACATATCTTGTCGCTTCGCGATTGACAGATGAGTCATGCTCATGAACATAACCTACAGAAAATATGAGACATAATATGTCGTTTTGCAATTAAAAAATGAGTCACGCTCATGCATATAACCTAAAAAAATACCTAACCTTACCTAACCTAACCTAAAAAAAAAATATGAGACATAATTTGTCGCTTCGCGATTGACAAATAAGTCACACTGATGAACATAACCTAAAAAAATATAAAACATTTTATGTTGCTTTGCAATTGAAAAATGAGTCACGCTCATGCATATAACCTAAAAAAATACCTAAACTTATTTAACCTTACCTAACCTAACCAAACCAAAAAAAAAAAAAAATGAGACATAATTTGTCGCTTTGCAATTGACAGATCAGTCACGCTCATGAACATAACCTAAAAAAATATGAGACAAACAATGTCGCTTTGCAAATAACAGATGAATCACGCTAATGCACCTAACTAAAAAATTATAAGACATATCTTGTCGCTTTGCGATTGACAGATGAGTCACACTCATGTATCTAACCCAAAAAAAATAAAAGACACATAAAAACGCATCGCGATTGACAGATGAATCACGCTCATAAAAATAACCTAAAAAAAAATGAGACATAATTTGTTGCTTCGCGATTGACAGATGAGTTACGCTTATAAACATAAACTAAAAAAATTATGAGACATAATTTGTTGCTTCGCGATTGACAGATGAGTCACGCTCATAAAAATAACCAAAAAAAAATATGAGACATACATGGTCGCTTTGCAAATGACAGATGAGTCACGCTTATGCAACTAACTAAAAAAATATGAGACATATCTTGTCGCTTTGCAATGGACAGATGAGTCACGCTTATGTATTTAACCTAAAAAAATTAAAAGACCTAATAAGTCACTTTGCGATTGACAGATGATGCTCATAAAAGTAACCTAAAATAATTGAGACATAAATTGTCGCTTCGCGATTGACAAATGAGTCACGCTCATGAACATAACCTAAAAAATATGAGACATACATTGTCGCTTCGCGAATAACAGATAAGTCACGCTTATGCACCTAATTAAAAAAAACATAAATCATATTTTGTCGCTTCGCGATTGACTGATGAGTCACGCTCATGTATCTGACTTGAAAAAGTTAAAAGACATTATTAGTCGCTTCTACTTTGACAGATCAGTAACGCTTATAAACATAACCTAAAAAAAATTTAAGACAATTTGTGGCTTCGCGATTGACAGATAAGTTACGCTCATAAAAGTAACCTAAAAAACTATAAGACATACATTGTCGCTTCGCAAATAACAAATAAGTCACGCTTATGCACCTAACTAAAAAAAATATGAGACATATCGTGTCGCTTTGCGATTGACAGATGAGTCACGCTCATAAAAGTAACCTTAAAATTTTGAGACATAATTTGTCACATCGCAATTGATGAGATGAGTCACGCTCATATATACCCAAGAAAAAACAAAAGACATAATAAGTTGCTTCGCAATTGACAGAAGCGTCACGCTGATGCACCTAACTACAAAAAAAATGAGACATCTTATCGCTTTGCGATTGACAGATGAATCACGATCATAAACATAACCTAAAAAATATGAGACATACATTGTCGTTTCGCGAATAACAGATAAGTCACGCTTATGCACCTATCTAAAAAAAATATGAGACATATCTTGTCGCTTCGCAATTGACAGATGAGTCACGCCCATGAATCTAACCCAAAAAATTAAAAGACATAAAAAGTCGCTTTGCGATTGACAGATGAGTCACGCTCATAAAAGTAATTTAAAAATTTTGAGACACACTTTGTCGCTTCGCAATTGACATATGAGTCACGCTCATGAACATAATCTAAAAAAAAAAGGAAACAGAATTTGTCGTTTCGTGATTGACAAATGAGTCACGCTCATGTATCTAACCCAAAAAAATTAAAAGACATACAAAGTCGCTTCGCAATTGACAGATGAGTCACGCTCATAAAAATAACCTAAAAAAACTGAGACATAATTTGTCGCTTCGCGATTGACAGATGAGTCACGCTCATGAACATAACCTAAAAACTATGAGACATACATTGTCGCTTTGCAAATAACAGATGAGTCACGCTTATGCACCTAACTAAAAAAAATATGAGACATATCTTGTTGCTTCGCAATTGACAGATGAGTCACGCCCATGAATCTAACCCAAAAAATTAAAAGACATAAAAAGTCGCTTCGCGATTGACAGATGAGTCACGCTCATAAAAGTAACTTAAAAATTTTGAGACACACTTTGTCGCTTCGCAATTGACATATGAGTCACGCTCATGAACATAATCTAAAAAAAAAGGAAACATAATTTGTCGTTTCGTGATTGACAAATGAGTCACGCTCATGTATCTAACCCAAAAAAATTAAAAGACACAAAGTCGCTTTGCAATTGACAGATGAGTCACGCTCATAAAATTAACCTAAAAAACTGAGACATAATTTGCCGCTTTGCTATTGACAGATGAGTCACGCTCATGAACATACCCTAAAAACTATGAGACATACATTGTCGCTTCGCAAATAACAGATGAGTCACGCTTATGCACCTAACTAAAAAAAATATGAGACATATCTTGTCGCTTCGCGATTGACAGATGAGTCATGCCCATGTATCTAACCCAAATAAATTAAAAGACATAATAAGTCGCTTCGCGATTGACTGATGAGTCACGCTCATAAAAATAACCTAAAAAAATAAGAGACAAAATTTGTCGCTTCGCGATTGACAAATGAGTCACACTCATAAACATAACCTAAAAAAATATGAGGCATATATTGTTGCTTTGCAAATAACAGATGAGTCACGCTTATGCACCTAACAAAAATAATATAAGACATCTTGTCGCTTCGCGATTGACAGATGAGTCACGCTCATGTATTTAACCCAAAAAAATTAAAAGATATAATAAGTCGCTTCGCGATTGACAGATGAGTCATAAACTGTTACATAAACTGTTACTTAAACTGTTACTTAAACTGTTACTTAAACTGTTACTTAAACTGTTACATTAACTGTTATTTAAACTGTTACCTAAACCGTTGTCTAAACTGTTATCTTAACTGTTATTTAAACTTCTATTTAATCTGTTACCTTAGCTATTACCTAAACTGTTATCTAAGCTGTTACCTTAACACATAACAGAAAACATTGATATTGACTAAAACGTCAGTGAAATAACTTCTTTATTACTGCTCGCAATTAAATGAAATTTAATACAGAGATAACATATAAATTAGCAATCAAAATGCCCGTACTAATTTAATGTTCATTTTATTATAAAGCAAAATGGCGGACAATTTTTGAATTTTGATGAAACCTAGCTTTAATCAAAATAGTTGAATAACTTCTGTATTACTGCTTAAAATTTGAAGAAATTTTATTTATACATAACCTACAAAAGTGCAAACATGATGCTTATAATAAATTTTTATTATTAAAATTAATAACAAAATTGCGGAAGATTTTTAAATTTTGTAAAATTTTTGAGTTAAACTAAAAAGTTGCTTAACTTTTTTATTCTAAACTGAAAATTAATGAAATTTTATTTTTGCGTTACCTTAAAATGTGCAAATAGGATACTTGCTTTTAATTTTAAATATTTTAAACTAAAACAAAATGGTGGAAGATTTTTGAATTTTATTAAATTCTGATTCAAACAAAAAAGTTGCATAACTTTCTTAATCTAAGCTGAAATTTAATAAAATCTTATTTTTGCGTAACCTAGGAATATACAATTATGTTACATTTTTTAAATTTAAAATATTTTAAACAAAAACAAAATGGCGGAAGATTTTTGAATTTGATTAAAATCTGATTTAATCAAAAAAGTTGAATAACTTTTTTAATCTAAGTTGGAGTATAATAAAATTTAATTTTTGATTAACCTAGAAATATACAAATAATTTACTTTTTTTAAATTTGAAATATTTTAAACAAAAACAAAATGGCAGAAGATTTTAGAATTTTATTAAAATTTGATTTAATCAAAAAAGTTGCAAAACTTTCTTATTCTTAGCTGAAAATTAATGAAATGTAACGGTTACGTTACCTTTAAATATGCAAATGTGAAACTTTGTTTGACTTTCAAATATTTTAAATAAAAACAAAATGGCGGAGGATTTTTAAATTTTGTTCATTTCTGGTTTAAACAAAAAAAGTTGCACAACTTTTTCATTTTAAGCTAGAATTAAATGAAATTTGATTTATACATAACCTATAAGTAAGCAATTATGATGCTACTTTTGAATCTTAAATATTTCAAAACCAAACAAAATGGCAAAAGATTTTTGAGTTTTCTTAAATTTCAATGCAAACAAAAAAATTGCATAATTTTCTTATTCTAAGCTGAAATTTAATGAAATTTTATTTTTATATAACCTCTAAATATAGAAATAAAACGCTTCCTTTGAATTTAAAATACCTTCAACAAAAACAAAATAGCGGCAATTTTTTTGAATTTAGAAGAAATTTGATGTAAATTAAAAAGTTGCATAACTTTCTTATTATAAGCTGTAATTTAATGAAATTTCTTTCATACATAACCTATAAGTAGACAATTATGATGCTACTTTTGAATCTTAAATATTTCAAAACCAAACAAAATGGCGGAAGATTTTTGAGTTTTCTTAAATTTCAATTCAAACAAAAAAGTTGCATAGTTTTCTTATTTTATGGTGGAATTCAATGAAATTAAATTTTTATACAGCATATAAATATACAAATATGAAACTTTTTTTAAATTTAAAATATTTTAAACAGAAACAAAATGGCGGAAGATTTTTGAGTTTTTTAAAATTTGAATTCAAACAAAAAAGTTGTATAATTTTCTTATTTTACGCTGGAATTTAATGAAATTTAATTTTTAAGATATATATTTTTATTCAATTAGATAACCTTTTTTTAAATTTAAAATATTTCATATAAAAACAAAATGTCGGAATATTTTTGATTTTTTTTAAATTCTTATTTAAACAAAAGTTGCATAACTTTGTTATTCTTAGCTGGAATTTAATGAAATTTGATTTTTATATAGCATATAAATATACAAATATGAAACTTCTTTTGAATTTGAAATATTTCAAACAAATACAAAATGGCGGACAATTTTTGAGTTTTCTTAAATTCCCATTTAAACAAAAAAGTTGCTTAACTTTTTAATTCAAAGTTTAAGAAATTTTTATTTTAACATAACCTATAGATATGCAAACATAATGCCTGCAGTGAGTAGAAATTATTTTAAATAATAGCAAAAAAGCGGAAGATTTTTGAATTTTGTCAAAATTTGAATAAATGCTCAAAATAACATTTTTTTAGAATACAAATTATGATGCTGGAAGATTTATACGACCATTACGTAATACATAAAATATTTTAGATGCGTGTCACGTCGCGACTCTATATATTTGCGATTCAATGCGGCCCCGATGACAATTTCGTCCTCACATTGTTGTCTGCACGTGAACATTAAAAAAAATCACTTCCCGAATCCGCCCGGCGAGACTCAAACGAATTCGAAATGATTAGTTTCGTTTTCGCATCTCACTGTTTAGTTTTTAGGTTAATTGTGCGTTTCCAATGGAAAAATGCGGCAAAAAATGTCCTAGAATTCGCAAGGAAAACTGGCTTACAATGTTTTCTCGTAAAGAGAAATGGGATCAAGAAGATGGATTGACCTTTATTAGATGTAACATCTTTGTATAGAAAAATGAGAGCAATGTTATCATCTTAAATAAGGACAGTTTTGTAAATTGTTACACGTATTCTGAACGCATTGTTAATTTATTCTGAATGTGCACTTGGTTATACAGAGTGAGCTATAAAAAAATAAATCAACTATTTTTTTATATAAAATTTATTCAATTCTGTGTAATAATCGTTATTATAATGACCTCAAAATACTACTGAAGTTATAATAGTAATATAAAACAATTACTATAATTGAATGTTGGCAACTGAATCATTTCTATAAAAGGCTTTAAATTAAAAACTTGATCGAAACAAATGATGTCACCTTAGATATTTTTGTTAATAAACCCGGAAACGTGACTAGAAGGTGCACCCCGTAAAAGGAGAACCGACAGTGATGAAGACATCGTATCCTTGCGACGAGAATTCCTGCATGTTCGCATTTTTCCATATCTCTCTAAACATAATTAATTGCAGAACAAGCTCGTTGTTATAATATTATTTTTTTATATTTGGCTTGATATATTCTCCCATAAATGGAATTCCTGCATTATTATGCAAAGGTCGCGGTCAACTCAAATCTGCATTTCTGGCTTTACTTTATTATTTTTATACTGTCCTCATTCTGAGTGCTTGTAAATAAAAAATGTTGCAACAAACAACAATTACATAATCAATTAACACAGGTAATTGAATCAATCAAGGTCTTTTACTTTACACGGATTCTTTTTTAATGTATTTCTTTCATCTTCCGTAATTTCCTTTTTTTTTTCATTCCGTTTTAATTCATGCAAATGGTTTATTACAGTAATTTCTGCTATTAATAGCCCGACACGGAAAACAACACGATTTATTGCAACTGCAGGTTTGTTTGTTTTTTATACTATGTGCATCGTCGTCCGTTGGTGGGAAAATATGCGAAGGATGAATGCGAGCATATCGAGATGACAAAAGTATTTTATTGCAAATTTAAATTTTATTTTGTTTTGAATTTTTATTAATCAAAATCAAAGATTTTTAATGTTACCAGTAACTATTACCTACACGGTTACCTATAACTATTACTTAAACAGTTACCAATAATTATTACCTAAACGGTTACCGTAACTATTACTTAAACAGTTACCAATAACTATTACTTAAATTGTTACCAGTAACTATTACCTAAATTATTACCAATAACCATTACCCCAATTGTTATCTAAACTGTTATTTGTAGTTGTTATATAAACTGTTACCAGTAAATATTACCTACACGGTTACTTATAACTATTACTTAAACAGTTCCCAATAACTATTATCTATACGGTTACCGTAACTATTACTTAAACGGTTACCAATAACTATTACTTAAATTGTTACCAGTAACTACTACCTAAATTAATACCAATAACTATTACTCCAATTGTTATCTAAACTGTTATTTGTAGTTGTTATATAAACTGTTACCAGTAATTATTACCTAAACTGTAACAGCAATTGGTACTTAAACTGTTATTAGTAATTATCTAAACTGTTACCAGTAATTATTACTCAAACAGTTGTTTTCTTAACTGATACCATTAAGCTCTACTTAAACTGTTACCATTAACTGCTACCCTAATTGCTAATTAAACTGTTGTTAACTAAATAGTTATCAAGGAATTCATTATTAAACAATTCTCTTATGTTTAAATGACATTTGACATTCAATCTTTTGAATATAATAACACCAATTACCTCCACTATCACCTAAACTGTTACTAGTAATAGTTACTTAAGCTGTTACCGGTAACTAATATTGCCTCTATCACCTAAACTGTTATTAGTAATTGTTCCTAAACTGTTACCGGTAACTGTTACCCCAACTGTTTGTAAACTGTTACCAGTAGTTGTTACATAAACTGCTACCTGCAGATGTTCTTACACACACACGATAACATAATATTTTTACAATTATACGATCTGTCATTTTTTTAACATATTATGTTTAAATGACATTTGACATTCAATCTTTTGAATATAATAACACCAATTACCTCCACTATCACCTAAACTGTTACTAGTAATAGTTACTTAAGCTGTTACCGGTAACTAATATTGCCTCTATCACCTAAACTGTTATTAGTAATTGTTCCTAAACTGTTACCGGTAACTGTTACCCCAACTGTTTGTAAACTGTTACCAGTAGTTGTTACATAAACTGCTACCTGCAGATGTTCTTACACACACACGATAACATAATATTTTTACAATTATACGATCTGTCATTTTTTTAACATATTAGTTTGTTAAGTTAACATCAAATTAACATCAAACTTCTGTCAAATTTATGACAATTTAATTTAATAGTTTTTATTTTAACTGTCAAGCTAATATCATCTGTCAAATCTCTTGCATGTCAACTATATTGTATGTTAAATCTGTCATATGTCAAATGTGTCAAATTTTTGTCAACTGCCAAATTTTTGTGAAATGTCAAAATTGACAAATGTCAAACATCAAATTTTATTTTGACATAACCTCAATTTAATCATCTTGACTTAACTTAATCAAAAGTCACAAATGATGGCAAAAATTATTGTAATTCTATTATAGAACATTGGATATTAATGCAAATTGGTACCAATACATCTCAACTGCAAAAAATTAATAAAAATCCGTACGCTTAATTTTGCATAACCTCAATTTAATCAACTTGACTTAACTCTATCAACACTCGCACAAAGCAACTTAACAATTCTTTGCTTTAAAACGAAGCATTGAATATTGATAGGAATTAGTGCCAACATTTTTTAGTACCATGACTACCAACCTTATAAAATTAATAAAAATCCATACGTTCAATTTTGCATATCGATTTCTTCTTTAATTACTTAAAGTTTACAAAATTGAGAAATTTTGTAAACTTTAAGTAATTAAAGAAGAAATCGATAGGATGACTTAAAAAATTGTAACTCACAAATGGTATATTAGATATTTACAAAGATTGGTACCAACATTGCTTAGTACTATAAGTACAAACTGTATAAAATTGGTTTTAATTCATACGCTCAACTTAATCTAACCTCAACTTAATCAACTTAACTAACTTGAGATAAGAGCTAGGAATGATAACTCAAAAATCCATAGCTCAAAAACGGTACATTGGAAATTGATGCAAATTGGTACTAATATACTTTATTAGCTTAAGTACAAACTGTGTAAAAATAGTTTAAATCCATACGCTTAATTTAACATAACCTTAATTAAATCAACTTAACCTAGTTGAGTTAAGAGCCACAAACAATAACTCAAAAAATCATAACTAAAAAAAAGTACTTTGGATATTGATACAAATTGGTACCAATATACTTTAATACTTTGGGTACCAACTTTATAAAATAAGTATTAATCCATAGGCTTAATTTAACCTAACCTCAATTTAATCAACTTAACTTACTTAAGTCAAGAGCCACGAACAATAACTTCAAAATCCATAACTCAAAAACGGTACATTGGATATTGATGCAAATCAGTATCGATATACTTTAATATCTTGGGTACCAAATGTGTAAAATTTGTTTAAATTCATACGCTCAATTTAACATAACCTCAGTTTAATCAACTTAACTTACTCGAGCCAAGGGCTAGAAACGATAACTCAAAAATTCATAACTCAAAAACGGTACATTGGAACTTGATGCAAATTAGTACCAATATACTTTAATACCTTACGTAGAAACTGTGTACGATTGGTTTAAATCTATACGCTTAATTTAATATAACTTTAATTAAATCAACTTAACCTGCTTGAGTCAAAAGCAACAAACAATAACTCAAAAGTCCATAACTCAAAAACGGTACATTGGATATTGATGCAAATTGGTACTAATATACTTTATTAGCTTAAGTACGAACTGTGTAAAACTGGTTCAAATCCATACGCTCAATTTAACATAACCTCATCTTAATCAACTTAACTTACTTAATTCAAGAGCCACAAACAATAACTGAAAAACTCATAACTCAGAAACGGTACACTGGATATTATTGTAAATTGGTAACAATATACTTTAATACTTCAAGTACAAACTGTGTAAGATTAGTTTAAATCCATACAGTCAATTTAACATAACCTTAATTTAATCAATTTGACTTACTTAAATCTAAAGCTATTAAGGATAACTCAAAAAACTATAACTTGAAAATGGTGCATTGGATGTTAATGCAAATTGGTACCAATATACTTTAGTACCATAAGTAGCAATTGTGTAAAATGTTTTGATAACGAACACCTGAGTGAGCAACTCCAATCTAAACTACTGACTCGTTGTCTTGCTTTGTAGTCTTTTACTCTGATTTAAACTGTTATTTTAAGTAACCTATAAGGTTAAGGGTTACTTTAAGTGTTACTCAAACTGTTACCTAAACAGTTATTTACACTGTTACCTAAAAATATTGTAAAGTGTTACCTAAATTGTTACTTAAACTGTTATTTAACAATTACATAAACTGTTACCTAAACTGTTACTTTAACTATTACCTAAACTGAGAAGTGTTTTGCAAAGTTTTACTTAATTTACTATTTAAACTATTACTTATACTGTTACCTAAAGTGTTAATTAAACATTTACATAAAATGTTAGCGGTAACTGTGAGTGTTGACTAAACTCTATTACTGCTAAGATCAACGCCAAAGGTTAAATATTGAATTCTTTTTTATTTTTTGCAATTTTTAACAAATGCCACAAACGTTTGATAGTTTAGAGTAAACGCTAATTTTGACACAAAACGCTCATTTGTACAATCAATTTATTAAAGTTTACAATCAACCGTTGATGTTGACAGTTGATCAGTTGACGTTGGTTTTAACTGTTGCATAAACTGTCAGTTAAACTTTTGCTTAAACTGTTACTTAAACTCTTACTGAAACTGTTACTTAAACTTTTATTTAAACTGTTACTTAAACTTTTATTTAAACTGTTACTTAAACTGTTACTTAAACTGTTACTTAAACTGTTACTTAAACTGTTACTTAAACTGTTACTTAAACTGTTACTTAAACTGTTACTTAAACTGTTACTTAAACTGTTACTTAAACTGTTACTTAAACTGTTACTTAAACTGTTACTTAAACTGTTACTTAAACTGTTACTTAAACTGTTACATAAACTGTTACATTAAATTGTTAATTTAACTGTTACCTAAAATGTAACAAAACGTGTTGTTAAACTGTTACCAAACAATTAAATAAACTGTTACCCAAACTATTACATAAACTGTTACTTAAAGTGTTACCTAAAGTGTTACCGGTAACTGCTACTGTGTCGATTAACTCTATTTCTGCTAGAACCAGCGCAACAATTAAAGTAAACACTTGATCACAAACGTTGATTTTGACAGTTAGCAGACAACGTTGGTTTTGACTATAAGACGAGTTGATTGAAATCGCAATTGTTGATATAAGTACAATAGATCATAACTGAAATTTTTAAAAATTTGTAATTTGTATTAAACAATATTTTAAAAGTACAAATCAAGTAAGGGTATTAATCGTAAGCAACTTGATTTTTAAAATCAAATCAAATTCATTAATTGAATGTAATATCTAGACAGAGCAATGCCCCATACAATTGACTGAACAGACAAACAGTAATTAATTGAATTATAAAAATAAATCGAATGCGTTTTATTGATAATTAGTTGATAATTTTCGAATAAAATAGCCAATGATGATGCTACGACATGTGCGAGAAGATAACAATTTTTAAAGAAATAATCAAAGCCAGCTGAATTTATTTGACAAAGGAGAACGATCGCCACTAAACAAATTATATCGGACATTCCAGGAACGATTATAATATTCTTATAATATAATATGTTTGTTTTGACTGCTCACTTATCTCAAATTACAATGATAACCTAAAACAGGTGACTTAAATCTTAAAACAATCTTATTTTTTGTGTGCTAGTATTATAACAAACCTGTTATTAGCTAAAATGTTCTTGTGGTAGTAGTTGTAGTAGTTGATTGTGGTGGAAAGGTATGGTTTGGAGGAGGGATCTACGACGGAATGATTTACGGCGCATTCCTATCGGCTCTTTCGCAATCCGCAATCTTACATAATAACACTCATTATCGATTCCAGCTCGTTCATTTTATCATCATCTTTCCCATGCCAAGCCGCTGTCAGTTCGTTTTTTATGTATCATCATTTGCCATCGCAGCAAGCGAACGTTAAATTGACAATTAGATTGTCAATTCTGTATAATCAACATTTAAGTTATTATCAGTGCTACAATTAGATTGTCTTTATCAAATTAATTACTAAGTTTATCTGTTTATCATATGTCATTTGTCATTTGAGATATTTATTTCCTAGTTAAGTTTCAGTAATAGTTTAGCTAACAGTAACAATTAAGGTAACTGGTTTCTTAACAATTCTCGGTAAGTGTTACTGGTAACAGTTATTGGTAACAGTTAAGTTTTATTAAGTTTTGACTTTATTTCAGAACTTTTTTTACAAACACTAAGATGTGATCTGTTTTTGACTTAATTTAGTTAAATTTTTCCTGTCACCAAATTTGTCAATGTTATTTTTAGAATATTATTGACAATTTAAAAACAGTTATGACAGTTTAAAGTTATTAAAACAAATTTACTATAAACAATAAAATAATGTTTGTTTTTAATGTGCCGCTACTGGAATTTTTTGGAAAATATATATTTACACTTTTGTAGGTTATGTTAAATTATATTTGATTAAAATTGCATTATAATTAAGAAAGTTTTGTAACTTTTTTGGTCTACGTTAGATTTTATCCAAATTAAAAAACCATCTGCCATTTTGTTATTTTTGAAAATATTTTTTATCCAATAAAAAAATTATTTTTGCATATTTATATGCTAATTTGAAATGAAATTTTATTTAATTCACACAAAAATTAAAAAAGTTGTGCAACTTTTTTGGTTTACACAAAAATTTTACAAATTCAAAAAACCATCCGTCCTTTTGTTATTTAAAAAAAATTATATCTAATAAAAGTATTTTATTTGCACAATGATAGATTATTTGCAAACCAAATTTTATTAAAATCGCACAATGATTGAGAAAGTTATGCAACTTTTTTGGTTTACACAAAATTTGTCTAAAATCAAAAAATGATCCGCCATTTTGTTATTTTTACAAAATAGTTATATCTAATAAAAGTATTTTATTTGCACATTTATAGGTAATTTGCAAACCAAATTTTATTAAAATCGCATAAGGATTGAGAAAGTTATGCAACATTTTTGTTTTACACAAAACTTTTTCAAATTTAAAAATCCATCCGCCATTTTGTATTTTAAAAAAAGATTTATATCTAATAAAAGTATTTTATTTGCACATTTATAGGTTACTTGCAAACCAATTTTTATTAAAATCGCACAAAGATTGAGAAAGTTATGCAACTTTTTTGTTTTACACAAAATTTATCCAAATTAAAAAATCATCCGCCATTTTGTTAATTTAAAAAAATATTTAAATTTAATAAAAATTCTTTAGTTGCACATTTATAGGTTATTTGCAAACCAAATTTTATTAAAATCGTACAAAGATTGAGAAAGTTATGCAACTTTTTTGTTTTATACAAAACTTTTCCAAATTCAAAAAACCATCCGCCATTTTGTTATTTAAATTTTTTTTTTATATCTAATAAAAGTATTTTATTTGCACTATTATATGTTATTTGCGAACCAAATTTTACTAAAATCGCACAAAGATTGTAAAAGTTACGTAACTTCTTTGTTTTACACAAAAAAATTTCAAATTTAAAAAACCATCCGCTATTTTGTTAAATTAAAAAAAATATTTGAATCTAATAAAAATATTTTATTTGCACATTTATAGGTTATTTGCAAACCAAATTTTATTAAAATCGCACTAAGATTGTGAAAGTTACGCAACTTTTTTGTTTTACACAAAAAAATTTCAAATTCAAAAAACCATCCGCTATTCTGTTAATTTAAAAAAAAATTTGAATCTAATAAAAATATTTTATTTGCACATTTATAGGTTATTTGCAAACTAAATTTTATTAAAATCGCATAAAGATTGAAAAAGTTATGCAACTTTTTTGTTTTACACAAAACTTTTTCAAATTCAAAAAACCATCCGCCATTTTGTTGTTTTAAAAAAATATTTATATCTAATAAAATGATTTTATTTGAACATTTATAGACTATTTGCAAATCAAATTTTATTAAAATCGGATAAAGATTGAGAAAGTTATGTAACTTTTTTGTTTTACACAAAATTTGTCCAAATTAAAAAATCATTTGTCATTTTGTTAATTTAAAAAAAATATTATTATCTAATAAAAGTATTTCATTTGCACAATGATAGGTTATTTGCAAACCAAGTTTTATTAAAATCGCACAAAAGTTGAGAAAGTTATGCAACTTTTTTGTTTTACGCAAAACTTTTTCAAATTCAAAAAATCATCCGCCATTTTGTTAATTTAAAAAAATATTTATATCTAATAGAAGTATTTTATATGCACATTTTTAGGTTATTAGCAAACAAAATTTTATTAAAATCGCACAAAGATTGAGAAAGTTATGCAACTTTTTTTGTTTACAAAAAATTTGTCTAAATTCAAAAATCCATCCGCCATTTTGTTATTTTTATAAAATAGTTATATCTAATAAAAATATTTTTTTTGCACATTTATAGTTAATTTGCAAACCAAATTTTATTAAAATCGCACAAAGATTGAGAAAGTTAGGCAACTTTTTTGTTTTACACAAAACTTTTCTAAATTCAAAAAACTATCCGCAATTTTGTTATTTTAAAAAAATATTTATTTCTAATAAAAGCATTTTATTTGCACATTTATAGGTTATTTGCAAACCAAATTTTATTAAAATCGCACAAAGATTGTGAAAGTTACGCAACTTTTTTGTTTTACACAAAACTTTTCTAAATTCAAAAAACCATCCGCCATTTTGTTATTTTTAAAAATAATTTATATTTAATAAAAATATTTTATTTGCACATTTATAGGTTATTTGCAAACCAAATTTTATTAAAATCGCACAAAGATTGAGATAGTTATGCAACTTTTTTGTATTACACAAAACTTTTCTAAATTCAAAAAACTATCCGCCATTTTGTTATTTAAAAAAAAATTTATTTCTAATAAAAGAATTTTTTTTTGCACATTTGTTGGTTATTTGTAAACCAATTTTTATTAAAATCGCACAAACATTAAGAAAGTTATGCAACTTTTTTGATTTAAGTCTAATATCATCCAAATTAAAAAAGCATCCGCCATTTTGTTATATTTAAAAATATCAACATGTAATTTTAACATATTATTAATACTTCTAACTAACATAACTAAACCTAATTTCAACTAATTTATATAAAAAACAAGTGAATAACAAACTAAATTTGATAAAACAAAACAAAAATTAGCAACTAATTCATCCGCCATTTTTTTGTTTTTAAAATTAGCAACTTGCAATTTTAACATATTAAAAACATTCCGAATTAACATAAGTAAACAAAGTTTTAACTAATTCAAATGAAAAATAAATGAATTGCAAGCAAAACTTTGATAAAACTAAAAATCAAAATTAGCACCTAAATCATCCGCCATTTAGTTATTTTTGAAATTAGCAACTTGTAATGTTAACATATTTATAACACTCCTGATTAACATAAGTAAATTAAATTTCAACTAATACAAATAAAAAATAAATGAAATGCAAGCAAAATTTTGATAAAATTTAAAAAATGTTTAGGAACCAAATTGTCCTCCATTTAAAGTTGGCAACATGTAATTTTAAAGTATAAAGAAACTATAAAATGTATTTACAAATGTCAAAGTTTTATTAACTGTCATTTTACTGTCAAATGTCAAACTTTTTCTATTTGTGAAATTCTTTAACATTTTAAAAGCATTTTTGACAGTTTATGAACATATTTAGAACAATATTGACAACTTAAGAACATTTTTGGGACACTTTTAAAGCACTATTGACAATACTTATCAAACATTTTTGACAGTTTAGAAACATTTCTAGAACATCAATGACAGTTTTAGAACATTTCTACAACTTTATTAACAGTTTAAGATCATTTTTAACTGTCTAAGACCATTTTTCACAGTTTAGAACTATTTTTAGAACTTTATTGACAATTTAGAAACATTTTTGACAAATTAAAAACTTTTTTGACAATTTAGGAACATTATAAAACATTTGCCTACAGTTAAGGAACATTGTATATAGTTTGAAACATTTTTAGAACAGTATTGGCAGTTTTTTATATTTTGACAGTTTTTTATATTTTAAGAATATTTTTGGAACATTTTTGACATTTTAGAATTTTTTTTGACAAATTAAGAACTTTTTTGACACTTCAGGAACATTATTTAACTTTTTTTACGGTTTAGGAACATTGTAGATTGTTTGGAACATTTTAAAAACATTATTGGCAATTTTGATAGTTTGCGAACATTAATAGTGATTTAGAAACATTGTAGACAGTTCAGAAGCATATCTAGAACATTATTGACAGTTTAGAAATAGTTTTTGACAATTTAGAATCATTTTTAACAATTTAAGAACATTTCTAAAACACTATTAACCATTTACAAACATTTTTAACAGTTTGCAAACATTAATAATAGTTTAGGAACATTGTAGACAGTTTAGGAACATATCTAGAATACTATTGACAGTTCAAACATTTAATTGGCTTTTTAAGAAAATTTTTAGAATATGGTAGACAATATAAACAGTTTAAGATTAATTTTGACAATTTAGAAACATTTAAGAAACATTTTTAAAACATTAAGAACATTATTGACAATTCAAAAACAATTTTGACAATTTAGGGACATTTCTAAAACACTATTAACAGTTTACAAACATTTTTAGAACATTATTGACAATTTAATAACTTTTTTGACAGTTTAGAAATATTACTAAAAATTGGTAACATTTTTAAGACATTATGGACAATTTTTTAGAATTTGCAAACATTAATAATAATTTGGGAACGTTTCAGGCAGTTTAATAACGTAATAATAATTAGGAAATATTTAAGATAGTTAGAGAACATTTCTAAAACATTATTGGCAGTTTAGGAACATTAATAATTATTATAAATTTGGAACAACATTGACAGTTTAAGGACATTATGGATAAACTAAGAACAATTTTGACAGTTAAAGAACATTTTCAGAACATTTTTAGACAATTTATTTTATGTTTATAATTTTTTAGACTCTAAAACATGAGTACGGGTCCAAATGTTAGTTAGAAATTTAAAATAAGTCTTTTTGGACGCGTTAACAGTTTTTTTTTCACTGGAGGTGATAGTGGTATCAATTATTTGTAGACAAACAGTAGTCTCTAATCCTTGATAGGCAAACACTTGGGTGGGTGGGCCACTCTAAAGCATGAGTATGAGCGAATAGTATAATTTAGGGTTTCCGCCCACCCGCCCAAGTGTTAGTTAGCAAGAAATTAAAAGTTTCTCTTTTCTGCCGCGTCTAAAGTGTTTTAATCAGAAGAGGTGATGGTAATATTTAATCCCTTGACGATTTGAACTGGGGTATTAATTTTGAAAATTTTAGAACATTTTTGACAATTCAGGAATATTTCTAGGATATCATTGACAATTTAAGAACATTTTTGAAAATTTGCGAACATTTTTTTGACAAATTCACAAACATTAACAATGAAAACAATTTTAACAGGACATAATTGATAATTTTAGAAAAAATTTGACAGTTCAGGATCGTTTTTAGAACATTATTGACAATTTATGAACATTTTTGACATCTTAGGACTTTTTTTGACAGTCTACAAATATTTTTAAATTATTGACAAATTAAAAACATTTTTAAAATTTTAGAATTTTTTTGACAGTCTACAACTATTTCAAGAACATTTTTGACAATTTAAAAACCTTTTTTACAGTTCCAAAACATTTTTAGAACATTATATACAATTTAAGAAAATTTTTGACAGTTTTGATACATTTTTAGAACATAATTGTCAATTTAATAACATTTTTGACATCTTTGGACTTTTTTTGACAGAAAATAACTTTTGACATTTTAAAAACTTTTAGGAACTTATCTAGAACAACATTGAAAACTTTATAATATTTTTGAGAGTTTAGAAACATTGCTGACTTTTTGTTAACAGTTCAGAAACATTTTTAAAATGCTATTGACAATTGAAGAACATTTTTGACAGTTTAGGAACATTTTTACACTTTGTAGACAGTTCAGTAACATTTTTGGAATGAAATTGAAAATTATTTTTGACAATTTAAAAATTTAGAAACATTGTAGACAGTTTATGAACACTTATAGAACATTATTGACAATATAAAAACATTTTTGTCAGTTTAGAAACATTTTTGACACTTCGTAGGCAGTTCGGGAATATTATTGACAATTGAAGAATATTTTTGACAATTTGCAAACATTAATAATAATTTAGAAACATTATAGACAGTTTAGAGATTTGTTTAGAACATTATTGACAACTGAAGCACATTTTTGACAGTTTAGGAACATCTTTAGGATTTCATGGATAATTTACGAACATTTTTTACTGTTTAGAAACGTTATTTACACTTATTTGACACTTTAGGAACTTTCTAGAACAACATTGAAAAGTTGAGAACATTTTTAACTGTTTAAAAATTGTTGAACACTTCTGGAACATTATTGTTAATTTAAAAATATTTTTGATAGTTTAGGAACATTTTTAAGGCATTATGGATCATTTTAGAACGTTTTTGACAGTTTAGGAACATTATTTGCACTTTCTTGACAGTTTTGGAACTTTTCTAGAACATTACAGACAGTTTAATGACCTGTTTAGACAATTAAAGAACATTTGTGACAATTAAATGATAATTTGAGCACGTTTTTGACGATTTCCAAACATTAATTACAATTTAGCAATATTTTTGACAATTAAGGAACATTTTGCAGACATTAAGAATAATTAATGAACATTTTTGACAGTTTAGGAACATTTTTATACTTTGTAGACAATTCAGCAATACTAGAACTTTATTGAAAATGTAAGAACAATTTTGACAGCTTAGGAACATGATTGACACTTTGTAGACAGTTTATAGACATTTTAAAAATGTCATTGACAATTGAAGAATATTTTTGCCAATTTGCAAATACTATTAATAATTTAGAATTGTAGAAAGTTTATAAAAACTTTTAGAACATTATTGACAATTTAAAAACATTTTTGTCATTTCGTACACAGTTCAAAAACATTTTTAGAATGTTATTGATAAAAGAAGAATATTTTTGATAGTTTAGAAACATTTTTACACTTTTAGACAATTTAAGAATTTTTCTAGAATATTATTGAAATGTTAAGAACATTTTTGACAGTTTAAAAATATTTTTAGAATGTTAATAATCATTTTGGAACATTATAGACTGTTATAGACTTGTTTAGAACATTATTGACAATTGAAGAACATTTTGACAGTTTAGAACATTAATGATATTTTGAGCACATTTTTGACAATTTGCATTAATAATAATTTTGCAATATTTTTGACAGTTTAAGAACATTTTTCGGATATTATGGGTAATTATAAACGTTTTTGACAGTTTAAGAACATTTACATTTTTTTGACACTTTGAAACTTTCTAGAACACCATTGAAATCTTGAAAACTTTTTTTGATATTTTGTAGACAGTTCAGAAACATTTTTAAAACGTTATTGATTATAGAAAAACATTTTTTGACAGTTTATAAACTTTTCTAGAACATTATTGAAAATTTAAGAATATTTTTGACAGTTTATTTGATATTTTCTAGACAGTTCAAGAACATTTTTAGAGTATTACTAAAAATTAAAGAATATTTTTGACAAATTGCAAATATTATTAATAATTTTGGAACAATGTAGACAATTTATGAACATTTCTAGAAAATTATAGAAAATTTAAGAAATTTTTTCAGAATTAAAACATGAGTAAAACCGGATTGTTTAAATTGGGGTTCCTGCCCACCCACTCAAGTGTTAGTTATTAAGAAATTTAAAATTACTTTTCTCTGCCGTGTTAAACATTTCTTTATCACTGGAGCTGATGATGATATTAATTAATTGTAGACAAACACTGGGGTGGTTCGGTGGGACACTCTAAAACATGAGTATAGGCAAATATTTTAAACTGGGGTTCCCGCCCACCCGGCCAAGTGTTAGTTATCAAGAAATTTAAAATGTTCCTTCTTTGTTGCGTTTAAAGTGTTTTAACCACTAGAGGTGGGTGGGTAGATGGGGCACTCCAGAACATAAATACGGGCGGATAGTTTAAACTGGGTTCCCGCCCACCCGCCCAAATGTTAGTTTTCAAGAAAAAAAAATCTGTTCTGCGTTAAATATGTCTTTAATATTTAAATATAAGTACAGGAGGATAGTTTATACTAGTTACAGCCCACCCGCCCAAATGTTAGTTTCTCTTTTCTTCCGCGTCAAAAGTTTTTTAATCAAAAGAGGTGATGATGATATTCAATCCCTTGATGAGGGACACTTGGGTGAGGGGGTGATACATGAGTACGAAGAGATGGTTTGAACTGGGATATTATTTTTGGAATTTTAAGAACATTTTTAACAATCCAGGAACATTTCTTGGATATCATTGACAATTTAAAAAAACATTTTTGAGAATTTGTGACAGTTTAGAAGTGTTTTTAAAACATATTTGACAAATTCAAGAACATTAACAATGGAAACAATTTTGACAGTTTAGGATCGTTTCTAGAATATTATTGACAGTTAATGAGCTTTTCTAAAACATTATTGAAATCTTGAGAACATTATTGACAGTTTAGAAACATTAATGATACTTTGTAAGCAGTTCAGAAACATTAATAATAATTTAGAAACATTATAGACAGTTTAAAGACCTTCTTAGAACATTATTGACAATTGAAGAACATTTTTGATAATTTAGGAACATTAATAGACTTCGTAGACAGTTTCGGAACTTTTCTAGAACAATATTATAAATTTAAGAACATTTTCGACACTGTTGGCACTTCGTAGACAGTTCAGAAACATTTTTGGAATTATATTGAGAAATGAAAAAACATTTTTGACATTTTTAAACATTAATAATAATTTAGAAACATTATTATTTTTGACAGTTTAAAAACATTGTTGACAGTTCAAAAACATTTTGAAAATGTTATTGACAACTGAAGAACATTTTTGACAATTTAGCAGAAAATTTCCTAGAATTGCATTGAATATTTAAGAACGTTTTTGACAATTTAGGAACATTGTTGACATTTTCTAGACAGTTCAGGAACATTTTTGGAATGTTATTGACAATTGAAGAACGTTTTTACCAATTTGCAAATATTATTAATAATTTAAGAACATTGTAGGTAGTTTATGAACGTTTATAGAACATTATTGTTAAATTAAAATCATTTTTGACAGTTTAGAAACATTTTTATGACATTATGGATCATTTTTGACAGTTTAGGAACATTACTTGCACTTTGTTGACAGTTTCGGAACATTTCAAGAAGTTCATTGAAACCTTGAGAACATTCTTGACAGCTTAAAAACATTATTGACACTTTTTAGACAATTTAGGAACATTTTTAAAACGTTATTGACAATTAAAAAACATTTTTTAACAGTTTTGAAACAAATTTAAGAACATTTTTGACAGTTTAGGAACGTTGTTGAAACTTCGTAGACATTATGGATCATTTTAGAACGTTTTTGACAGTTTAAGAACATTATTTGCACTTTGTTGACAGCTTAGAAACTTTTCTAGAATATCATTGAAATCTTTTGAAAATTTTTGACAGTTTAAAAACATTATTAACACTTTGTAGACAGTTTTGGAACATTTTTAAAACGTTATTGACTATTGAAGAAAAACATTTTTGACAGTTTAGAAACATTGTTGACACTTTGTAGACAGTTCAGGAACATTTTTAGAACATTATGAATCATTTAAAAATTTGTTGACAGTTTAAGAACATTATTTGCACTTTGTTGACAGTTTAGAAACATTATTGACACTTTGTAGACAGTTCAGGAACATTTTTACATTTTGCGGACAGTTTAAGACTTTTTCTAGATTATTATTGAAAATTTCGAAACATTTTTGACAATTTAGGAATATTTTTAGAATGTTATTAACAATTGAAAAACATTTTTGACGTTTTGCAAACATTAATAATAATTTAGGAACATTATAGACAGTTTAAAAACCTGTTTAGAACATTATTGACAATTGAAAAACTTTTTTGACAGTTTATGAACATTTTTGTACTTCAAGTTAGTTCAGAAACTTTTTGATAGTTTAGGAACATTGTTGACACTTTGTAGACAGTTTAGGAACATTTTTAGAATGTTATTGACAATTAAAGAACATTTTTGACAATTTGCAATTATTATTAATAATTTAGGAGTATTGTAGACAGTTTATGAACACTTCTGGAACATTATTGTTAATATAAGATAATTTTTGACAATTTAGGAACATATTTAGTGCATTATGGATAATTTTAGAGCGTTTTTGATAGTTTAATTTGCACTTTGTTGACAGTTTAGAAATTTTTCTAAAGCATCTTTGAAACCTTGCAAACACTTTTAACAGTTTAGATTCATTTAACAATTTGTAAGCAGTTGAGAAACATGTTTAAAACTTTATTGTTAAAAGAAGAACATTTTTGGAAGTTTTGAAACGTTTTCACACTTAGTAGACAGTTTAGAAACTTTTCTGAAACATTATTGAAAACTTAAAAACATTCCTGACAGTTTAGAAACATTATTGACAGTTTTTAGACACTTTAGGAACATTTTTAAGACGTTATTGACAATTGAAGAACATTTTTGACAGTTTAGAAACATTTTTTGGGCATTATGGATCATTTAAGAACGTTTTTGACAGTTTAGGAACATTATTAAATTTTTTTGACACATTAGAAACTTTCTAGAACATCATTGAAATCTTGAGAACATTTCTGACAATTTAGAAACATTATTGACACTTTGTAGACAGTTCAGAAACATTTTTAAAATGTCATTGACTTATTAAAGATTATTTTTGACAATTTACAAATATTGTTAATAGTTTCTGAACATTTCTGGAACACTATTGAACATTTTTGACAGTTTAGGAACATTTTTAGGACATTATTTTAATTTTTAAGAATTTTTGATTATTTATAATAATTTGCCACATTTTAGACAGTTTATGAACGTTTTTATAAAATTATTATTATTTAAAAAAAAAACATTTCACAAACATTATTGACATTTTAAGAACATTTTTGACAGTTTACGAACATTAATAATAAGTTGAAAACGTTTTAAATAGTTTAGGAACATTTCAAAAACATTTTTGATAGTTAAGGAGCATTTTTAAAACATTATTAACAATTTTGGAACATTTTCGACAGTTAATGAACATTAATTAAAATGTGTGAACATTTTTGACAGTTTGGGAACATTTTTAGGACGTTATTTACAAATTGAGAATTTCTTTTTGACAGTTTAGGTCTATTATTAAAAACTTCAGAACATTTTTGATAGTTCGGAACATTTTTAGGACATTATAGACAATTTAAGAATTTTATTGACAGTTTAGGATCATCATTGAAAATTTGAAATAGTTCAAGAACAAATTAAGAAATTAAGAATTTTTGAAAAACATTTTAGACAGTTTATGATTATTTATAAACCATTCTTAACATTTCAAAAACATTCTTGACATTTTAAGAACATTTTTGACAATTCACAAACATTAATAATAAGTTGGAAATGTTTTAGATAATTCATGAACATTTCTTGAATAGTTTTGACAGTTTAGGAACATTTTTAGAACATTATTGACAAATTATAAACATTTTTGACAGTTTAGGAACAATATTGAAAAATTGAGAACATTTTTAATAGTTTAGGAACATGTTTAAGCCATTATTGACAAATTAGATTTTTTAATCTTCTAACTTTTATAATAATTTAGGAACATTTTAGACAGTTGACTAACGTTTATAAAACATTATTAACATTTCAAGAACATACTAAAAATTTCAAGAACGTTTTTGACATTTTAAGAGCATTTTTGACTGTTTAAGAACATTTTTAGAACATTATTGACAAATTAAGAACATTTTTGACATTTGAGAACTTTTTTTGACAGTTTACAATTATTTCTAGAACATTATTGACAATTTAAGAACATTTTTGACATCTTTGAATTTTTTTGACAGTTTACAAATATTTCTAGATAATTATTGACAGTTTAATAACATTTTCAACAGTTTCAAAATATTTTTAGAACATTATTGTCAATTTAATATCTTTTTTGACATCTTTGGATTTTTTTGGCAGTTTACAAATATTTCTAGAAAATTATTTACAGTTAAAGAACATTTTTGACAGGTTAAGAAGTTTTTAGAACATTATTGACAATTTAAGAACATTTTTGACATCTTTGGACTTTTTTGACAGTTTACAAATATTTCTAGAACATCATTGACAAATTAAAATTATTTTTGACATTTAGGACTTTTTTTGACTGTCTACAAATATTTCTAAAACAATATTGACAATTTAAGAACATTTTTTGAAATTTTAGGATTTTTGACAGATTCCAAACATTTTTAGGTTATTATTGACAATTTACGAACATTTTTGATAATTTGAGAACATTTTTACAATATTATAAAAAAATTAAGAACATTTTTGACATCTTAAAACTTTTTTTGACAGTTTACAAATATTTCTAGAACATAATTGACAATTTAAGAACATTTTCGACAGTTTCAAAACATTTTTAGAACAATATTGACAATTTTAGATTTTTTTTGGCATTTTAAGACTTTTTTTGATAGTTTACAAATTTTTCTAGAATTCACTAATTAGGAAAATTTTTGACTATTTCAGAGCATTTTTAGTATATAATTGACAAATTAAGAACATTTTTGATAGTTTAGGAACATTTTTGGAACATTTTTGACAAATTAAAAACATTTTTGACATTTTAGGACTTTTTTTGACATTTTACAAATATTTCTAAAACATTATAGACAATGTAAGAATATTTTTGACAGTTTACAAAAATTTTTAGAACATTATTGACAATTTAAGAACATTTTTGACATTTAAGGACTTTTTTTTGACAGTTTACAATTATTTATAGAACGTTATTGACTATTTAGAAATTTTGTTTACAGTTTGAGAACATTTTTAGAATATTATTGACAAATTAAAAACATTTCTGACATCTTAGGACTTTTTTTGACAGTTTAGAAACATTCCAATAATACTATTAAGAATTTAATTGACAATTTAAAAATATTTTTGACTTTTCAGGGACATATTTAGAACGTTATTGACAATGAAAGGACATTTTTGACAGTTTTTTTTTTTTTAGAAACTTTAAGACTATTTTTGACAGTTTAGAAACATTTTCAGAACACTATTGACAATTAAAAAACATTTTTGACTATTTGTAAACATTAATAATAATTTAAGAACATTTTTGGCAGTTGAAGAATATTTCTAGAACAAAATTGAGCATTTTTGAACATTTTTGATAGTTTAAGATCATTAATAATAATTTGAGAACATTTTAGGAAGATGTTTAACAGTTTACCAAGTTTAATAATACATAAAAAAACATTTTAGACAGTTCGGAATATTTAAAAAACATTTTAGAAAATTTAAGTACATTTTTGACAGTTTACAAACATTAATAAAAACTAAAGAACATTTTAGACAGTTCAGGAAAGTTTTTTGAAAATTTTTAACAATTTACAAAAAACTGAAGAACATTTTAGACATTTCAGGAACATTTTAGACAACTTAGAGTACAGAAACACTTAATGTTCTATGTCATTTTGCGATTGTGACTAAGTGCAGTGCGTATAAAATACATTTTGCCTCTTCGCGTTCAATTGTGACTAAGACTTTAGGAACATTTCTACAATATTTTAGGCAACTTAGAGTACAGAGTCACTTAATGTCATGTGTCGCTTTCCGATTGATTGTGACTAAGTACAGAATCTTTTAATGTCCTTTGTTGCTTTGCGATTGCTTGAAATTAAGTGCAAAGTCACTTAAGGTTCTGTGTCAATTTGCGGTTGATTATGACTAAGTGCAGAAGAACGTGTAAAAGACATTTTGTAGCTCTGCGTTCAATAGTGACTATGTTCAGTCACTTAATGTTGTGTTTTATTTTTTAATTCATTGTGACTAAGTGCAGAATCAATTAATGTTCTGTGTTGCATTGCGATTGATTGTTACTAAGTGCAGTACGTGTAAAACACATTGTGTTGCTTCGCGATCAATTGTAACTAAGTGCAGAGTCATTTAAGGTTCTGTGCCATTTTACGGTTCATTATGACTAAGTGCAGAACGTGTAAAAGACATTTTGTAGCTTTGCGTTCAATAGTGACTATGTTCAGTTACTTAATGTTGTGTTTCATTTTTTAATTCATTGTGACTAAGTGCAGAATCAATTAATGTTCTGTGTTGCATTGCAATTAATTATTACTAAGTGCAGTACGTGTAAAACACTTTTTGTTGCTTCGCAATCAATTGTGACTCAGTGCAGCGTCACTAAAGGTTCTGTGTCACTTTGCGTTCAATTGTGACTAAGTACAGATTGATTGTTACTAAGTGCAGTACGTGTAAAACACTTTTTGTCGCTTCGCAATCAATTGTGACTAAGTGCAGAGTCACTTAAGTTTCTGTGTTACTTTGCAATTGATTATGACTAAGTGCAGAAGAACGTGTAAAAGACATTATGTAGCTTTACGTTCAATTGTGACTAAGTGCAGAGTCACTTAATGTTATGTGTCACTTTTTGATTCATTGTGACTAAGTGCAGAATCAATTAATGTTCTGTGTTGCATTGCGGTTAATTGTTACTAAGTGCACTACGTGTAAAACACATTTTGTTGCTTCGCGATCAATTGTGACTAAGTGCAGAGTCACTTAAAATTCTGTGTCACTTTGCGGTTGATTATGACTAAGTGCAGAACGTGTAAAAGACATTTTGTAGCTTTGCGTTCAATTGTGACTAAGTGCAAAGTCACTTAATGTTGTGTGTCACTTTGCAATTTATTGTGACTAAGTGCAGAATCAATTAATGTTCTGTGTTGCATCGCGATTGATTGTTACTAAGTGCAGTACGTTTAAAACACATTTTGTTGCTTCGCAATCAATTGTGACTAAGTGCAGAGTCACTTAAGGTTCTGTGTCATTTTACGGTTCATTATGACTAAGTGTAGAACGTGTAAAAGACATTTTGTAGCTCTGCGTTCATTAGTGACTATGTTCAGTTACTTATTGTTGTGTTTCATTTTTTAATTCATTGTGACTAAGTGCAGAATCAATTAATGTTCTGTGTTGCATTGCAATTAATTGTTACTAAGTGCAGTACGTGTAAAACACTTTTTGTTGCTTCGCAATCAATTGTGACTAAGTGCAGAGTCAATTAAGGTTCTGTGTCATTTTGCGGTTTATTATGACTAAGTGCAGAACGTGTAAAAGACATTTTGTAGCTCTGCGTTCAATAGTGACTAAGTGCAGTCACTTAATGTTGTGTGTCATTTTTTAATTCATTGTGACTAAGTGCAGAATCAATTAATGTTCTGTATTGCGTTGCAAATGGTTGTTACTAAGTGCAGTACGAGTAAAACACATTTTGTTGCTTTGCAATCAATTGTGACTAAGTGCAGAGTCACTTAAGGTTCTGTGTCACTTTGCAATTGATTATGACTAAGTGCAGAAGAACTTGTAAAAGACATTTTGTAGCTTTGCAATCAATTGTGATTAAGTGCCGAGTCACCTAATGTTGTGTGTCATTTTGCGATTCATTGTGACTAAGTGCAGAATTAATTAATGTTCTGTATTGCGTTGCAATTGGTTGTTACTAAGTGCAGTACAAGTAAAACACATTTTGTTGCTTCGCAATCAATTGTGACTAAGTGCAGAGTCACTTAAAATTCTGTGTCACTTTGCGGTTGATTATGACTAAGTGCAGAACGTGTAAAAGACACTTTGTAGCATTTTAAAATTTTTAACAAATATTATTATTATTTGTCTAAACCAATTCAAGTTTCAAACCATTTTTAATCAAGTTACCACTGAATCAATATTAAATGAAATGCAAGCTCCCAACAAGCAATTTTGTAATAAATTTACATTTCCAACAAATTTTATCAGTTTTTATTAAATTAGTCGAGTTGCAAACCATTTTTAGTCAAGTTGCAAACCATCAAACAAACAAACAATTTAAATATAAGCACCAAACCAGTATTATTGCATTGAAATAATATTTCTAATAAATTTCATAAATTTTTATTAATTCAGTCAAGTTGCAAACCATTTATAATAATTTAGGAACATTGTAGACAGTTTAAAAACATACTTAAAACACTACTGAAATTTTTTGACAATTTAGGAACATTTTTAGAATTTTATTGACAATTTAGGAACATTTTTGACAAATTAAGAACTTTTTTGACAGTTCAGGAATCATTTTGGAACATTATTGACGATTTAAGAATATTTTGACAATTTTCAAACATGATTCACAATTTAAGAATATTTTTAGAACATTATTTACAATTGAAGAATATTTTTGACAGTTTAGGAACATTTTTAGAACATTATTGCCAATTTAAGAAAGAAATGATCAAATTAATTTATTTTTATGTCAAAGTGACTTTTATAATCATTTTAATTTTAGACATCTTTCACTTGTCAAAATGACATTTACAAAATAAAAATTGAACGGAATGAATTAAATAAAATGTCTCATTGCATACACAACAACAAAGTTAATTAATTTATCTAGAGTAAAACAAATTAGTTTATGAATATGCCAAAGTGATATTTAAAAACGGGAACAATGACCTATTTCCAGTGACCTTCAGAAAAAACGAAATAAAAACAAAACCTCCCACGGGTCCTCAATTAAGAGCGCCCTCGCTAGATCAATTAAACGCATTTTGCATATTTAAAAATAAAAACAAATGATTCCACAAGCGTACTATATAGTCCGGAGTTATAGTATGATCTCATCATCGTCCAACCCAATTAATTTTCATACAAATCAAATTTTGTTTTACTAAACGCATATGTTTATAATATTTAATTTAATAAATCGTTCAACTGTTTAGATCGGCAAAATCAATATATAAATATCAACACCATTTTCGTCGTAACGTAAACACACCATCGAAATATAAATATTCAAATAGCCTTGTAACAGTTTTCTTTTTTTAAATTTTGCACATTCGCCCCATCTAATTTGTTTATGCAAAAAAAAGCAATCGTATTGAAATAAAACAGAATCGCCTTTTAACGAGTCGCTTCGTCTGGCAAGCCAAATTACTTATGCTTTTCTTTCAACGTAGTACGTGAAACTAGAACAATTTTGATAGTATACAGACGCATGGATATAAATTGTTGATTGTAATCTAATTATTATAGGTTAGCTGTCATTTTAAATTAAATTGATTGTACAAATGAGCGTTTAGTATCAAAACTGGCGTTTACTTTAAACTGTCAATACTCAATCGTTTGTGACATTTGTTAAAACTTACTAAAAATGAAAAAAAAATACGTTTTGACGTTTATTGTCAAAATCAGCGTTTATGATTATTTGTTAACTAAAACCAATATTAATGTTCAATGTTTTGGGGTTGGTCTTAGCAGAAATAGAGTTTACTGTTTACACTGCAAAACATGATAATAAGTCAGCAGTTTAGAGTGGAGTGGAGTGCCCCACCTTCCTATCTAAGTGTTAGTTATCAAGAGATTGGATCACGATCTTCTCTTGAGAGTAAGTCATGTTGTTTAAATTGAGCTTACGTTAAATTGAGCGTATAGATTTTAACCAATTTTACACACATGGTACTTATAGTACTAACGTATATTGCTACTAATTTGTATTAACATCTAATGCACCATTTTTAAGTTATAGATTTTTGAGTTTTTATTTGTAGCTCTAGACTAAAGTAAGTAAAGTTATATAATCTGAAGTTAGCTTAACTTGAGCGTATGGATTTAAACCATTTTCACACAGTTGGTACTCGGTCTATTAAAGTATATTGGTACCAATTTGCATCATTATCCAATGTACCGTTTTTGAGTTATAGTTTTTTGAGTTATCGTTTGTTGCTTTTGACTTAAGTAAGTTAAGTTGATTAATTTGAAGTTATGTTAAAGTGAGCGTATGGATTTAAAGCAACTTTACACAGTTGGTACTTAATCTATTAAAGTATATTGGTACCAATTAGCATCATTATCCAATGTACCGTTTGTGAGTTATAAATTTTTGAGTTATCGTTTGTGGCTCTTGACTTAAGTAAGTTAAGTTGATTAATTTGAGGTAATGTTAAAGTGAGCGTATGAATTTAAAGCAACTTTACACAGTTGGCACTTAATCTATTAAAGTATATTGGTACCAATTTGCATCATTATCCAATGTACCGTTTTTAAGTTATAAATTTTTGAGTTATCGTTTGTTACTTTTGACTTAAATAAGTTAAGTTGATTAATTAAAAGTTATGTTAAAGTGAGCGTATGAATTTGAAGCAACTTTACACAGTTGGTACTTAATCTATTAAAATATATTAATACCAATTTGCATCAATATCCAATGTACCGTTTTTGAGTTATAAATTTTTGAGTTATCGTTTGTGGCTCTTGACTTAAGTAAGGTAAGTTGATTAATTTGAGGTAATGTTAAAGTGAGCGTATGAATTTAAAGCAACTTTACACAGTTGGTACTTAATCTATAAAAGTATATTGGTACCAATTTGCATCATTATCCAATGTACCGTTTTTGAGTTATAAATTTTTGAGTTATTGTTTGTGGCTCTTGACTTAAGTAAGTTAAGTTTATAAATTTGTGGTCATGTTAAAGTGAGCGTATGGATTTAAAGCAACTTTACACAGTTGGTACTTAATCTATTAAAATATATTGGTACCAATTTGCATCATTATCCAATGTACCGTTTTTGAGTTATAGATTTTTGAGTTATCGTTTGTGGCTCTTGATTTAAGTAAGTTAAGTTGATTAATTTGAGGTTATGTTAAAGTGAGCGTATGGATTTGAAGCAACTTTACACAGTTGGTATTCAAGTTACTAAAGTATATTGGTACCAATTTGCATCATTATCCAACGTACCGTTTTTGAGTTATAGATTTTTGAGTTATTGTTTGTGGCTCTTGACTTAACAAAGTTAAGTTGATTGATTTGAGGTTATGTTAAACTGAGCGTATGGATTTAAAGCAATTTACACAGTTGGTACTTAATCTAATAAAGTATATTGGTACCAATTTGCATCATTATCCAATGTACCGTTTTTGAGTTATAGATTTTTGAGTTATCGTTTGTGGCTCTTGACTTAACTAAGTTAAGTTGATTAATTTGAGGTTATGTTAAAGTGAGCGTATGGATTTAAAGCAACTTTACACAGTTGGTACTTAATCTATTAAAGTATATTGGTACCAATTTTCATCATTATCCAATGTACCGTTTTTGAGTTATAGATTTTTGAGTTATTGTTTGTGGCTAATGACTTAAGTAAGTTAAGTAGATTAATTTGAGGTTATGTTAAAGTGAGCGTATGGATTTGAAACAACTTTACACAGTTGGTATTCAAGTTACTAAAGTATATTGGTACCAATTTGCATCATCATCCAATGTACCGTTTTTGAGTTATAGATTTTTGAGTTATCGTTTGTTGCTTTTGACTTAAGTAAGTTAAGTTGATTAATTTGAGGTTATGTTAAAGTGAGCGTATGGATTCAAATCATCTTTACACAGTTGGTACTTAATCTATTAAAGTATATTGGTACCAATTTGCATCATTATCCAATGTACCGTTTTTGAGTTATAGATATTTGAGTTATCGTTTGTTGCTTTTAACTTAAATAAGTTAAGTTGATTAATTTGAGGTTATGTTAAAGTAAGCGTATGGATTTAAATCAACTTTACACAGTTGGTACTTAATCTATTTAAGTATATTGGTACCGATTTGCATCATTATTCAATGTACCGTTTTTGAGTTAAAGATTTTTGAGTTATCGTTTGTTGCTTTTGACTTAAGTAAGTAAGTTGATTAATTTGAGGTTATGTTAAAGTGAGCGAATGAATTTAAAGCAACTTTACACAGTTGGTACTTAATCTAATAAAGTATATTGGTACCAATTTGCATCATTATCCAATGTACCGTTTTTGAGTTATAGATTTTTGAGTTATCGTTTGTGGTTTTTGACTTAAGTAAGTTAAGTTGATTTTTTTGGCCAACCCACCAACCTAAGTGTCAGTCATCAAGAGAAAGAATGTCACCACCCTTTCTTGTGAGAAAAAGTCTCTTGACGTCTTCAGGAAGAACAAATATCCAACCTCTTAATCACCAACACTTGGGTGGGTAAGTAGAGTACTTCATAGCATGGTTACCATTGAGTATTTTGAACTGAAGTAGCCCACCCACCTACCCAAATGTCAATAATGAAAAGGAAACATTTCACCACCCTCTCTTGTGACAAAAGTGGATTTACGTCAACAAAAAGGACAAATATCCTACCTCTTAATCAACTAACACTTGGGTAGGTGGCTGGGGTACTTCATAGTTTTTGCACAGTTTAGAGAACATTAAGATAATATTTTGACAGTTTTGAGAGTACTTAAAAAAGTTTTGAGTACATTTAAATTTTTTTTAGTAGTAAATAACTAATTTTTACATTTTTGACTGTTGTTCTGACAATTTTGAAAACATTTACAAAATATGTTGACTGTTTTTAATAACATTAAGAAAAAATTTGACAGTTTTGAGATTTTTTATATAATATTTTGATAGTAAGAAGTTGTTTTGAGAGTTAAGGAGTTGTTGTGACAGTTTTTTTAGCAGTTACCTAATAAGAGTTTATGTAACAGATACTGGCAATAGTTTAAGTAACAGTTACTAGAATTAGTTTAGGTAACAGTTATTGGAAATAACTTAAGTAACAGTTACTGGTATTAGTTTAAGTAACAAAAGTTTGAGTTTCTTATTTGCGTAACGGTATATCTTCAACCAGTTTTTTTACGCATTTGTCATTCTTGAAGCAATTACTAGTAATAGTTTAGATAACCTAATAATAATAATAATTTAGGGAACAGTTTAGGTTAATAGTTTAAGTAACAGTTACTAAAACTAGTTTAAGTAACAGTTACTGGTAATAGTTTAGGTAATATTTACTAGTATTATATTAAATAACAATTATTGGTAATAGTTTAAGTAACAGTTTGTGCTAATTATTTTTTGTTCATCAAATTTTGATTTATTTAACGCAGGTTTTGTTATTAACACTTGTGTAACGGTACACCTTTAACTTAATTTTTTGTACACAATTGTCAATCTTGAAGCATCACTGGTAATAGTTTATATAGCATGTATGTAATAATAGGTTAGATAACAGTTAATGGTAATAGTTTAAGTAACAGTTACTAGAATTAGTTTAGGCAACAGTGGTGATAGTTTTGTGGTATATTGGCTAAACAGACCAACATCAGACGGTATGATGTACCAATAATTAATCAAAATATGCAACACATTTTGGTAAAGTTTGAGCAAGAACCATCAACAAAGTTTTGATCCAGAAAAAATAATTCAGTCAAGTAAATTTTTACCAATTTCTAATGACTCAATTTATAGAATTAATATAAAATAACGCTAAACCTAAATAGATTTAATTTTGTATCAATCATTAACCAAAATATGGAGCACATTTTGTCAAAGTTTGAGCAAAAACCATCAACAAACTTTTGATCCAGAAGAACTAATTCAATCAAGTAAATTTTTACTAATTCTGATGACCCAATTTAAGAATTAATATAAAAATAACGCTAGACCCAAATAGATTTATTTTTGAATCAGTGATTAACCAAAGTATGGAGCACATTTTGGCAAAGTTTGAGCAAAAACCATCAACAAACTTTTGATCCAGAAGAACTAATTCAGTCAAGTAAATTTTTACTAATTCCTGATAACTTAATTTAAAAATCAATAAAAAAATTACGCTAAGCCCAAATAGATTTATTTTTGTATCAGTGATTAACCAAAGTATGGAGCACATTTTGACAAAGTTTGAGCAAAAACCATCAAAAAACTTTTAATCCAAAAGAACTAATTCAGTCAAGTAATTTTTTACAAATTCCTGATAACTCAATTTAAGAATTAATTTAAAAATAACGCTGAACCCAAATTGATTTATTTTTGTATCAGTGATTAACCAAAGTATGGATCACATTTTGGCAAAGTTTGAGCAAAAATCATCAACAGCTTTTTGATCCAGAAGAACTAATTCAGTCAAGTAATTTTTTACTAATTCCGGATAACTCAATTTAAGAATTATTAAAAAAATAACGCTAAGCCCAAATAGTTTAATTTTTGTATTAATGATTAACTAAAGTATAGAGCACATATTGACAAAGTTTGAGCAAAATCAGTCAACAAACTTTTGATCCAAAAAAATTAATTCAGACAAATAAATTTTTACTAATTCCAAATAACTCAATTTAAAAATTAATAAAAAAATTACGCCAAACCAAAATAGATTTATTTTTGTATCAGTGATTAACCAAAATATGGAGCACATTTTGGCAATGTTTGAGCAAAAACCATTAACAAATTTTTGATCCATAAAAACTAATTCAGTTAAGTAATTTTTTACTAATACCTGATAACTCAATTTAAAAATTAATAAAAAAATAAAACCCTAAACCCAAATAGATTTGATTTTGTATCAGTGATTAACCAAAGTATGGAACACATTTTGGCAAAGTTTGAGCAAAAACCATCAACAAACTTTTGATCCAGAAGAATTAATTTATTCAAGTATTTTTTTACTAATTACTTATAGCTCAATTCAAGATTTTATAAAAAAATAACCCAAACCCCAAATAGGTTAAATTTTGTACCAATGATTGAACAAAGTATGTAAGAAATTTTGCTAAAATTTAAGCCAAAATCATTAACAAATTTTTGAACTAGAAGAACTAATTTATTCAAGTAAATTTTAACTAATTTCTAATGACTCAATTCAAAAATTAATAAAAATATAACACAAAACACAAACGGGTTCATGTTTGTATCAATGATTGAATAAAGTAGGTAACAGAATGTCACAAATTGTCAAATTATATTTGTCAAAAGTATTGTCCTGTCAATAAATAAAATGTAAGTGAGAATTTTGAGTGGAAATTTAAAGGAATAAGTGACTCACAAACGTCGCAATTTTATTAAAACCCATAATTCCGCTCAATTGTAAAGATTAATTAACGAGCAAAAGTATTCATCAGATCCCAAAAAAGAAACTGCTTAAAAAAACGAATCAAATTAGATACAAAAAGTGATTTGAATTTTCGGCATTGAGCAGCAACAGATGTGGATTAATTGAAGAAGAAAAAAAAACGATCTTATTAAATGTAACGATGTGTTGATGTGTCATGTGCGGCTGTCATCTCGCAACATAAACGCACTGAAAGCCGATATCGTTTTTTTTTCCTGTAATCGGTCACTTGATACTTATGCTCTTATATATATAACGCAGTGGTGTAAAGGGGGAGGAAGAGACCTCGTCAAGTAACGACCTCCAGACTGCAAAAAAATAATTGATTTTTTTTAAATGAAATAGAATCAAATGTTATTGATTAAAATAAAAGAAGCTGAATCGACAATGCAATCGCGTGATCCTCAACAATCGTCGTCTCAGCATAATTAATGTCTCAATCAGTTAGTTATTAAAATTTTGCTGGAATTTAGTAATAAAATAGCGGTGTTTCTAAGGTAAAAAGAACAGATAGTAGTAGTAAGACACGTGTGGGCTCACGTGCCAGAGTGCAAGTCAAATGTGCAATGCAATGTAATGCAATGGCATTCAGGTTTGTCTACTGTGTGGGCTTCGATACACTTCATTTGCTCAAACAAATGCTGCTACCGCACACGACACACAAGGCTTCGAAAATATTTTGTTTTACAACTTGTAATCGTGCAGGAACCAATTGATTTTTAATATTATTTATTGCTGAATTTGTTTGTTAACGGCCGGATTATCAGAATTTAACTGTTACAAATATAAATATTACTGTTTTGATGATGGTAATTAATATTTGTTTGTTAAAGCCCAAATTTTGTATAAAATTTACAAACTGATTCAATCAATAAGAAACATCATGCTATGGGTACATAAGTCCAGCCGGAAATATGAAAATTTAGCTCATAATACAAAAATCCGTCCTTATTTAAAACTGTTACCTAAACTATTGCCAATAATTGTTACTTAAACTAATACCAGTAACTGTTTCCTAAACTATTACCAGTAATTGTTACTTAAACTAACTCTAGTAAGTGTTACTTAAACTATTACCAGTAACTGTTACCTAAACTATTATTGGGTAACTGTTACCTAAACTATTATTGGGTAACTGTTACCTAAAATATTACCAGTGATTATTTTAGAATTGTGTAACAAATTTTTATTTGTGTTGAATGTGTACCTTGAAACAGTAAAGCAACATATATATTACAGAACTGTCAACTGGTTAGTAAACAATTAGAAATACCAGCCATTTTTGTACGATATGTACATGTATCGTGTCACAATAGTCTATAGAGAAATAAACAAATGGAAATGTCAACGATTGACATCATGAAAACCACGACACAACTGTCAATTGCAAAATGTCAAAGTAGATTTCTTTTGTTGGTTATATACTTGCCATGTTTTAAATTAAAACTGTCAAAAAATTAATTTTCTAAATGTTCATTGTCAAAATATTAGTTAAATGTTCTTAAAATTGTCAAATGTTTTTATAAATGTGCTCACAATTATCAAAATAATTACTAAACTGTCAAAATATTTTTTTGAATATTTTCAAAGCTGTCAAAAAAAAATAATAAACTATTAAAATAACTGTAAAAATATCTTCTAAACTATTCAAAAATCTTTTTAATTGTCAAAATAGCTCCTGAACTGTCAAAACAGCTCTTGAGCTGTCAAAATAAATTGTAAATGTTCTCAAACTTGTCAGAACAATTTTGGAACTGTCATAAAATTAAATGTCCTCAGAAATGTCAAAAGATTTTTTAAATGTTGTCAAAAGTTTCTCTCAACACTCTCAAAACTGCTCAAAAAACTTCTAAACTATCAAAATATTTTCTTAATGTTCTCAAAATTGATAGTTTTTCCAAATGTTCTCAAAACTGTCAAAATAATATTTAAATGTAAAAAAAGTTTTCAAAATTGTCAAAACATTTTTAAATGTTTTCAAAACTGTCAAAATAATTTCTGAATTATCGGAAGACTTTCTAAATAAATATCAAAACTGCTCAAAACAAGCTTTAACTGTCAAAATGTTATCAAAACTGTCCAAACAACTTCTTAACTGTCAAAGCAACTTTCAAAAGTGTCAAAATCTAAATGTTCTCAAAACTGTCTAATGATTTTTAAATTATCTCAAAACTGTCAAAAAAAATTTTGAACTGTCAAAAAATTACATTTTCTAAATATTTATTAAAACTGTCAAACAAACTTTATCACTATATGTTCTCAAAACTATCAACATGATCTCTAGTTGTTCTAAAAACTGTCAAAAACTTTTTTTAAAGTGTCAAAATATTTCCTAAATTATTAAAAAAGAATTCTAAATGTTCTCAAAAACTGTCAAAATAATTTTTAAATTTTCTTAAGATTTTCTAAATTTTTTGTTCTCAAAACAGTCAAAAGTTTTTTCTAAATACTTTTAGAATTGTCAAAACAAGTTCCGAACTGTCAAACTATTTTCTAAATGTATCAAAAACTGTCCAAATATATTATAAAATGTGATTTTTTTTAAATGTCAAAAAACTGTCAAAAGATTATTAAATATTCACAAAACTGTCAGAATAACTTCTAAATTGTCAAAATTTTCTAAATGTTCTCCAAACGGTCGGAAGTTCTTTTAAATACTCTAAAAACTGTCAAAACAATTTCCAAACTGTAAATAGTTTTGTAAATGTTCTCAAAAATAATTTCAAAAATGTAAAATAAACTGTGAATGTTCTGAAAACTGTCAAATATTTTCAAAACTGTCAAAAGATTTTCAAACTGATCTCAACACTGTTCAAAATACTTTTTAAATGCCAAAATAACTCCTTACTTTTCAAAATATTATCTAAACTGTCAAAAAAACTGCTAAACTAAGAAAATATTCTGCAACGCTGTCAAAACAATGTTTAAATTGTCAAAATATTGTCTAAACTAAACTGTCAAAATAATTTCCGAACTGTCAACTTATTTTCTAAATGTCAAAATAAATTCTTAAAACTGTCAAAAGACTTTAAATGTTCTCAAAAGTGTCAAATGATTTTCTAACTGGTTTTAAAACTTTTCAACTGCCAAAACTACTTTTTAACTGTCAAAATATAAACTACAAGTTCTCAAAACTGTTTAAATTTTTAAATATTTTCCAAACTAAACAAAAAACATTTAAACTGTCAAAATATTTTGTAAATGTTCTCAAAACTATCAGAGCAATGTATAAATTAAAGTTTTAAAATTTTATCAAAAGTGTCGAAAGTATTTTCTAAACGTATTCTTAAAACTGTCAAAATTATATTTGAACTGCTAAAAGATTAAAATTTCTAAATATTCATTAACGCTAACAGTTAAGATAACAGTTTAAGTAACAGTTTAGATAACAGTTTAAATAATAGTTTAGATAACAGTTTAATGTACAATTTAAATAACGGTTTAAGTAACAGTTTAAATAATTGTTTAAATAACAGTTTGAGTAACAGTTTAGATAAAAGTTTAAATAACAGTTTAATAAATAACAGCTTTAATAACAGTTTAAATATAATATTAAATAATAGTTTAAAAATTAATTAAGAAAAAAACAATTTAGGTAACAGTTTAGATAACAGTTTAATGTACTATTTAAATAAACTGTCAAAATAATGTCTCAATTTTTAAAAGATTTTTTAAATGTTTTCAAAACATATTCTCAGAACTGTCAAAATTTCTAAAATGTAAAAGGTCTTTCTAAATGATTTAAAAACTGTCAAAACATTCAAATTATTGTTCAAATGTTCTCAAAACTGTCAAAACAATTTCTGATTTTTGTTAAAAAGGTGTCAAAATCTTTTCAAAACTTCTAACTTGTCTAAACAAATCTTTGAATGTTAAATTATTATCTAATTTTTTTCAAAACTGTAAAACTGTCAAAAGTTAAAAATAGAAATTATTTTAATGTCAAAATATGTGTAAAACCATCAATTTTTTTTTAAATGTTTTTAAAACTGTCAAAATTTTTATAATGGTTTTAAAAACTGTCAGTGTCAATGTTTGAACTGTCAAAAAACTCAATTTAGCAAAAAAACAAATTTGATGTCAAAATTTTTTAGGTTATGTGCACCGGAACACAACTGTCAATCGCGAAGCGACAGATTAGGTAAATCAACAATTATTTTTGGTTATGTTTGTACAGAATGACAAATGTCAATCGCGAAGCGACAAATTAAGTAAATCATCAATTATTTTTGTTTATGTTTCTTCAAAACAACAAATGTCAATCGCGAAGCAACTTATTAGGATATTCATAAATTATTTTTGGTTTTGTTGAGGACAAATGTCAATCGCAAAGCGATAGATTAAATGAATCATAAATTATTTTAGGTTATGTTTGTACAGAATGACAACTGTCAATTGCAAAGCGATAAATTAAGTAAATTATCAATTATGTTTGGTTATGTTTCTTCAAAACAACAAATGTCAATCGCAAAGCGACTTATTAGGTTAATCAAAAATTATTTTTGGTTTTGTCAAAAACAAATGTCAATTGCAAAGTGACAGATCAAGTAAATCATAAATTATTTTAGGTTATGTTTGTGCAAAATGACAACTGTCAATCGCAAAGCGACAAATTAGGTAAAATGTTAATTATTTTTGGTTATGTTTCTTCAAAACAACAAATGTCAATCGCGAAGCAACATATTAGGTTAATCATAAATTATTTTTGGTTTTGTCGAAAACAAATGTCAATTGCAAAGTGACAGATTAAGTAAATCATAAATTATTTTAGATTATGTTTGTACAGAATGACAACTGTCAATCGCGAAGCGACAAATTAGGTTAATTATTAATTATTTTTGGTTATGTTTCTTCAAAACAACAAATGTCAATTGCAAATCGACATATTAGGTTAATTATACAATATTTTTAGTTTTGTAGAGAGACAACTGTCAATCGCGAAGCGAAAAATTACGCAAATCATCAATTATTTTTAGTTATGTTTTATCAAAACAACAAATATCAATTGCGAGGCGACAGATTAAGTTAATCGACAATTATTATAGGTTATGTTTGTACAGAATGACAAATTAGGTAAATCATATGTTTTGGTTGGTTTGGTAAGTGTAGGGTGATACGACAATTGCTGATGTCGTTTAATTCAACTATTTTTGACAGATTTAGTGCTAGTGACGTTTCTGAATATTTTTATATTAATTGTAAAAATTCATTAGCAAATAAGATATAGTGAGCGAATTGATTACGGAATAGGGAGCATGCATCGACATTGAGGGTCTTCCTCATCCAATGTCATTTCCTGCTTTCACCGTTTTGGTCAATGCCGTCCTGATCTGATGATTCGCATGTAAATTCTGTAACTCGAGACGCGACGCGGCATAACTGCAGCAGAGATTCGTACCGCTCACTTACTTACTAACTTCTATCTATTTAATTTAAAACGTTTGCGAAAAAAGTCAACGTTCCACTAACTCATGCCGTTCCAATGAAAATAGCATTTCCTGTTTCTAAAAACGTACGGGATCACTCATAATCCGCCCCTGAAATAGAATCGGAAAATTCAAGGCAACTAACTAAATGAATCAAGCTGCACATTTCAAAGTAAATATTTATTTTTCAAATTTTGGAATGGGAATTAAATTTTACGAACGTCTAATTTTATTGCATGAATAAATTTGTAACAATTACGAAATGAATCATCATCTGAATGATTTCAACCTTAACCTCTCAACATACGTCTGCAGAATTAATTGGTTAACATGTAAATTGTGGAGAGAAATTCAGTTTAAAAAAAACCTGATTCATATTAATATTTCTAACTAGAAATGTCAGCAATTAAAATGTTTCCCATCAATTATGTCGTAATAATAATAATTTTTATTAAATCTCACACTTAATATTTCAAACATTTTAATTGCCTCTAATAGAAAGTTGAGAATTTGTTATTATTTATCCCATTGGGAAACTTCCTGTTTCAACTTTGCCCTTAAAACACTGACCATGACCATATATATTTTTTTTGTTACAATTTCGTCGCTTGCTTGACCCCTGGTGAGCACCTCTGGCCATATAGCGAGAGACGATTATTATTATTAAAAAATTTACACAACAAACTCGTCTTATCTCGTCAAACTTTTGATGTTTATTAATTGCCTTATTATGTCAACTATTGGTATATTTAAGTCTTCTTATCGGACCAATTAAAGTAAAAATAAAACATGCAACGGTCATTTCGTAATCAATTAAAACGAAATTATTCGTATAAGGATCTCAAAGGTAAACGCACGCATAATCAATTGATTACAATGTTAATTATTCCATTTTAACAACCAGAAATCAACATACAATGGTAATAAAGATAGCAGCGATATGATAATTTGACAGTTTTTACTTAATTATCTTCTCGAAGAAAGCATAAATTTATATCCGAAAACAATTATTAAGCACAGTTATGCTTAATTTATTTCTAGGAAACCGAACGGTTTATTAGATGATGTTTATGTTTGTTTCTGGACAAATTTGATAAAAACAAAACAGTTACTTAAACTATTACCAATAATTGTTACTTTAACTAATACTAATAACTGCTACCTAAACTAATACCGGTAACTGTTACACAAACTATTACCAATAAGTGTTATCTAAACAATTACAAGTGATTGTTACTTAAACTATTACCAGTAACTGTGACCAAAACTATTATTACGTCACAAATATAGTATTGATTTGTTTAATTTGTTGCTTTTGTTACGGTTTAAACATTCGTTGCCATTGACAGTTTTAAAAACATTTAAAAATTTCTTAAAGTTTTGTTAAAAATATTTTGACAGTTTAGGAAATATTTTGACAGTTTTGAAAATATTCATAAAAATAATTAACAGATTTGTGAGCATTTTTCTCAGTTTAGCAATTCATTTGATAGTTCAAAATTTTTTTGACAGTTTTGATTTTTTTTTCAGGTCAGACATTGTTATGGCAGTTTTGAACAAAATACTTTGACAGAAAATTGACTGTTCAGAAGTTATTTGATAGTTTTTTGACAGTTTTGAGAACTGTTTTGACAGTTTAAACAACAGTTTAGAAGTTGTTTTGACAGTTTTTGAACAGTTTTGATTACATTTAGAAACTCTTTGACAGTTGTCAAACATTTAAAAAATATTTTGACAGTTATGAAGTTGTTTTGACAGAAAATTTTTGAACAGTTTTAAGATCATTCAAAAAATCTTTTGACAGTTCAGAAATTATTTTGACAGATTAAAAAAAAAGCTTTTGACCGTTTTGAATATACTTAGAGAAACTTTTGACCATTTATAAACTATTTTGACAGTTTTAATAACATTTAGAAAAAGTTTTGTAGTTTAGAAAATATTTTGACAGTTTTGGGAACATTTTAAAAATAATTTGATAGTTTGGAAATTGTTTTGACAGTTCTGAGAGTATTTAGAAAAACCGTAAAAACATTTAAAAAATCTTTTAAAAATTAGGAAATTATTTTGACAGTTTTGAGAATATTTAAATAGTACATTAAACTGTTATCTAAACTGCTACCTAAATTGTTTTTTAAATTAATACTTAAACTGTTATCTAAAGTTATATTTATCTGTAATCTAAGCTGTTGCTTAAACTGTTATTTAAACCATTCTTTAAACTTTAATCTAAACTGTTATTCAAACTGTTATTTAAACAATTTTTTAAACTGTTACTTAAACCGTTATTTTAATTGTACAGAAACTGTTATCTAAACTGTTATTTAAACTGTTATCTAAACTATTATTTAAACTGTTATCTAAACTGTTATTCAAACTGTTATCTAAAATATTATTTAAGTTTTCCTTACTATTTTTGATTTTTTTCAAAATAACTAAAAAACGGTTACAAATTTTAAAAATATTTTTAAATAAAATTTGTAGAGAGATAAATTTGCGATAAAATTGCAGTTAGTGTTTTGTGAAATTTTATAAAATGGCCAATTTATTTGAGTTTTTTTAACAATTTTTGGATTTTTATTGGTTTTTTCAAAATAACTCAAAAACGGTTACGAGTTTTTAAAATAGTTTCAGACAAAATTTGTGAAAACTTACATTTTCTATAAAAAACATTATGTACTGTTTAGTGAATTTTTATAAAATGGCTAATTTATTTAAGTTTTTCTTGCATTTTTTGTATTTTAATTAGTTTATTCAAAATAACTCAAAAAAGGTTACGAATTTTGAAATTAGTTTTAGACAAAATTTGCAGAGACTTAAATTTGCAATAAATTGTCTATTGTAGTGTTTTGTTTTGTTATTTGAGGGTTTTCAACAAATTTTGAATTTTTATTGTTTTTTTCAAAATAACTCAAAAACTGTTACAAATTTTGAAAACAGTTTTAAATAAACTTTGTGGAGACTAAAATTTACTATAAAATTTTTCTTGTAATGTTTTGTGAAATTTTTGAAAATGGGCGATTTATTTGAAGTTTTTTTTGACTAATTTTGATTTTTTAATATTTTTTAAAAAATAACTCAAAAACAGTTACGTATTTTAAAAGTAGTTTTAGATTACACTGTAGAAAATTAACTTTTCATTGAATTAATTTATACAATATTTTTCAAAATTTTAAGATATAAAAGAGTTATTTGAGTTTTTCTGTAAATTTTTGAGTTTTTTCAAAATAATTCAAAAACAATTGCAAATTTTGAAAATATTTTTAAATAAAATTTGTTGAGATTTAAATTTGCTATAAAACTTCATTTTGCAAAATTTAAAAAAATGGGAGTTTTTTAACAAATTTTGAATTTTTATTGATTTTTTCAAAATAACTCAAAAACGGTTAAAAATTTTGAGAATTGTTTTAAATAAAATTTGTAATAACATAAATTTTCTAAACAATTTCTTAAAAAATTTTATAAAATTTTCTAAAAATGGCTGATTTGTTCAAATTTTTCTTACTTTTTTTGTATTTGCACTCTATTTTCAAAATAACTCAAAAACGGTAAAGAATTTTAAAAACAGTTTTAAATAAAGTTTGTGGAGACTTAAATTTACTATAAAATTTTATCTATAGTGTTTTGTGAAATTTGAAAAAATGGCCGATTTATTTGAGGTTTTTTAACAAATTTTGGATTTTTTTTAGTTTTTTCAGAATAACTCAAAAACGGTTACAAACTTTGAAAAAGGATTTGAATAAAATTTGTAGAAACTAAAATTTATTATAAAATTTGTTTGTAAAATTTTGAGAAATTTTTGAAAATGGCCAATTTATTTAAAGTTTTTTGTCTAATTTTAGATTTTTATTGATTTTTTTCAAAATAACGGTTACTAATTTTGAAAATAACTTCGGATAAAATTTGTAGGAAGATAAATTTGTCATTTGTAGTGTTTAGTAAAATTAAAAAAAAAATGGCCGATTTATTTAAAGTAATTTAACAATGTTTGGACTTTTATTGGTTTTTTCAAAATAACTCAAAATCGGTCAAGAATCTTAAAAATTGTTTTAAATAAAAGTTGTAAAAAATTAACTTTTCTTTGAATTTATTTATATGATATTTCTTAAAATTTTATACAATAAATGAGTTATTCAAGTTTTTCTTTAAACTTTTGATTTTTTTTTTGGTTTTTTCAAAATAACTCAAAAACGGTTACAAATTTTAAAAATAGTTTTAAATAAAATTTGTGGGGACTAAAATTTATTATAAAATTTCATCTGTAATGTTTTGCAAAATTTTTAAAAATGGCCAATTTATTTGAATTTTTTTAACAAATTTTGGATTTTTATTGGTTTTTTTTAAAATAACTCAAAAACGGTTGCAAATTTTGAAAATATCTTTAGATAAAATTTGTATGGAAATAAATTTGCTATAAAATATCTCTTCTTGTGTTCAGTGAAATTTTAAAAAATGGCCGATTTATTTGAGGTTATTTAACAAATTTTTGATTTTTATTGGTTTTTTTCAAAATAACTTAAAATTGGTTAAGAATTTTGAAAATTGTTTTTTATAAAAGTTGTAAAGAATTAACTTTTCTTTGAATTAATTTGTATGATATGATTCATAAGTTTGTAAAATAAAAGAGTAATTTAGGTTTTTCTTACATTTTTTGAGTTTTTATTGGTTTTTTCAAAATAATTCAAAAACGGTTGTAAATTTTGAAAGTAGTTTTAGATAAAACTTGTGGAGAGATAAATTTTCTATAAAATTTTACTTGTAGTGTTCTGTTAAATTTAAACAACGTCCAATTTATTTGAGGTTTTTTAACTAATTTTGGAATTTTATTGTTTTTTTCAAAATAACTTGAAAACGGTTACAATTTTTGAAAATATTTTCAGGTAAAATTTGTAGGGAGATAAATTTGCTATAAAATTTCTCTTGTAGTGTTCAGTAAAATTTCAACAAATGGCCGATTTATTTGAGGTTTTTTAACAAATTTTGGTTTTTTATTGGTTTTTTCAAAATAACTCAAAATTGGTTAAAAATTTTAAAAATTATTTCAAATAAAAGTTTTAAAGAATTAACTTTTCTTTGAATTCATTTATATAATTTTTTTTTAAATTTTGTAAAACGACGGAGCAATTTATGTTTTTCTTACATTTTCTGAGTTTATATTGGTTTTTTTCAAAATAACTCAAAAACGGTTACAAATTTTAATTTTTTTTTTCAAATAATAGTTGTAAGAAACAAACTTTGCTATAATTTTATTTAGGTGCTGTTTTAAAAAAAAATTGTAAAATGAAGGAGTTTTTTGAGTTTTACTTACAATTTTTGGATTTTTTTTAATTTTTTTAAAATAACTCAAGAACAATTACAAATTTTAATTTTTTCTTCAAATAATGTTTGTAAAAAATGAACTTTGCTATAATTTTATTTACGTAATATTTTTAAAATTTTTATAAAATGAAGGAGTTATTTGAGTTTTTCTTACATTTTTTGGATTTTTATTGGTTTTTTCATAATAACTCAAGAACGATTACAAATTTTATTTAATTTTTTTAAACAATAAGTGTAAAAAACAAACTTTGCTATAATTTTATTTATGTGATATTTTTTTAAAATTTTGTAAAATGAAGGAGTTATTTGAGTTTTTCTTACAATTTTTGAATATTTATTGGTTTTTCTAAAATAACTCAAAAACGATTACAAATTTTAATTTTGTTTTCAAATAATAGTTGTAAAAAACAAACTTTGCTATAATTTTATTTATGTAATAATTTTAATTTTTTTGTAAAATGAAGGAGTTATTTGATCTTTTCTTACAATTTTTGGATTTTTATTGGTTTTTCAAAATAACTCAAGAACGATTACAAATTTTAATTTTTTTTTCAAATAATAGTTGTAAAAAATAAACTTTGCTATGATTTTATTTATGTGAAATTTTTAAATTTTTTGTTAAATGAAAGAGTTATTTGAGTTTTTCTTACAATTTTTGGATTTTTATTGGATTTTTCAAAATAACTCAAAAACGATTACAAATCTTAATTTTTTTTTCAAATAATAGTTGTAAAAAATAAACTTTGCTATGATTTTATTTATGTAAAATTTTTAAATTTTTTGTTAAATAAAAGAGTTATTTGAGTTTTTCTTACAATTTTTGGATTTTTATTGGTTTTTTGAAAATAATTCAAAAACGGTTGCAAATTTTGAAAATAGTTTTAAATAAAACTTGTAGAAAATCAAATTTTACATAAAATTTCTTAAATAGTTTTTATCAAAATTTTGGTAAACTACCAAGTTATTTAAGATTTTCTTAAATTTTAATAAATATTTTAAAAATAACTCAAAATCTTTAACAAATTTTGAAAATTTCTTGATACAAAGCAAACAATGTGACATAAATCAAAATGATAGATCTTGATTGTCAGATATAAAATATAATAAATGTGACAGGTGTCAAACATGATGAACTTGATATAAGATTTAATGGTAACAAACTAGATTGAAGATAAATAAGTTGACTTACCTTTGTTGATTTTGATCATTTGTGGTCCTATCCTCTCGTCGATTGTAAGATTATAGATGCGTTTCGGTGTAAAACGTCCCTGTCCGACGAGCACCCAAACAACGATGATAACAATCAAAAGAAACACGATCAAGAGTCCGGCAGCAAACATGCCCCATTTATTCCTGCTACTAATTCTACCGGCGCCTCCACCATTCGCGAATTTATCGTAAGATTTATTAAGACACGACATAATTAACGATATAATTAATACAATTAGTAACGGCCCCGAGGAATGGAGCAGATTAAAAAATTGATTAATTTCACCCCAATTACATTACGAAATTTGTCAATAATTATATATATTTAATCGTTTTCACCTCGAGGTTCGATCGAAATGCTTATTTATGTATTTCGGGCAGCGGCTCACTAATACTACACACTTCCACATTAATGAACATGTTGGTTTGCTTGATTAATGGATGATCTATTATAGTGCAGCAGGAGTCCGTCCAACCTGCAACAGAAAATAAGCAACAGATTTATCTGACCGGAAATGCTTTTATTTGATATTATGAATGAATCGATCGATTTCATTCAGTAAGCAGTTAATAAAAATAAGTGGAACGTAATTATGCTCGACGCAAACACTTAAATTAATGCAACTTGTTGCACTTTTTTAGCTTATTGCGAATTCTGGGTAATCCATGTTAAACCTGATATTAAAAGCGGCATCAACAGGAGGAATTGAATTCTGGATTTTATTCTTAGAAAATAGCAAATAATATCCGACTATTATAATTTGACCCAGTTTCTTCTTTTACTTTTTTTTTGTCTTACTCAATCCGCACTCACTCTCGCGATATTTACATGAAAAAAGCAGCGCCGTTTTCTAAATATTTATCGAAATCTGAAAATCCTACGTGCTTCCTTCGCAGCCCCATGTTTACTTAACCTAATTTTATTCAATTCGGTTTGTCTCTCATCGCGCGATTCATTACAACATTTTATACAATCGTGTCGTTCACCTCAACCCAACCACCACCTTCAACCAAACTAAATCAAATTACGCATCAAAATAATTGTTCAGAATCAAATTCAAACAATGGTTTGAAACTGAACTTTTTGTTTAAATTATTATTATTATTATTTAATCATATTTTGCAATTTGGTTTGCAACTCGACTAAATTTACTTGTGTAACTGTGCTAAATTGCATAAAATTTTTGTCAGTTGATTATAGATACAATTTTAGAGATCTGCAGCACAATATTGCAACATGTTTGTTTGCAACTTTTCTAAATTTGGTTTGAAACTGTGCTGAATTCTATAAAACCGTTTAAAATAATCACCAATTAATAATAAATCATGTTTGTTTATCTGTAGCTAAATTTTACAATATTTTGGGTTTGCGACTGGACTAAATATGGTTTGAAACTGAGCTGAATTAAAGAAACTGACTTAATCTGACCTAAAAATGTTTATGTTTCAAATATGTCGCTTTGCAATTGACAGTTGTAACAAATTGATTCAATCTAACCTAGAATTATTGACATTTGTTGCTTCATAATTGACAGTTGTTGACAAATTGACTCAAGCTATATTAAACAATTGACTTTGTTGCATTGCCTTAGATGGTTGTGACAAATTGACTTAACCTAACCTGAAAATGATTATGTTATCCAATGTGTCACTTTGCGAATGACAGTTGTGACAAATTAACTTAACCTAACCTAAAAGTGTACATTTATTGCTTCGCAATTAATATTGTCAACAAATTGACATAATTTTTAATAAAAATTTTAATTAGTTTTTGACAGTTGTGACAACAATTATAATTTATTTGTGTCAAAATATATTTGTCTGTTCATAGCTCAATTTTACAATATTTTGGATTTGCGACTCCTCTAAATATGGTTTGAAACTGTGTTGAGTTAAATAAATTTGTTCAAAGTAGTCAACAACTTTAAATTATTATAATTTGCTTGTCTTAAAAGCAATTTTACAAAACTTTGGTTTGCGATTCGGCTAAATTTAATTTGTAACTTTGTCAAATTGTATAAAATATCAGTTAATAGTAGTTTGGTTAACTATAAGAGAATTTGTAACAATCTGCAGCACAATATACAAACATGAAGGTTTGCAACTTGACTAAATTTGGTTTGAAACTGTGCTGAATTCTATAAAAAACGTATAAAATAGTCGGCAATACTAATTTATTTTGTAATATTTATATTAGTCTCATTTTTTCGATCAATTGGGTTTGCGACTTGGCTAAATAAGGTTAGATGCTGAGCTGAATTGAATAAATTGGTTCAAAATAACCAACAACTTTAAATTATGCGTGATTTAACGCAATTTTACAAGATTTTGGTTTGCAACTCGGCTAGATATGATTTGTAACTGTGCCAAATTGCATAAATAACTAGTTAACTTACTCTATTTATTAATTGCGGGACAGTAGTTCTAGACAGAACAATTTTTTGATCACAAACACTTGGGCGGGTGGGCGGGGCACTTAACTTATTGATTGCAGAACAGTAGTTTTAACTGGAGTTTCCGTCCATTCACCCAAGTGTTTGTAATTAAATTTTTTGATCACAAACATTTGGGCGGGTGGGCAAGGTACTCAATTTATTGATTTTTGGTAAATAGTTTCAACTTTAGTTTCTGCCATCCATCCAACTGTTTGTAATCAAATTTTTTAATCACAAACAGTTAGGAGGGTGGGCGGGATACTCAAATTATTGATTTCCGGTAAATAGTTTTAACTTTAGTTTCCGCCCACCCACCCAAGTGTTTGAAATCAATTTTTTTGATTTTGGGTTAGTGGATGGGGCACTCAGTTCATTGATTGCCAAAAAGTAGTTTTAATTTAGTTCCCGCCCACCCATCCAATTGTTTGTTATCAAATTTTTTGATCACAAAGAGTTGGGTGGGCGGGTGGGGAATTCAGTTTATTGATTGCCAAACAGTAGTTTCAACTTTAGTTCCCGCCCACCCACCCAAGTATTTGTAATCAAAATTTTTGATCACAAACAGTTTTGTAGGTGGGTGGGGCACTCAGTTCATTGATTTTCGGTAAAACGTTTCAAGTTTCGTTCCCGTCCACAAACCTAAGTGTTTGTATTCAAATTTTTTGATGTTGGGTGGATGAGTAAGGCACTCAGTTCATTGATTGCCGGAAAGTAGTTTCAACTTTAGTTCCCACCTACCCACCCAAGTGTTTGTAATTAATTTTTTTAATCACAAACAGTTGGGTGGGTGGGTGAAGTACTCATTACATTGATTTCCGGTAAATAGTTTCAACTTTAGTTCCCGCCCACCCACCCAAATGTTTGTAATCAAATTTTTTAATGCTAGGTGGGTGGGTGAGGCACTCAGTTTATTGATTGCCAGAAAATAGTTTCAATTTTAGTTCCCGCCCACCTACCCAAATGTTTGTAATTAAATTTTTTGATCACAAACAATTGGGTGGGTGGGTGGTGCACTCAGTTTATTAAATTCCGGTAAATAGTTTTAACTTTAGTTCCCGGCCACCCACTCAAGTGTTATTAATCAATTTTTTTTAATCACAAACAGTTGGGTGGGCGGGTGGGGCACTCAGTTCATTGATTTCCGGTAAATAGTTACAACTTTACATCTCGCTCACCCACTCAAGTGTTTGTAATCAATTTTTTTTTATATTGGGTGGGTGGATGGGGCACTCAGTTCAATGATTTCCGGTAAATAGTTTCAACTTTAGTTCCCGCCCGCCCGCCTAAGTGTTTGTAATCAATTTTTTTAATCACAAACAGTTGGGTAGGTGGGTGGGGCATTCAGTTTATTGATTTCCGGTAAATAGTTTTAACTTTAGTGCCGCCCGCCCACGCAAGTGTTTGTAATTAAAATTTTTGATCACAAACAGTTGGGTGGGGCACTCAGTTCATTGATTTCCGGTAAATAGTTTCAACTTTAGTGCCCGCCCGCCCACCCAAGTGTTTGTAATTAAAATTTTTGATCACAAACAGTTGGGTGGGGCACTCAGTTCATTGATTTCCGGTAAATAGTTTCAACTTTAATTCCCGCCCACCCACCCAAGTGTTTGTAATCAATTTTTTTGATCACAAACAGTTGGGTGGGTGGGTGGGGCACTCAGTTTATTGATTTTCGGTAAATAGTTTCATCTTTAGTTCCCGGCCACCCACCCAAGTGTTTGTAATCAATTTTGTTGATAATGGGTGGGTGGGCGGGGCACTCAGTTTATTGATTGCTAAAAAGTAGTTGCAATTTTAGTTCCTGCCCACCCGCCCAAGTGTTTGTATTAAAATTTTTGATCACAAACAGTTGGGCGGGTGGGTGGGGTACTCAGTTCATTGATTTTCGGTAAACAGTTTTAACTTTAATTCCCGCTTACCCTCCCAAGTGTTTGTAATTAAATTTTTTGATCACAAACAGTTGGGTAAGTGGGTGGGGTACTTAGTTCATTAATTTCCGGTAAATAGTTTTAACTTTAGTTCCCGGCCACCCACTCAAGTGTTTTTAATCAAGTTTGTTTATGTTGGGTGGGTGGGTGGGGCACTCAGTTCATTGATTTCCGGTAAATAGTTTTAACTTTAGTTCATGCCCACCCGCCCAAGTGTTTGTAATTAAATTTTTTGATCACAAACAGTTGAGTGGGTGGGTGGGGCACTTAGTTCATTGATTTCCGGTAATTAGTTTCAACTTTAGTTTCTGCCCACCCACCAAAGTGTTTGTAATTAAATTTTTTGATCCCAAACAGTTGTGTGGGTGGGCGAGGCACTCAGTTCAATAATTTCCGTAAATAGTTTGTAATCAAATTTTTTTATGTTGGGTGGGCGGGTAGGGCACTCAAATCATAGATTGCCGGAAAATTGTTTCAACTTTAGTTGACGCCTACCCACCCAAGTGTTTTTACTGAAATTTTTTGATGTTGGGTGGGCGGTTGGTGCACTCAGTTTATTGATTGCCAAAAAATAATTTTAACTCTAATTCCCGCCTTCCGACCCAAATGTTTGTATTCAAATTTTTTGATCACAAAAAGTTGGGTGGGTAGGTGGGGCATACAGTTCATTTATTTCCGAAAAATAGTTTCAACTTTAATTCCCGCCCAATCAATTTTTTTTGATCATAAACAGTTGGGTGGGTGTGGCACTCAGTTTAATAATTTCCGAAAAAAAATTTCTACTTGAGTTCCCACCCGCCCACCCGTGTGTTTGTAATCAAATTTTTTTATCACAAATAGTTGGGTAGGTAGGCAAGGCACTCAGTTCAATAAATGCAAGAAAGTAGTTTCAACTTCAGTTCCCGCTCACCTACCCAAGTGTTTGTATTCAATTTTTTTTTATTTTAAGTGAGTGGGTAAGACACTCAGTTTATTTCTTGCCGAAAAGTAGTTTCAACTTTAGTTTCCGCCCACTTACAGAAGTGTTTGTAATCAAATTGTTTGATTACAAACGGTAGGGTGGGTGGGTGGGGCACTCAATTTTATGATTTTTGGTAAATAGATTCAACTTTAATTCCCGCCCATCCACCGAAATGTTTGTAATCAAATTTTTTTATGTTAGGAGAATGGGTGAGGCACTCAGTTCATTGATTGCCAGAAAGTAGATTTAACTTTAATTTCCGCCCACCCACCCAAGTGTTTGTAATTAAATTTTTTGATCACAAACATTGGGTGGGTGGGCGGGGCACTCAGTTTATTGATTTCCGGTAAATTGTTTCAACTTTAGTTTCCGCCCACCCACCCAAGTGTTAGCAATCAATTTTTTTGATTATGAGTGGGTGGGTGGGTCACTCAGTTCATTGATTTTTGATCAATAATTTCAACAAATGTTTGTACCAAAATCTTTTAATCACAAACAGTTGGGTAGGTGGGTGAAGCACTCAGTTTAATAAATTCCGGTAAAAAGTTTTAACTTTAGTTCGTAGTAGTAGAGTTCCAGCTCACCCACCTAAGTGTTTGTAATCATTTTTGTTTTAATTTTGGGTGGGTGGGGCACTCAGTTTATTGATTTCCGGTAAATAGTTTCAACTTTAGTACCCGCCTACCCACCCAAGTGTTTGTAATTAAATTTTTTGATCACATACAGTTGGGTGGGTGGGTGGGGCACTTAATTCATTACTTCCAGTAAAAAGATTCAACTTTAATTCCCGCCCACCCACCTAAATGTTTGTAATCAAATTTTTTGATGTTAAGTGGGTAGCTGGGGCACTCAGTTTATTGATTGCTGGAAAGTAGTTTCAATTTTAGTTCCCGCCCACTCACCCAAGTGTTTGTAATTATTTTTTTTGATTACAAAAGTTGGGTGGGTGGGTGGGGCACTCGGTTCTATGATTTTCAGTAAATAGATTCAACTTTAGTACCCGCCCACCCACCCAGGTGTTTCTAATCAAATTTTTTAATGTTAGGTGGGTGGGTGAGGCACTCAGTTTATTGATTGCCAGAAAATAGTTTCAACTTTAGTTCCCGCCCGCCTACCCAAGTGTTTGTAATTAAATTTTTTAATCACAAACAGTTGGGTGGTTGGGTGGGGCACTCAGTTTATTGAATTCCGGTAAATAGTTTTAACTTTAGTTCCCGCCCACCCATCCAAGTGTTTGTAATCAATTTTTTTTAATCACAAACAGTTGGGTGGGCGGGTGGGGCACTCAGTTCATTGATTTCCGGTAAATAGTTACAACTTTACATCCCGCTCACCCACTCAAGTGTTTGTAATCAATTTTTTTTTTATATTGGGTGGGTGGGTGGGGCACTCAGTTCAATGATTTCCGGTAAATAGTTTCAATTTTAGTTCCCGCCCACCAGCCCAAGTGTTTGTAATCAAATTTTTTAATCACAAACAGTTGGGTGGGTAGGGCACTCAGTTCATTAATTTCCGGAAAATAGTTTCAACTTTAGTTTCCGCCCACCCACCCAAGTGTTTCTAATCAAGTTTTTTCATGTTGGGTGGGTGGGTGGGACACTCAGTTCATTAATTTCCGGTAACTAGTTTCAACTTTAGTTCCCGCTTAACCACCCACCCGCCCAAGTGTTTGTAATCAAATTTTTTGATGTTAGGTGGATATACTCAGTTCATTGATTGTCAGAAAGTAGTTTTAACTTTAGTTCCCGCCCACTTACCTAAGTGTTTGTAATAAAAAATTTTGATCACAAACAGTTGGGTGGGTGGGCGGGGCACTCAATTCATTAGTTTCCGGTAAATAGTTTTAACTTTAGTTCTCGCCCACAAACTTAAGTGATTGTAATCAAATTCTTTGATGTTGGGTGGGAGGCTGGGGCACTCAGTTTATTTGTTGCCGGAAAGTAGTTTCAGCTTTAGTTCCCGCCCACCCACCCAAGTGTTTGTAATTATATTTTTGACGTTGGGTGGGTGGGGCACTCAGTTTATTTGTTAAAAATAGTTTTAACTTTAGTTCAAGCCCACCCACCCAAGTGTTTGTAATCAAATTTTTTGATGTTGGGTGTGTGGCTGGGGCACTCAGTTTATTAATTACCAAAAAGTAGTTTTTACTTTAGTTCTCGCTCACTTGTCCAAGAGTTTGTAATCAGTTTTTTTGATGTTGAATGTGTGGGTGGGGCACTCATTTTATTGATTGCCGGAAAGTAGTTTCAACTTTAGTTCCCGCCCACACACCCAAGTGTTTGTAATTAATATTTTTTTATCTTGGGTGGGTGAGTAAACACTCAGTTCCTAGATTGCCAGAAAGTAGTTTTAACTGTTTTTCCCGCTCACCTATCCAAGTGTTTGTACTAAATTTTTTAGATAACAAACAGTTGGGTGGGTGGGTGGGACACTCAGTTCTTTGATTGCGAGAAAGTAGTTTTAATTTTAGTTCCCGCCCACCCAGCCAAAGGTTTGTAATCAATTTTTTTGATTTTAAGTGGGTGGGTGGGGCACTTAGTTTATTGATTGCCAAGTAGTTTCAACTTTAGATTTTGCTCTCCCACCTAAGTGTTTGTACCTAAATTTTTTGATTACAAACAGTTTGATTGGTGGGTGGGTGGACACTCAGTTTATTGATTGCATAAAAGTAGTATTAACTTAAGTTCCTGCCCACCCACCTAAGTGTTGTTATCAATTTTTTTTTATCTTGGAAGGGTGGGTAAGGCACTCAGTTAATTAATTACCAATAAGTAGTTTTAACTTTATATCACAAACACTTGGGTGGGTGGGCGGAAACTCCAGTAAAATCTACTGTCCCGCAATCATCCGCCCAGGTGTTAGTGATGAAGAAATTGGATCACAAACACTTGGGCACAACTATAATTCCCGCCTATTTATTTATATAATTCATTTTCTTGTTCTCACACAATTTGTTGAGCGGGTGGAGCACTCAATTTATTGATTGCTGGAAAGTTGTTTTAATTTTAATTCCTGCCCACCCACCCTAGTGTTTTGTAATTATTTTTATGCTTAAAATAGTTGGGTAGGTGGGTGGGGCACTAAGTTTAACTACTTTTTTGCAATCAATGAATTGTCAAATATTGATGAAAATAATATAAACATACCACTACATACACAAACTATGTTTATGCAACCAGTGACAGAAAATGAAGTTATTAATATAGTATGTCGTTTAAAAAATTCAAATTCTGCTGGAGCAGATGGAATCAGTGCAAATCTTTTAAAAATGTGTATACCGTATATTGTAAAACCAATTACATCAATTATAAACGAATCACTACGTCAAGGAATATTCCCATCTACTCTCAAAAAAACAAAATTTATTCCCGTGCCAAAGAAAAACAATAGAAATCAAGCCGATAATTATAGGCCTATTGCAATTTTAAGCACTTTTTCGAAATTAATCGAAAACGTTGTAGCAGAAAGAATTACTAACTTTTTTAACAAATTTAAGCTATTTAACACTCATCAACATGGTTTTATGAAACATAAATCTACAGCAACTGCTGTTCTAGAATATATGGAAAATGTTTATAACAATTTAGATAAAGGACATCATTGTTTGGGAATATTCCTCGACTTGAGTAAAGCTTTTGACCTCGTTAGTCATAAATTATTAGTTGCCAAGCTTTACCAGTATGGAATGAGAGGTACAAGTTTACAATGGATTGTAAGTTATCTTAGTAACAGACCACATTACGTTCAAATTGGCAATACAAAATCAAGTACATTATATATGAATAGAGGTATACCGCAAGGCTCAGTACTAGGTCCATTACTTTTTATTATTTATATTAATGATCTGGTAGTTGAAAACAGTGTCATATATGCTGATGATACGTCACTATTTTTATCATCACAAAAAGCGGATGATATTCCAAAAAAAGCTAATGAACTGTTAGAAAATATAGATCAGTGGTTTAAATGTAACAATTTACATCTAAATACTCAAAAATCGGTTTCAATTAAATTCACAGCCAACAACCTTACTTCAAAATACTCTTTCTTAATACGATGTAACAATCTGACAATTAAACAAGCCAATAACACCCGATTCTTAGGCGTTGATGTAGATCAAGCATGCAACTTTAAAGTGCACATAGAGAAACTGTCAAAAAAACTATGTTCTTTTTGTTATGTCGCGCGACAACTTGTCAAACTTGTAGACAGACATACAATTAAACTATTTTACTTTGCGCATTTTGAGTCCTCTATTCGTTATTGTATTGTTGTATGGGGTGAGTCAAGTAGTATTGAACGTGTTTTTAAAATACAGAAAAAAATGTTAAGAATAATGTTAAGTTTACCACAAACTTCTCATTGTAGAAGCGTGTTTATTAAAAATCGCATTTTAACGGTGTATAGTTTGTACATTTTTCAAATTGTAATAAACGTTAAAACTAATTTAGCAAACTACACGACAGTAAATAGGGGAAACACGGTATATAATACCAGGCATGGCAACACACTTCTTGAATACCCAACTCACAAATTAACGTTCTATGAGAAAAGTCCTAAATATATGGGTATAAAACTATATAACAAATTACCAGGAAAAATAAAATCTTTAAATCTAAAGCGCTTTAAAAATGAAATTAAAGAAATCTTGTTGCATAAAGCATACTATTCAGTAAATGAATTTATTCAAGATGCTTCTTTTAATGTGTTGTAGTATGTTATGTTATGTTATTGTATTGTATGTATTGTTGTATTAAAAGTTAAAATTTGTATTATTTTAATTCTTATAACTGTAAACTAATTATTATTATTATTTTTTATATATTTATATATGTTTAGTATATTTGTGATGACTTGTCTTATATCTTGTATAGATCTTCTGGACTAATAAATTATTATTATTATTATTATTATAAAAGTAGTTTTAACTTAAGTTCCCGCCCACCCACCCAAATGTTTGCACAATTTTTTTTTTATAACAAACAGTTGGGTGGGCGGGTGGGACACTAAGTTTATTGATTGCGGGACAGTAGTTTTAACTGGAATTCTGTCCACCCACCCAAGTCTTTGTTATCCACTTTTTTGTTCACAAACACTGGGTGGGTTGGTGGTGCAATCGATTAAATAATCCTCTTTTAAATAAAATCAGTTTGGATTAAAATACATTAAAGTCAACCTCTCAAATCAAAACAACGTGGTTTAGCTAAAATAGATTTTGCTTCACAATGTCAAATTTATGCAAAATAGAAAAAAGAGCGTAAAGATGCATTGGAAAAACAAAAAGAATAAATATCAGTAGCTAAAAGAATTTAAAATATTAAAACTACCCTGGAACATTTAAAATCTAAGGAAGAAAAATTATGGTTCTTCTAAAATGAAGAACAAATTAAATTGGATATTGAAGCTAAGAAAAATTATTACCCTAAAAGATGATTTGGTAAAAAAAAGAAACCTAAGAGAACTGATGAAAGATATGCTCCACCTGAAATTTAATCTAAGTAGATTTTCTAATATAATAAATTTATTATTTTAGATACAAACACTCAGTTGATTAAAAATTAGATCACAAACACTTGAGTGGGCAGGTGGGGCACTTAGTTTATTGATTGCGGGAAAGTAAATTTAACTGGAATTCCCGCCCACCCACCCAAGTGTTTGTGATCCATTTTTTTGTTCACTATCACTTGAGTAGGGGACGGGGCACTTAATTTATTGATTGCGGGAAAGTAAATTTAACTAGAATTCCCGTCCACCCACCTATGTGTTTGTGATCCAAATTTTTGTTTGCAAACACTTTGGTGAGCGGGTAGGGCATTCAGTATAGTGATTGCGGGACAGTAATTTTAATTGTAGTTCTTGCCTATCCACCTAAGTGTTTGTGATTCAAATTTATGTTTGCAAATACTTGGGCGGGCGGGTGGTGCACTTAGCTTGATGATTGCGGGACAGTAGATTTAACTGACTTTTTCGAATATTTGTAAACCAATTTCATCAAAATTAACAAATTTGTGGCTAAAAAGGTTATTCAGTTAGTTGATTACGAGACAGTAGTCTGAACTGAAATTTCTGCCCACCCACCCAAGTGTTTGTGATCAAAATTATTGTTCACGATCACTTGCGTAGGTGGGTGGAATACTCAATTCATTAATTGCTAAACAGTAGTTTTAACTAGAGTTCCCGCCCACCCACCCTAGTGTTTGTGATTAAAAAATAGGATTACAAGCACTCGGGTGAGTGGGTGAAGCACCCAGTTTATTGATTGCAAGACAGTATTTTTAACTAGAGTTCTTGACCACCTACCCAAGTGTTTGTGACGCAAATTTTTGGTTGCAAAAAAAACCCAAATGTTTGTGAAACCAATTTTATCAAAATTAACAAATTTGCGGGTTAAAGGGTTACTCAATTTGTTGATTGCAAAACAGTAGTTTCAACTAGAGTTTCCGCCCACTCACCCAATTAAAACAATAGATCACAAACACTTGGGTTTTAATTGACATTCCTGCTCACCCGACCAAACATTTTTGATTAGGTTATTGATTGCGGGACAGTAATTGCAACTGTAGTTCCCCGCCAAGTGTTTGTGATCCAATTTCTTAAGCACAAACACTCGGTCGGGTAGGCAGAGCACTTAATTTATTGATTGCTGATTAATAACTTAAGTTAAAGTTTCTGCTAACCCACCCAAGTGGAGTTTATTGATTGCGGAACAATAGTTTCAACTAGAGTGCCCGCCCAAGTGTTAGTAACTTTATTTAAAACTCAGCGTATTAAATTAGTTGTATTTTGTACAGTTTGTAATAAATCTGCGTTAATATCCAATGATTAATACACAAATTATGAATAAAATTAGATTGCAATTTAATTTGTAAAAATTAAGAACTAAGAGTTGCCGTTAACTGTTAATTAAGTAATATAATAAAGGTAAATATTGAGTTTAAACCATTACCTGCAACAAACGTTTAAATATCAATTAAGATAGCGTTTTTCAATAAGAGTTTAGAGAGCAGACTTACAATAGTTTAGGTAGCGGATAAATTAATAGTTCCGAAATAAGGCTAAGTAACAGTAGATTAAATAACAGTTCAAGTAGCAGATTAAGTAATAGTTTAGGGAACATACTAAGATCAGTTTAAGTAGCAGTTTACATAATAGTTTAAGTAGCACTTTACATAACAGTTTAAGTAGCAGATTAAATAACAGATTAGATATCAGATTAAGTAACAACTTAGCAATCTGATTAAGTTTCAACTTTAGATCCCGCCCGCCCACTCAAGTGTTTGTAATCAAATTTTTTGATCACAAAAAGTTGGGTAGGTGGGCGGGGCACTCAATTCATTAATTGCTAAAAATTAGTTTCAAATTTAGTTCCCGCCTACCCAACCAAGTGTTTGTACTTAATTTTATACAGTTTCAAATCAAATTTAGTTAAGTTGCAAACCAAATTTTTACTTCTTATTAATTTTTTACTGACAACACTTTTTTTATTGTAAATATTAATTTAGAACGGTTTTAAACTAAATTTAGCTAAGTTGCAAACCAAAAGAATGCTAAAATTAATTCTAATAAACACAAATGAATTCAATTTATATGAAACTCTTACCGGCAATAATTTTGTATTGTTTTTATTTATTTAGTACAGTTTCAAACCAAATTTAGCCAAGTTGCAAACCAAAATATTTCAAAAATTGATTCTAAACAAATTAATTTTTTATCATACTATCCCTGACAACAGTTTCTAATTGTTTCCTTTAATTTTGTTTCAAATCAAATTTAGCCAAGTTGCAAACCAAAAAGTTGCTAAAATTAATTTTAATATACACAAACAAATTTATTTTTATCAAACTATTACTGCCAACACTTTTTTTATTATTATTATTAATTTAGTACAGATTTAAACCAAATTTAGCCAAGTTTCAAACCAAAACTTTGAATTTTTTTTTATTAAGTTTAAATAAATTTATTTTTTATTTAACTATTACTGAACCAGCGGTATCTCAGACTCAGGTCTCCCTCAATAAACCTGTCGCCGGTTTGCTCTACTTCCGATGAGAAAAAGATGGAGACCCACCATTATGGTAGAAAAAAAAATAAGTTGAAGAAGTTAAAGAAAATACCAAGTAAACCTTGCTTATCTTCTTGTTTTAATAGACTATCAGCCAGCTCGTCACATTAGAGGCCTTCAGCACTATCAAGACAATTAGCCACTAGCCGACCAACTCTGGTAAGGCAGGGTCTTTACGTAAGCCCTTCAAAGCCCACACCCACAGAGGAAGCTGGTATACGTCGCTCTGGGCCCATTATTATTTGAGAAAAATTTGTTTACTTAGGGCTGTTGGCAACTTTCAAAGCTTTGAAGATAACCATTGACCGCGCCTTAAACGTGGTTGATGATATTTGCATACATCCCCATTCGCAAGACAATTTTTGTGCAGCAATAGATTATTGCATAAAATCTATCACTACACTTACCAACTAAGGTCTGAAAAAACCCTTAAGTATGTCATCAGAAGTATACTTCACGGCATAACGGCTGATGTAGTGCGGGTTGAACTTATCGTTTAGGGGTACACCTCTTTATCAGATGAATTATTTTGCATGGTACCAGCAATAACTATTTTTGGTAACAGTTCAAGTAACGGTTTTTGGTAACAGAATCTGCGACCTAAATTGTTACCTAATCTGCTACCTAAACTGTTACTTAATCTGCTACCTAAACTGTTACTTAATCTGCTACTTAAATTGTTACTTAAACTGCTACCAACAATAACGTTTAGCAGATTAAATAACAGTTTAGGTAGCACATTAAGTAACAGTCTAGATAACAGATTAAACAACAAATTGAGGTAGGTAACAGTAACAGTTTAAGTAGCAGTTTAAGTAACAGATTAAGTAACAGTTTAGGTTAGGTTAGGTTAGGTTTCGCAAATTAAGTAGCAGAATAAGTTAGAGTTTCAGTAGCAGATTAAGTAATAGTTTAGATAGCAGTTTAGGTGACGGTTAAAGTAACGGTTTATTTTTTTCAAAACGTTATTTGTCATTCAATAACAAAACATAAAAATTTTAAATTATTTTATAAATATTATGAGAGCCAATCTTGACAGTTCACCCGCACATTTGACAATTAATCAACATTTTTATTCATAACTTGTAAACGGCATATTGGAAAACTAACTCAAAAGTCACAATTGTTTAATTAAAAATTCATAATTTGTAAACGACACATTGAAAATTGATACAATTTTGTAAAAATAGACTTTAGTATCATAAGTACTAATTGTATAAAATGTATTAAAATCCATTCGCTTAATTTTACATAATCTCAATTTGTCCAACATCTCAAAACTAACTCAAAAGTCACAATTGATAAATTAAAAATTCATAACTCGTAAACGGCACATTGAAAATTGATACAATTTTGTTGCAATAGACTTCAATATCATAAGTATCAACTGAGTAAAATTCATTAAAATCCATTTGCTCAATTTTACATAACCTTAATTTGTCCAACATGCCATAACTAACTCAAAAGTCACAATTGTTTAATTAAAAATTCATAATTTGTAAACGACATATTGGAAATTGATACAATTTTGTACAAATAGACTTTTGTATCATAGGTACCAACTGTATAAAATTTATCAAAATTCATTCGATCAATTTTACATAACCTCAATTTGTCCAACAGGTCACTACATACTCATAAATCATAAATGGTAATCAAAAATTTATAACTCGTAAACTATTTATTGGAAATTGAAACAATTTGGTACTAATAAACTTTAGTATCATAAGTACCAACTGTATAAAATTTTATCAAAATCCAATTGATCAATTTTATATAATCTCAATTTATTCAATTGTTAAACAAATTTATAGCTCACAAAAAAATAATTAAAAATTCATTTTGTACTAATAGACTTCAATAAATTTTAAAACGGTTTGGCAACAATGCATTCTAGTATCATTGCTACCAACATAATTAAATACAGTAAATTTTGAATAAACTGAATCTAATTGAGTTGACTTCCATCAAACTTGAAGTCATATACGATTGAATTCATACCTTAACTTTTGTATTAATAATTGGATTTTACTCCAATTTCGCAATAATGCACTCCAATACCATTGTTAATAATTGTGTAAATTGCAGATAATCTGATATGGTAAGTTTTAAGTAATCTTAATCTAATCAAGCTTAAAGTTATATACGATTGAATTTTTGTCATAACTTCTAAGCAAAATGTTGGAAATTGCTACAATTTGGCAACAATGCACTTCAATGTTTATGCTACTAAATCAGTAAATTGCAGCTAATTTGATACGGTGAGTTATGAGTAGCTTTAATCTAGCTAAGATTCTTTACATCAAGCTTAAAGATGTAAGAGATTAAATTGACAAACCTAAATTCAGTTTACTTAGAAGTAATTTTATCAAATTATCTGCAATTTACACAGTTGGTAACAATGATATTGGAGTGCATTGTTGCCAAATTGCATTAGAATCCAATAATTAACATAAAAGTTAGGACATTAATTAAATCTGTTATAACTTCAAGCTTGCTGTAAATGAACTAGGCTAGATTAAGTTTACTCAATTTTTACGGAATCAAATTAGTTGCAATTTACACAGTTGGTAACAATGGTATTGGAGTACATTGTTGCCTAATTGCATTAGAATCCAATAATTAATATAAAAGTAATGACATTAATTAATTCTGTTATGACTTCAAGCTTCATGTAAGTAATTTGCTTAGATTCAGTTTATTCAGTACTCAGCGTATTAAATGGTTGGTAACAATAATAGTACATACATTGTTGCCAAATTGCATACACAAAAGTTTTAAAACAAAACAACAACAAAATTTAAATTGTGTTTTAAGTAGCAGTTATCAATAAAATAACAGTTTAGGTAGCAAATTAAGTAGCAGATTAAATAACAGTTCAGGTAACAGATTAAGTAACAGTTAAAATAACAGATTAAATATTAATTTAAGTAGCAGAATAAGTAACAGTTTAAGTAGCAGATTAAATAATAGTTTAGGTAGCACAGTTTATTAAATTGAGATTCGGTTATAATGAGCGCATGGATTTTAACCAAATTTACACAGTTGGTACTCAAGGTACTAAAGTATCTTGGTATCAAATTGCATTAAAATCCAATGTACTATTTTTGAGTTATGGATTTTTGAGTTATCTTTTGTAGCTGTAAACTTATGTAAATCAAGTTGATTAAATTGAGGTAAAATCAAATTGAGCATATGGATTTAACCCAATTTTACACAGTTCATACTAAAGGTACTAAAGTATCTTGGTACAAATTTGCATTAATATCCAATGTACCGTTTTTAAGTTATGGGTTTTTGAATTAACTGTTGTGACTGTAAACTTAAGTAAGCCAAGTTGATTAAATTGAGGTTAAGACAAATTGAGCGTATGGATTTAACCCAATTTTACACAGTACTAGTACTAGAGGTACTAAGGTATTTTGGTACCAATTTGCTTTATTACCCAATGTACCATTTTTGAGTTATGGATTTTTAAGTTATCTTTTGTAGCTGCAAACTTATATAAGTTAAGTTAATTAATTTGAGGTTAGGTCAAATTACACGTATGGTTTTAACCCAATTTTACACAATTGGTACTAAAATTACTGAAGTATCTTGGTACCAATTTGCATTAATATCCAATGTACAGTTTTTGAGTTATGGATTTTTGAGTTAACTGTGGTGACGGTAAACTTAAGTAAGTCAAGTTGATTAAATTGAGGTTAGGTAAAATTGAGCGTATGGATTTAACTTAATTTTACACAGTTGGTACTCAAGGTACTTAAGTATCTTGGTACCAATTTGCATTAATATCCAATGTACCGTTTTTAAGTTATGGATTTTTGAGTTAACTGTTGTGGAGGTAAACTTAAGAAAGTCAAGTTGATTAAATTGAGGTTAGTTCAAATTAAGCGTATGGATTTAAACTAATTTTACACTGTTGGTACTCAAGGTACTTAAGTATCTTGGTACCAATTTGCATTAATATCCAATGTACCGTTTTTAAGTTATGGATTTTTGAGTTAACTGTTGTGGAGGTAAACTTAAGAAAGTCAAGTTGATTAAATTGAGGTTAGTTCAAATTAAGCGTATAGATTTAAACTAATTTTACACAGTTGGTACTCAAGGTACTTAAGTATCTTGGTACCAATTTGCATTAATATCCAATGTACCGTTTTTAAGTTATGGATTTTTGAGTTAACTGTTGTGGAGGTAAACTTAAAAAAGTCAAGTTGATTAAATTCAGGTTAGTTCAAATTAAGCGTATGGATTTAAACTAATTTTACAAAGTTGGTACTCAAGGTACTTAAGTATCTTGGTACCAATTTGCATTAATATCCAATGTACCGTTTTTAAGTTGTGAATTTTTGAGTTATCTGTTGTGGCTGCAAACTAAAGTTAGTCAAGTTGAATAAATTGAGGTTAGAACAAAATTAGCGTATGGATTTAACCCAATTTTATACAGTTGGTACTTAAAATACTTAAGTATCTTGGTACCAATTTGTATTAAAATCCAATGTGCCGTTTTTAAGTTATTAATTTTTGAGTTAACTGTTGTGGCTGCAAATTTAAGTAAATCAAGTTGATTAAATTGAGGTTAAGTCAGATTCAGCGTATAGAATTCAACCAATTTTTTACATTTAATATTACTGATATTAGGGTATGTTAATATCAAATTGTAGCAATTTTTAATGTATGGTATTGGAATTAGAGCAATTTAATCAATAAAAGCAAGATTTTCAAAAAACCTAAATCTGAGTTTAAACCTAATTTATTAATTCTGTGCCTAATAATAAAACATGCAATTCAGTTCCCTTACTAATTCATGTTTTTTTAATCTAAATTTACTAAGCACAACTTATTTTTTTAAGCAACAATAAAATTAGAGCAATTTAATTAAAGAAAGCAATAGTTTTAAAAAACCTAAATCTTAGTTTAAACCTAATTTATTAATTCTGTGCTTAATAATAAGACATGAAATTAAGTTCCCTTACTAATTCAAGCCTTCTGAATCCAAATTTACTAAGTTCAACTAAATGTTTTAAGCAAAAAGAAAGTTAGAGCAATTTAATTAAAGAAAGCAATAATTTCTAAAAACCTAAATCTAAGTTTAAACCTTTTTTATTAGTTTTATGCTTAATTCCAAAACATGAAATTAAGTTCTCTTACTAATTTAAGTCTCCTAAATCTAAATTCACTAAGCAAAATTTAATTTTTTAAGCAGCAATAAAGTTAGAGCAATTTAATTGAAGAAAACAATTATTTCAAAAAACCTAATTCTGAGTTTAAACTTAATTTATTAATTCCATGCCTAATTATAAGACTTGAAATTAAGTTCCCTTACTAATTCAAATCTTCTGAATCCAAATTCACCAAGCAAAACTTATTTTTGTAAGCAGCAATAAAGTTATAGCAAATTAATTGAAAAAAGCAAAAATTTCTATTCACCTAAATCTGAGTTTAAACCTAATTTATTAATTCCGTGCTTTATTCCAAGACATCAAATAAAATTTCCCTACTAATTTAAATCTACTAAATCTAAATTCACTAAGTACAACTTAATTTTTTAAGCATCAATAAAATTATAGCAATTTAATTGAAGAAAGCAATAATTTCAAAAAACCTGAATCTGAGTTTTAACCTAATTTATTAATTTTATGCATAATTCCAAGTCATGAAATTAAGTTCCCTTACTAATTTAAGTCTTCTGAATCCAAATTCACTAAGTACAACTAAATGTTTTAAGCAAAAATAAAGTTAGAACAATTTAATTGAAGAAAGCAATAATTTCAAAAAACTTAAATCTAAGTTTAAACCTTTTTTATTAGTTTTATGCTTAATTCCAAGACATGAAATTAAGTTCCCTTACTAATTTAAGTCTCCTAAATCTAAATTCACTAAGCACATATTAATTTTTTAAGCAACAATAAAGTTAGAGCAATATAATTAAAGAAAGTAATAATTTCAAAAAACCTAAATCTGAGTTTAAACCTAATTTATTAAATTTATGCTTAATTCCAAGACATGAAATTAAGTTTCTTTACTAATTTAAGTCTCCTTAATCTATATTCACTAAACACAACTTAATTTTTTAAGCAGCAATAAAGTTAGAGCAATTTAATTGAAAAAAGCAAAAATTTCAATTAACCTAAATCTGAGTTTAAATCCAATTTATTAATTTTATGCTTAATTCCAAGTCATGAAATTAAGTTCCCTTATTAATTCAAGTCTCCTAAATCTAAATTCATTAAGCACAACTTAATTTTTTAAGCAGCAATAAAGTTAGAGCAAATTAATTGACAAAAGCATTAATTTCAAAAAACCTAAATCGGAGTAATTGATTAATTCCGTGCTCAATTATTAAACATGAAATTAAGTTCCCTTACTAATTCAAACCTTCTGAATTCACTGAGCACAACTTAATTTTATAAGCAGCAATGAAGTTACAGCAATTTAAATGAAGATAGCAATAATTTTAAAAACTCAAAATGTGAGTTTTAACCTAATTTATTAATTCCGTGCTCAATTCCAAGACATGAAATTAAGATCCCTTACTAATTCGTGTTTTCTAAATTTAAATTCACTAAGCACAACTTAGTTTTTTAAGCAGCAATAAAGTTATAGCAAATTATTTGAAGACAGCAATAATTTCAAAACACCTATATCTGAGTTTAAACCTAATTTAATAATTTTGTGCATAATTCCAAGACAAAAATTGTTTAGTTAAATTTTGTTCAAATATTATAAACACTAATTGTGTAAAATTTATTAAAATCTATACGCCCAATTTTGCATAACCTTAAATTATTTAATTTAACCTAACTTCATTAAATTCTTTGAGACTTAGCTAAAAAAATCATAACTCCCAAACAGTTCATTAGAAACTAATGCAATTTTGTACCAATATACCTCAATATTATTAGTACAAATTGTGTAAAAAATATAAAAATCTACAAGCCCAATTTTGCATAATCACAAATTATTTGGTTTGACCTAACTATATCAAATCCCTTATGACTTAATTAAAAAAACCATAACTCTCAAACGGTTAATTAAAAATTGATGCAATTTGGTCATAATATAGTTTATTACTATAAGTACCAATTGTGTAAAATTTATAAAAATCCATATAAACAATTTTGCATAACCTCAAATTATTTGATTTGACCTAACTATATCAAATCCCTTACGACTTAACTAAAAAAATCATAGCTCCCAAACGGTTCGATAAAAATTGATGCAATTTGGTTCCAATATAGCTTAATACCATTAATACCAATTGTGTAAAATTTATAAAAATTCATACGCCCAATTTTGCATAACCTCAAATTATTTGATTTGACCTTACTGTACTAAATCCATTATAACTTAACTAAAAAAATCATAACTCCCAAACGGTTTATTAGAAATTGATGCAATTTGGTACCAATATAGCTTAATACCATTAGTACCAATTGTGTAAAATTTATAAAAATCCATACGCCCAATTTTGCATAACCTCAAATTATTTGATTTGACCTAACTATATCAAATCCCTTATGTCTTAACTAAAAAAATCATAACACCCAAACGGTTCATTAGAAATTGATAAAATTTAGTACCAATATAGCTTAATACCATTATAACCTTAAAATAATTGGCTTAGCCTAACTCAACTACACCTCTAAGACTAAAATTAAAATAATCATAATTCTCAAACGCTTTGTTAAAAATTGATACAAGTTGGTACCAATGCAGTCCATACACATGAGTACCAACTATGTAAATAATTAGAAGCATTTGCAATTTTTTTAAGCAATAAAACATTTAAATGTCAACATTGATGACAGTTTTTAGTTAAAATTTGTGATTTTTTGATAGTTAAAAAAGTTTATGTCAATTGTCGACAAATATAAATTTTGACATTTTAATAATAAATTGCAAAAATAATGAATTTAATATAAAATTAAATCAATTAAAGCCAGCAATGCATTAATATAAATATAATTGACTCCAACTCAGCATATTTTTCAATAATTATTTTGGTTTAATAATATACAATTAAGGCGCCTCGAGTACGCTCGCTTGATACTTTATTTTGATTAAACATTTTTTTATGAGCGTTCGCAGAAATTTTACACAAAACAATAATAAACTTAAAAATTTATTATTACAAGCGAATATTTTTGTTAAAATTTATTTTTGTTGGCGCGACATGTTTAACCAGTTTTAAAAAAATAAAAATCAAATAATTAATGTCGCCGACCACTTTCATTAGAATTTCTTCTATATTTTGCAATGTATAATCAAAAAACTGCATAATTTTTATTTGCTTAACCGGTCCGAATTTGTGTAATCATATTTGTTTCAATTATATAATATAGAAAAATTATTTTAAAATTATGAATAATATTACTTACATTCGATATTAATTTCGTTTGATAAGTCCACGTGTTTTTGTAGTATTAAGTAAGTCCAAGAGAACGTCTGTTGAGAACGAGCTACACGCTTATCTCGTCTCACAGGACAACCACACAGCACGGTCACCACGGCGCTACTACTGGCACGACTAAAACTGAACTGGCGCGTTGCTACTACTAATGCTTGGATCAAGACGCGCGGTGTCAAACACACCGTAAATTCTAATTAACATCCCAATTAATCTAAAAAAATAATTTTTAATGGTTCTTCCGTTATAATCTTATAAATCTGTCATTTAATTGTTAAAGCTTAAAAAGCAAATATTATTTAATTGACGAATTTATGAAATATTTGCAAAAACTGGTTTTTCTTCATTTTTTCTAATGCAGAAAAGTTAGCTTAACTTTTTTTTTTAGGAATACATTAAATAGCAAAAATTATAATTTTTAATTTAGGACAAATTTAGAAATTATTTGTAAAAAACTGGTTTTTATAAATTTTTTCGAGTGCAGAAAAGTTGGCTTAACTTTGACATTTGTGGGAATAAATTAAAACAAATTACATAGATTTTTAGAGAATTAAAATTTAATACGATATTAATAATAAATATTTTAAATTTAAGTACAAATTTAGGAATAATTTGCAAAAAACTGGTATTTCTAATTTTTTTCCAATGCAAAAAAGTTGGCTTAACTTTGTTGATTGTAGAAATACAATTAAACTAATTACATGGATTTTTAGAGAATTAAAATTTAGTAAATTAACAAAAATTAATATTTTTAATTTATGGACAAATTTAAGAATTATTTGCAAGAAACGTGTATTTCTAATTTTTTTCTAATGCAGAAAAGTTGGCTTAATTTTGTTATTTGTGAAAATAATTTAAAACAAATTACATGGATTTTTAGAGAATTAAAATTCAATAAAACAGCAAAAATTATAATTTTTAAATTAAGAACAAATTTAGGAATTATTTGCAAAAAAACTGGTTTTTATCAATTTTTTCCAGTGCAGACAAGTTGGCTTAACTTTGATATTTGTGGGAATAAATGAAAACAAAATGCATTATTTTTTAGAGAATTTAAATATAATACAATATTAAAAATAAATATTTTTAATTTAAATACAAGTTTAGGAATTATTTGCAAAAAATTGGTATTTCTAAATTTTTTTCAATGCAGAAAAGTTGGCTTAATTTTGTTATTTGTAAAAATAATTTAATACAAATTACATGAATTTTTAGAGAATTAAAATTCAATAAAATAACAAGAAAAAAATATTTTTAATTTGAGGACAAATTTAGGAATTATTGGCAAAAAACTTGTACTTCTAAATTTTTTCTAATGCAGAAAAGTTGCCTTAATTTTGTTATTTGTAAAAATAATTTAAAACAAATTACATGGATTTTTAGAGAATTAAAATTTAATCAAAAAACAAAAAATAAATACTTTTAATTTGAGGACTAATTTAGGAATTATTTGCAAAAAACCTGTATTTCAAATTTTTTTTAAATGCAAAAAAGTTGGCTTATTCTTGTAATTTGTAGGAAAAAAATTAAAACAAATTACATGAATTTTTAGAGAATTAAAATTTAATACAATATTAAAAATAAATATTTTTTATTTGAGGACAAATTTAGAAATTATTTGCAAAAAACTTGTATTTCAAATTTTTTTCTAATGCAGAAAAGTTAGCATAACTTTGGTATTTGTAAAAATACATTTAAAAAATGTACATAGATTTTTAGAGAATTAAAGTTTAATAAGATAACAAAGAGTTAATATTTTCAATTTGTAGACAAAATTAGGAATGATTTGCAGAAAACTAGTATTCCTAAATTTTTGCGACTGCAGAAAAGTTAGCTTCTTTTTGTTATTTGTAGAAATACATTAAAACAAATTACATGGATTTTTAAAGAATTAAAATTAAATTAAATAACAAAAAAAACTATTTTTAATTTAAGGACAATTTAAGAATTATTTGCAAAAAATTGGTAATCCAAAATTTTTTCTAATGCAAAAAAGTTGGCTTAACTTTGTTATTTGTATGAATAAATTAAAACGTTTTACATTTTTAAATAGAAAATTAAATTTTATTATGATTGTTTTATATAAACAATTTCAATCCAAGAACAATATCAGGAATAATTTGCAAAAAAACTGATTTTTCTAATTTTTATTCTATTCAGAAAAGTTGTCTTAACTTTTTAGTTTGTGGAAATAAAGTAAAATTTTTAACATTTTTTTATAGAAAATTGAGTTTTAATAAAATTATAAAATTAAATAATTTATATTCAAAAACAAATTCAGATAATATTTGCAGAAAACTGATATTACAAAAAATAACTCTATTCAGAAAAGTTGGCTCAACTTTATTATTTCTAGAATTAAATTTAAACTTTTTACATAATTTTTTAGAAAATTAAATAATAATAAAAATGCATAAATAAATATTTGAATTCAGCCACGAATTTAGGAATAATTTTGAAAATACTGATAGTCTTAATTTTTTTTCTATTCAGAAAAGTTGGCTTAATTTTGTTATTTGTTTGAATACATTAAAACTTTGTACTTTGTTAAATAGTAAATTGAATTTAATTAAAATTACTTTATTTAAATAGTTTTAATCCAAGGACAAATTCAGGAATAATTTGCAAAAAACTGATTTTTATAATTTCTATTCTATTCAGAAAAGTTGTTTTAACTTTGTTATAGGTGGGAATAAAGTAAAAAAAATTACATTTGCTTATAGAAAATTGAGTTTTAATAAAAATAGAGACATAAATAATTTTAAATCAAGGACAAATTTAGATAATATTTGCAGAAAACCGATATTACAAAAAAAATTATATACAGAAAAGTTGGCTCAACTTTATTATTTCTGAAACTAAATTTAAACTTTTTACATTATTTTTTAGAAAATTAAATACAAATAAAAATGCATACAAAAATATTTAAATTCAGCCACGAGTTTAGGAATAATTTGCAAAAAACTGATAAAATATTTTTTTTTAATTTAAAAAAGTTTGCTTAATTTTGTTATTTGTATGAATAAATTAAAAAAATTACATTGTTGGAAAGTAAATTAAATTTTATAAAGATTATTTTATATAAATAATTTTAATCCAAGGAGAAATTTAGGAATAATTTGCAAAAAACTGATTTTCTTAATTTTTACTCTATTCAGAAAAGTTGTCTTACCTTTGTTATTTGTGGGAATAAAGTAAAACTTTTAACATTTGTTTTTAGAAATTCGAGTTTTAATAAAATTATAAAAATAAATAATTTATATTCAAGGAAATTAGATAATATTTGCAGAAAACCGATATTACAAAAAAAAATTCTATTCAGAAAAGTTGGCTCAACTTTATTATTTCTAGATTTAAATTTAAACTTTTAAGATAATTTTTTAGAAAATTAAATATTAATAAAAATGCATAAATAAATTTTTGAATTCAGCCACGAATTTAGGAATAATTTTGAAAATACTGATAGTCTTAATTTATTTTCTATTCAGAAAAGTTGGCTTAATTTTGTTATTTGTGAAAATAATTTAAAACTTTAACACTGTTAGATAGTAATTTAAATTTTTTTAAGAGTATTTCATATAAATAATTTTAATTCAAGACCAAATTCAGGAATAATTTGCAAAAAACTAATTTTTCTATTTTTTTTCTATTGAGAAAAGTTGTCCCAACTTTGTTATTTATGGGAATAATTTAAAACTTTTCACACTGTTAGATAGTTAATTAAATTTTATTAAGATTATTTTACATAAATAATTTTAATTCGAGACCAAATTCAGAAATAATTTGCAAAAAACTGATTTTTTTAATTTTTTATTTATTCAGAAAAGTTGTCTTAACTTTGTTATTTATGAGAATAAAATTAAACTTTTAACAATTTTTTATAGAAAATTGAGTTTTAAAAAAATTATAAAAATAAATATTTTATATTCAAGGACGAATTTAGATAATATCTGTAGAAAACCGATAATACAAAAAAAAATTCTATTCAGAAAAGTTGGCTTAACTTTATTGTTTCTAAAAATAAAATTAAACTTTTTACGTAATTTTTTAAAGAATTAAATACAAATAAAAATGCATAAATAAATATTTTAATTCAACTACTAGTTTAAGAATAATTTGCAAAAAACTGACATTCTTAATTTTTTTTCTATTTAGTAAAGTTGGCTTAATTTTGTTATTTGTATAAATAAATTAGAACTTTGTACATTGTTGTATAGTAAATTGAAATTTATTAAGATTATTTTATATAAATAAATTTAATCCAACCACAAATTCAGGATTAATTTTCAAAAAACTGATTTTTCTAGTTTCTATTCTATTCAGAAAAGTTGTCTTAACTTTGTTATTTGTGGGAATAAAATATATTTATTTACATTTTTTTATGGAGAATTGAGTTTTAATAAATTTATAAAAATAAATAATTTATATTGAAGGACGAATTTAGATAATATTTGCAGAAAACCGATATTACAAAAAAAATCTATTCAGTAAAGTTGGCTCAACTTTATTTATTTTCAGAATTAAATTTAAATTTTTTACGTTATTTTTTAAAGAATTAAATAAAAATAAAAACGCATAGATAAATATTTTAATTTAGCCACGAGTTTTGGAATAATTTGCAAAATATTGATATTCTTAATTTTTTTTCTATTTAGAAAAGATGGTTCAACTTTGTTATTTTTGTGAATAATTTATAACTTTTTACATTGTTGGATAGTAAATTGAATTTTATTAAGATTATTTTATATAAATAAATTCAATACGAGGACAATTTCAGGAATAATTTGCAAAAAACTGATTTTCTTAATTTTGATTCTATTCAGAAAAGTTGTCTTAACTTTGTTATTTATGGAAATAAAGTAAAAGTTTCTACAATTTTTTATTGAAAATTAAGTTTTAATAAAATTATAAATATAAATAATTTATTTTCAAACACAAATTTAGATAATAATTGCAGAAAACCGATTTTACAAAAAAAACTCTATTTAGAAAAGTTGGTTTAACTTTATTATTTTTAGAATTAAATTTAAACTTTTTACATTATTTTTAAAAAAATTAAATAAAATTAAAAATGCTTAAAAAAATATATTAATTCAGCCAAGGTTTTAGGAATAATTTGCAAAATACTGATATTCTCAATTTTTTTTATATTCTGAAAAGTCGGCTTAATTTTGTTATTTATATAAACAAATTAAATCTTTGTACATTATTAGATTATAAATTGAATTTTATTAAGATTATTTTATATAAATAATTTTAATTCAAGGACAAATTCAGGAATAATTTGCAAAAAATTGATTTTTCTAATTTCTATTTTATTCAGAAAAGTTGTCTTAACTTTGTTATTTATGGGAATAAAGTAAAAGTTTCTACAATTTTTTATTAAAAATTAAGTTTTAATAAAATTATAAATATAAATAATTTATTTTCAAACACAAATTTAAATAATAATTGCAGAAAACCGATATTACAAAAAAAACTCTATTTAGAAAAGTTGGTTTAACTTTATTATTTTTAGAATTAAATTTAAACTTTTTAAATTATTTTTTAGAAAATAAAATAAAATTAAAAATGCTTAAAAATATATATTAATTCAGCCAAGGTTTTAGGAATAATTTGCAAAATACTGATATTCTCAATTTTTTTTATATTCTGAAAAGTCGGCTTAATTTTGTTATTTGTATAAACAAATTAAAACTTTGTACATTGCTGAATAGTAAATTAAATTTTATTAAGAAAATTTTATATAAATAATTTTAATCTTAGGAATAATTTGCAAAAAACTGATTTTTCTAATTTCTATTCTATTCAGAAAAGTTGTTTTAACTTTGTTATTTGTGGGAATATAATAATTTTTTTTACATTTTTTTATGAAAAATTGAGTTATAATAAATTTATAAAAATAAATAATTTATATTCAAGGACGAATTTAAATAATATTTGCAGAAAACCGATATTTAAAAAAAAAATCTATTCAGAAAAGTTGGTTTAACTTTATTATTTCTGAAATTATATTTAAACTTTTTACATTATTTTTTTAAGAATTGAATAAAAATAAAAATGCTTAAATAATTTTTTCAATTTGGCTACTAGTTTAGGAATAATTTGCAAAAAACTAATTTTCTTAATTTTTATTTTATTTGGAAAAGTTGTCTTAACTTTGTTCTTTGTGGGAATTAATTAAATTTTTTTACATTTTTTTATAAAGAATTTAGTTTTAATAAAATTATAAAAATAAATTTTTTTTATTCAAAGACAAATTTAGATAATATTTGCAAAAAACAATATTACAAAAAAAATTCTATTCAGAAAAGTTGGCTTAACTTTATAATTTTTAGAAATAAATTTAAACTTTTTACGTTCTTTTTTAAAGATTTAAATATAAATAAAAATGAATAGATAAATATTTTAATTCAGCCTCGAGTTTAGGAATAATTTGCAAAACATTGATGTTTTTAGTTTTTTTTCTATTCAGAAAAGTTGGCTTAATATTGTAATTTGTTTGATTAATTTAAAACTTTGTACATTGTTAAATAGTAAATTGAATTTTATTAAGATTTTTTCATATAAATAATTTTAATCCAAGAACAAATTCAGGAATAATTTGCAAGAAAACTGATTTTCATAATTTTTATTCTATTTTAAAAAGTTGTCTTATCTTTGTTATTTGTGGGAATAAAGTAAAACTTTTTACATTTGTTTATAGAAAATTTAGTTTTGATAAAACTTTAAATAAAAATAATTAATATTTAAAAACGAATTTATATAATATTCGCAGAAAACCAATATTACAAAAAAAATTCTATTCAGAAAAGTTGGCTTAACTTTATTATTTCTAAAATTAAATTTAAACTTTTTATATTATTTTTTTAGAGAATTAAATAAAATTTAAAATGTATAAGCAAATATTTTAATTCAACCACGAGTTTAAGAATAATTTGCAAAAATATGATTTTCCTAACTTTTATTCTATTCAGAAAAGTTGGAATAATTTTGTTATTTGTATGAAAAAATTAAAACTTTGTACATTGTTGGATAATAAATTAAATTTTATTAAGGTTATTTTATATAAATAATTTTAATCCTAAAACAAATTTAGGAATAATTTGCAAAAAACTGAATTTCATAATATCTATTCTATATAGAAAAGTTGTCTTAACTTTGTTATTTGTGGGAATAAATTAATTTTGTTTACACTTTTTTATAGAAAATTGAGTCCTAATTAAATTATAAAAATAAATGATTTTTATTCAAGGACAAATTTAGATATTATTTACAAAAAACCGATATTACAAAAAAAATTCGATTCAGAAAACATGGTTTAACTTTATTATTTCTAAAATTAAATTAAATTTTTTTACATTATTTTTGAGAGAATTTAATAAAAGAAAAAATGCATTTAAAAACATTTTAATTTTGCCACAAGTTTAGGAATAATTTGCAAAATATTGATATTCTTAATTTTTTCTCTATTCAGATAAGTTGGTTTAACTTTGTTATTTGTATAATTAACTTAAAACTTTTTACATTGTTGGATAGTAAATTAAATTTTATTAGGATTATTTCACATTAATAATTTTAATCCAAAGACAAAATCAGGAATAATTTACAAAAAACTAATTTTCTTAATTTCTTTTTTTTTCAGAAAAGTTATCTTAACTTTGTTATTTGTGGAAATAATAAGCAACTTTTAACATTTTTTTATAGAAAATTGAGTTTTAATAAAATTATAAAATTAAATAATTTATATTCAAAGACAAATTTAGATAATATTTGCAGAAAACCAATATTACAAAAAAAAATTCTATTCAGAAAAGTTGGCCTAACTTTATTATTTCTAGAATTAAATTTAAACTTTTTACATTATTTTTTAGAAGATTAATTAAAATTGAAAATGCTTAAAAAATATTTTAATTCAGCCACAAATTTAAGAATAATTTGCAAAATACTGATGTTCTTAATTTTTTTTCTATTCAGAAAAGTTAGCTTAATTTTGTTATTTGTTTGAATAAATTAAAACTCTGTACATTGTTGGATAGTAAATTAAATGTTATTAAGATTATTTTATATAAATAATTTTAATCCAAGAACAAATTCAGGAATAATTTGCAAAAAACAAATTTTTCTAATTTTTATTCTATTCAGAAAAGTTGTTCTAACTTTGTTATTTGTGGGAATAAAGTAAAACTTTTTACATTTGTTTATAGAGAATTGAGTTTTAATAAAATTTTAAAATTAAAAAAGTTTTATTCAAGGACAAATTTAGATAATATTTGCAGAAAACCGATATTACAAAAAAAAATTCAATTCAGAAAAGTTGGCATTACTTTATTATTTCTAAGATTAAATTTAAACTTTTTACATTATTTTTTAGAGAATTAAATAAAATTCAAAATGCTTAAATAAATATTTTAATTTAGCCACGAATTCAGGAATAATTTGCAAAAAACTAATCATTTTAAATTTTTTTTTAGTTTGGAAATTTAAAAAAAATTTAAGAACATTTTTTGATAACTGCGGAAAATTTTGTAACATTTGTGATAATCAGTCTAAAATTAGAAACTCATATTTGGGAATTTTGAAGACGGAATTGGTTAATTAAGTAAAATAAGTCATTTTTGGGGAAGGATGCGGTTTAGGTTAACAATAACCCAATAAATAATTTAATAGACCCATTACTAAATTCTAATTATTTGCGGTTAGGAAATTTTAACAAAATTTAGCGAAAACATTTGGTTGTTTAAATTAATAAATTAATAAAGTTAACAGTCAACCTACAAATTACTTAACAAATTGAAGTGTATAAGAAAATTAATACAATTGAGTTGCTATTTAATTTCTTATTAATAAAACTGATATATGCTACTAACTATACACCATTGATGTAATGAAGTTGCCTAGTATTGCAGGATTATTGCAACACTTCAATTGTTTTTATTATTAATTAAGTTGTAGTTTTTGAAGCTTCTTAAGTGCAAAAACAGAGGAATATTTGATTAATTAGGTATAAAACAAAAACCAATCATTAAATTTATATTAATTTTGCATTAAAATGGTTTTTTGAAGCTTTTTAAGTGCAAAAACGGAAAAATTCTTGCTTAATTAAATATAAAACAAAAACCAATTAAAAGATTTTAATAAAATTTAAGATTTAATAGCAAAATTTGTTGCATAATTTATTGAAATCATCAAATTGTTACTATTTTTGCAATAAATTGTTTTTTTAAGCGTTTTAATTGAAAAAACGGAGAATTTTTGCTTAGTTGGGTATAAAACAAAAACCAATCGATCGATTTCAATAAAATTTATTATTTATTAGCAAAATTTGTAGCACAATTTATTGAAATTATTAAATTTAAAATATTTTTACAATCAACTGGGTTTTTGAAGCTTTTTAAGTAAAAAAACGGATTTTTTTTTACTAAATTGAGTATAAAACAGAAGCCAATTAAACTATAACTTGGTTAATTTTACATATTTTACATCATTTTAAAGCAAATTTTATGGACTTTAATTTATTTAAATAAAATATTTGTGTTTGAGCTATAGTTTGCAATTTATTCTGAAAATTTTGAAAAATATTGATTTGAACCAAATATAGAATGTTGTCATAATTTGCTTAATTTGACATTAACCTTAAATTATTGTACATCAATTTAAAGCAAATTTAATGAACTTAAAATTATTTAAATAAAATATTTATATTTAAACTATAGTTAGCAATTTATTTTCAAAAGTTTGATCAATTTTGATTTTATCCAAACATACAATGTTGCCATATCTTGCTCAATTTAACAAAAACCTAAACATATTTTACATCATTTTATAGTAAATTTTATAGACTTTAATTTATTCAATTAAAATATTTTGTTTTGAGCTTTAGTTCGCAGAGCTAAAATGATTAATTTTGATTTTAGCCAAACAAGCAATGTTACCATAACTTGCTTAATTTTACACAAACTTTAACATATTGTACATCATTTTAAAGCTAATTTTATGGACTTTAATTTATTTAAATAAAATCTTTGTGTTCGAGCTATAGTTTGCAATTTACTTTGAAAACTGTGATCATTCTTTATTTTAGATAACCAAGCAAAGTTGCCATATCTTGCTTAATTCAACACCAACTTTAACATATTTTATCTTATTTTAAAGCAAATTTTATGGACTTAAGTTTATTTAAATAAAAATTTTGAGTTTGAGCTATAGCTTGCGATTTAAATTGAAAAATTTGATCATTTTTTATTTTAGCCAAACAAGTAATGTTATCATAACTTACTTAATTTAACACAAACTTTAACATATTGTACATCATTTTAAAGCAAATTTCATGGACTTTATTTTATTTAAATAAAATCTTTGTGCTTAAGCTTTAGTTTGCGATTTATTTTGAAAATTTTGATAAATTTCTATTTTAGCTAAACAAGCAATGTTGCCATATCTTGCCTAATTTAACACCAACTTCAAATTATGTTATCTTATTTTAAAGGAAATTTTATGGACTTTAGTTAATTTAAATTAAATAATTTTGTTTGAGCTTTAGTTCGCAAAATATTTAAAAAAAATTGATCAATTTTGAATTTGACCAAATAAACAATGTTGCTATAACTTGCCTAATTTACCACCAACTTAAACATATTTTATATTATTTTAAAGCTAATTTTATTTACTTTAATTTATTTAAATAGAATGTTTATGTTTGAGCTACAGTTTCCAAATTATTTCAAAAATATTGATCAATTTTATTTTAAGTCAAATATACAATGTTGCCGCAACTTGTTTAATTTAACACCAACTTTAACATATTTTACATAGTTTTATAGGAAATTGTGTGTACTTTAATTTATTTAAATAATTTATTTGTGTTTTAGCTATAGTTTGGAATTTATTTTAAAAAAATTGATCAGTTTTGATTTTAGCCAAATAAGCGATGTTGTTAAAACTTGATTAATTCAACACCAGTTTTAAAACATTTTACATTAATTTAAAGCAATTTTTATGAATTTTAGCTTATTTAAATAAAATATTTGTGTTTGGGCTATAGTTTGCAAATTATTTCAAAAATATTGATCAATTTTATTTTAAGTCAAATATACAATGTTGCCGTAACTTGTTTAATTTAACACCAACCTTAACATATTTTACATTATTTTAAAGCAAATTTTGTGCACATTACTAATTTTGAAATAAATTTTTTGTTTAAACATTAGTTTGCAATTTATTTTAAACTTTTTGATCAATTTTGGTTTTGGGCCTAACAAACAATGTTGCCATAACTTGCTTAATTTATCACCAACTTTAACATATTTTACATCATTTTTAAGCTAATTTTATAAGTTTTATTTTTTTTTTTAAGTTTTTTGTGTTTGAGATTTAGTTTGCAAGTTATTGTAAAAATTTTGATCAATTTTGATTTAATCCAAATAAACAAATTTGCCATAACTTGCTTAATTTAACACCAACAATAACATATTTTACATAACTTCAAAGCTAATTTTATGAATTTTAATTTATTTAAATAGTTTTTTGTGTTTGAGCTTTAGTTTGCAAGTTATTTTGAAAATTTTGATCAATTTTGATTTAACTCAAATAAACAAAGTTGCCATAACTTGCTTAATTTAACACCAACATTAACATGTTTTATATTATTTTAAAGCAAATTTTGTGTGCTTTAATTTATTTAAATAAAACAATTGTGTTTGGGCTTTAGTTCGCAAAATATTTTAAATTTTTTTATTAATATTTATTTTAGCCAAACAAGCAATGTTGCCATATTTTGCTTAATTTAACACCAACTTTAACTTATATTATCTTATTTCAAAGCAAATTTTATGAACTTTAATTTATTTAAATAAAATATTTTTGTTTGAGCTTAAAATTGCAAAATATTTTAAAAATTTTGAATAATTTAGATTTTAGCCGATTATGCAATGTTGCCATAACTTGACTTATTTAACCTTAACTTTAAAATATTTTATATAGTTTTAAAGCAAATTTTGTGTCCTTTAATTTGTTTTTATAAAATAATTTTGTTTGAGCTTCAATTTGCAAATTATTTCAAAAACTTTGATTAATTTTGATTTAAGCCAAACAAGCAATGTTGCTATATCTTGCTTAATTTAACACCAACTTTAACAAATTTTACATAAATGTAAAGCTAATTTTATGGACTTTAATTATTTTAAATAAAATATTTGTGTTTGAGCTTTAGTTTGCAATTTATTTTAAAAAAATTGATAAATTTTGATTTAAGCTAAATAAACAAAGTTGTCACAAATTACTAAATTTAGCACTTAGCATAACATATTCTATATCATTTTAAAGCAAATTTTATGGATGTTAATTTATTTAAATAAAATATTTATGTTTGAGCTATAGTTTGCAATTTATTCTAAAAAATTTGAAAGAATTTGATTTGAACCAAATATAGAATGTTGTCATAACTTGCTTAATTTAACACCATTCTCAACTTCTTGTACATCAATTTAAAGCAAATTTTATGAACTTGAAATTATTTAAATAAAAAATTTATATTTAAGCTATAGTAAGCAATTTATTTTCAAAAATTTGATCATTTTTGATTTTATCCAAACATACAATGTTGCCATATCTTGCTCAATTTAACAAAAACCTAAACATATTTTACATCATTTTATAGTTAATTTTATAGACTTTAATTTATTCAAATAAAATTTTTATGTTTGAGCTATAGTTTGCAATTTATTTTGAAAAATTTGATCAATTTTGATTTTAGCCAAACAAGCAATGTTGCAATAACTTGCTTAATTTAACGCGAACTTTTACATATTTTATATCATTTAAAAGCAAATTTTATGGACTTTAATTTATTTAAATAAAATATTTGTATTTGAGCTATAGTTTGCGATTTATTTTGAAAACTTTGATTATTTTTTATTTCAGACAAACAAGCAGTGTTGCCATAACTTGCTTAGTTTAACACAAACTTTAACTTATTTTACATAATTTTAAAAGAAAATTTATGAACTTTAATTTATTTTTATTACATATTTGTGTTAGAGCTATAGTTTGCAATTTATTTTAAAAACATTGATCAATTTTGAATTTGACCAAATAAACAATGTTGCCATAACTTACCCAATTCAACACTAACTTTAACATATTGTTTATTGTTTTAAAGTTATTTTTTTGGATTTTAATTTATTCTAATAACATTTTTTGTTTACGCTTTAGTTCGCAAAATATTTTTAAAATTTTGATTAATTTTGATTTGCGACAAATTTGCAATGTTGCCATAATTTGACTAATTCAACCTCAACCTTAAAAAATTTTATATGATTTTAAAACAAATTTTGTGTCAATCAATTTATTTAAATGAAATATTTTTGTTTGAGCTTTAATTCGCAAATTATTTTATAAACTTTGATTAATTTTGATTTAAGCCAAACAAGCAATGTTGCCATAACTTGCTTAATTTAACACCAACTTGAATATATTTTACATCATTTTAAAGCAAATTTTATGGACTTTAATTTAATCAAATAAAATATTTGTGTTTGAACTATAGTTTGCAATTTATTTTGAAAACTGTGATCATTTTTTATTTTAGATAAACAAGCAATGTTGCCATATCTTGCTTAATTTAACACCAGCTTTAACCTATTTTATCTTATTTTAAAGCAAATTTTATGAACTTTAGTTTATTTAAATAAAAATTTTGTGTTTGAGCTGTAGTTTGCAATTTATTCTGAAAATTTTGATAAAATTTGATTTTAACCAAATTTAGAATAGAATGTTGTCATAACTTGCTTAATTTAACACCAAACTTAACTTATTAAACATCATTTTAAAGCAAATTTAATGAAGTTTAAATTATTTAAATAAAATATTTGTGTTTAAGCTATAGTTTGCAAATTATTTTAAAAATTTTGATCAATTTTTATTTTAGCCAAACAAGCAATGTTGCCATATCTTGCTTAATTTAACACCAACTTTAACTTATGTTATTTTATTTTAAAGCAAATTTTATGTACTTTAATTTATTAAAATAAAAGATTTTTGTTTCAGCTTTAGTTTGCAAAAGATTTAAAAAAAATTGATTAATTTTGATTTGAGCCAAATATACAATGTGGCCATAACTTGCCTAATTCTACACCAACCTTAACATAATTTTTTATCATTTTAAAGCAAATTTTGTGCACTTTACTATTTTGTAATAAAAAAAAATTGTTTGAATTATAGTTTGCAATTTATTCTAAATTTTTTGATCAATTTCGATTTTGGACAAACAAGCAATGTTGTCATAACTTGCTAAATTTAACACTAACTTTAACATATTTTACAGAATTTTCAAGTTAATTTTATGAATTTTAATTTATTTAAATAGTTTTTTTGTGTTTGAGGTTTAGTTTGCAAGTTACTTTGAAAATTTGCATTAATTTTGATTTAACCCAAATAAACAAAGTTGCCATAACTTGCTTAATTTAACACCAACATTAACATATTTTATATCATCTTAAAGCAAATTTTATGTGCTTTAATTTATTAAAATAAAAAATTTGTGTTTTGGCCTTAGTTCGCAGAATATTTTAAAAATTTTGAATTATTTTGATTTTAGCCAAATATTCAATGTTGCCATAATTTGCATAATTCAACGCCAACCTTAACATTTTTTATATGATTTTAAAACAAATTTTATGGTCTTTAATTTATTTAAATAAAAATTTCATGTTTGAGCTATAATTTGCAATTTATTTTAAAAAATTTGATCAATTTTGAATTTAGCCAAACAAGCAATGTTGCAATAACTTGCTTAATTCAACACCAATTTTAAAACATTTTACATTAGTTTAAAGCTAATTTTATGAGTTTTAATTTATTTAAATAAAATATTTGTGTTTGGGCTATAGTTTACAATTTATTTTAAAAAATTTTATCAATTTTTATTTTAGCTAAGTAAGCAATGTTGAAATAACTTACCTAATTCAATACCAACTTTAACAAGTTAAATATCATTTTAAAGCTAATTTAATGGACTTTAATTTATTTAAACAAAATATTTTTGTTTGAGCTTTAGTTCTCAAAATATTTCAAAAATTTTGATTAATTTTAATTTGAGCCAAATATGCAATGTTGCCATAAATTGATTAATTCAGTCTTAACCTTAAAATTTTTTTATATTATTTTAAAGCAAATTTTGTGTCATTTATTTTATTTAAATAAAATATTTGTGTTTGAGCTTTAATTCGCAAATTATTTCAAAAACTTTGATTAATTTTGATTTAAGCCAAACAAGCAATGTTGTCATAACTTGCTTAATTTAACACCAACTTGAATATATTTTACTAATAATGGTTTATTAACGGAATACATCCTTTGGTTTACAATAATTGATTATAAATTAAAAGTATAAATGTATAAACAATGATACAAAACTATACTATAACTAAATTACACATTAAAATACATATTAAAATTAATTTGTCTACATTTGTTTTTAAATGAATTTGCAGATAATGTAAAAAGATCAAAAAGACTATTATCATTTAATAAATTACATTCTCTCATAAGTCTTGATGTAGGATTCTGATAGCCATAATTTGTTTTATGCAACTTTTCTTTAAAAAGAGAAATGCTACGAGTTATTTTTACTTGACTAAAATTAAAATTAAATTTAGCCAACAGCTCTGGACAAACAATATAGCCATTAATTAGTTTATGAGTAAAACACAAATCACTAACAATTCTTCTATCTTTTAACGAAATTAAATTAAAGTTTAATGATAAGTGTTCTACTGTCATTGTATAATTGGTTTTATACCTAAGGTATTTGAAAAAATGTAATTGAATTTTTTCAATGTTCTTTATTTGTCCTTTATAATAAGGACTCCATATGATAGACCCATATTCAAGTATGGATCTAACTAATGTTTTAAACAGACAAACTGTTGTTGCTGTTTGTAGCTCTTTTGATGATCTTTTTACAAAACCTAACATTTTTCTGGACTTGTTTAATGCATTTTGAATATGACTATTGAAAGTAAGTTTATGATCCATTATGACTCCTAGATCGCATATTTCTTTTACGTTATCTAAATCACTGTTATTAATTGTGTATACATGAGCAATGGTGTTTCTACATCTAGAAAACGTAATTGATTTGCATTTATTAATGTTTAAATGTAATTTGTTATTATCGCACCACTGCGAAAGTTGATCTAGGTCATATTGGATCTGATGGCAATCATTCAGACTTTTTATTCTTTTAAATAGTTTTAAGTCATCTGCAAACAATAAAGAATTACAGTACTTAAATATTGATGGTAAGTCATTTATAAACAAGTTAAATAGTAATGGCCCACAATGCGACCCCTGTGGTACCCCAGATGTCACTAGTATAGGTTTAGACAAAAAATTATTAATTTTAAAGCACTGTGTTCTGTTTACTAAGTAACTTTTTAGCCAATTTACAATACTGTTATTAAATCCTAAGGCAGTAAGCTTGGCAATAAGAATACAATGATCAACACGGTCAAATGCTTTCGCAAAATCTGTATAGACAGCATCTACTTGTTGATTAATTTCAAACGAGCTTAAAATAAAATCTTGGTACAGCAATAGATTAGTTGAAGTAGAACGTCCTTCTCTAAATCCATGTTGCTCTTCAATAAAAGCATTTTTTGAAATCCATTTGATCTGCTTTGAAACAATCTTATCTAATAATTTGGGGATTACTGATTGCTTACAAATCCCTCTATAGTTAGTTATTTCAGATCTTGCACCAGATTTAAATATTGGAGTGACATAATTTTAAAGCAAATTCTATGGACTTTAGTTTATTCAAATAAAATATTTATGCTTGAGTTATAGTTTACAATTTATTAAAAAAAAAATGATAATATTTAATTTAAGCTAAATTAACAAAGTTGTCACAAATTTCTTAATTTAGCACTAACCTTAACATATTTTATATCATTTTAAAGCAAATTTTATGGACTTTACATTATTCAAATAAAATATTTGTGTTTGGGCTATAGTTTGCAATTTATTTTGAAAATTTTGATCAATTTTTATTTTATTCAAACAAGCAATGTTGCCATATCTTGCTTAATTTAACACTAACTTTAATTTATGTTATTTTATTTTAATGCAAATTTTATGGACTTTAATTTATTTAATTAAATAATTTTTTTTGAGCTATAGTTTACGATTTATTTAAAAAAAAATGATCAGTTTTGATTTTAGCCAAGTGTACAATGTTGCCATAATTTGCTTATTTTAAAAGCAACTTTAACATAGTTTACATAACTTTAAAGCACATTTTATGGACTTTAATTTATAAAAATAAAATATTTGTGTCTGAGCTATAGTTTGCGATTTAATTTAAAAATTGTGATCATTTTTTATTTTTGCCAAACAAGCAATGTTATCATAACTTACTTAATTTAACACAAACTTTAACATATTGTACATCATTTTAAAGCAAATTTTATGGATTTTATTTTATTCATATAAAATTTTTGTGTTTAAGCAATAGTTTGCAATTTTTTTTGAAAATTTTGATCAATTTTTATTTTATTTAAAAAAGCAATGTTGCCATATATTGCTTAATTTATCACCAACCTAAACATATTTCACATCATTTTAAAGCAAATATTGAGCACTTTAATTTATTTAAATAAAATATTTGTGTTTGAGCTATAGTTTGCGATTTATTTTGAAAACTTTGATTATTTTTTATTTCAGACAAACAAGCAATGTTGCTATAACTTGCTTAGTTTAACACAAACTTTAACTTATTTTACATCATTTTATAGTTAATTTTATAGACTTTAATTTATTCAAATAAAATATTTATGTTTGAGCTATAGTTTGCAATTTATTTTGAAAAATTTGATCAATTTTGATTTTAGCCAAACAAGCAATGTTGCAATAATTTGCTCAATTTAACGCAAACCTTTACATATTTTATATCAATTAAAAGAAAATTTTATGGACTTTAATTTATTTAAATAAAAAAATTGTGTTTGGGCTAAGGTTTGCAAAATATTTTAAAAATTTTGATTTATTTTGATTTTAGCCAAATATCCAATGTTGCCATAATTTGCTTAATTTAACTTTAACCTTTACGTTTTTAATATGATTTTATAGCAAATTTTGTGTCATTTAATTTATTTTAATAAAATAATTTTGTTTGTGCTTTAATTTGCAAATTATTTTAAAAACTTTTATTAATTTTGATTTTAGCCAAATAAACAATGTTGCTATAACTTGCTTAATTTATCACTAATTTAAATATATTTTCCCTAATTTTCAAGCTAATTTTATAGACTTAAATTATTTTAAATAAAATATTTGAGTTTAAACTATAGTTTGCAATTTATTAAAAAAAAATGATCAATTTTTATTAAAGTCAAATATTCAATGTTGCCATATCTGGCCTAATTTAACACTAACTTCAACATAATTTATATCATTTTAAAGCTAATTTTATGGACTTTAATTTATTTAAATAGAATATTTATGTTTGAGCTATAGTTTGCAAAATATTTCAAAAATATTGATCAATTTTATTTTAAGTCAAACATACAATGTTGAGATAACTGGTTTTATTTAAGACCAACCTTAACATATTTTACATAGTTTTAAAGCAAATTGTGTGTACATTAATTTATTTAAATAATTTATTTGTGTTTTAGCTTTAGTTTGGAATTTATTAAAAAAAAAATGATCATTTTTGATTTTAGCCAAATAAGCGATGTTGTTATAACTTGCTTAATTCAACACCAATTTTAAAACATTTTACATTATTTTAAAGGTAATTTTATAAATTTTAATTTATTTAAATAAAATATTTGAGTTTGGGCTATAGTTTAAAAATTATATAAAAAAATTTAATCAATTTTTATTTTAGCTAAGTAAGCAATGTTGCCATAACTTACCTAATTCAATACCAACCTTAACAATTTATATATCATTTTAAAGCTAATTTTATGAACTTTAATTTATTCAAATAAAATATTTTTGTTTGAGCTTTAATTTGCAAATTATTTCAAAAATTTTGATTTAATTTAATTTTAGCCAAATATACAATCTTGCCATAACTAGCTTAATTCATCACCTACCTTAACACATTTTACATCATTTTAAAGTTAATTTTATGACTTTCAATTTATTTATATAAAATATTTATGTTTGAATTATAGTTTGCGATTTATTTTGAAAAATTTGATCAATTTTGATTTTAACCAAACAAGCAATGTTGCAATAATTTGCTCAATTTAACGCAAACTTTTACTTTTTTTAATATTATTTAAAAGCAAATTTTATGGACTTTAATTTATTTAAATAAAAATATTTGTATTTGAGCTATAGTTAGCGATTTATTTTGAAAACTGTCATTATTTTTTATTTTAGCCAAACAAGCAATGTTGCTATAACTTGCTTATTTTAACACCAACTTTAACATATTTTACATAATTTCAAATGAAAATTTATGAACTTTAATTTATTCTAATTAAATATTTGTGTTTTAGCTATAGTTTGCGATTTATTTTGAAAACATTGATCAATTTTGAATTTGACCAAATAAACAATGTTGCCATAACTTGTTTAATTTATAACTAACTTTAACATGTTTTACATCATTTTAAAGCAAATTTTAAGGACTTTAATTTATTTAAATTAAATATTTATGCTTAAACTTAAGTTTGCGATTTATTTTGAAAATGTTGATCAATTTTGATTTTAGCCAAACAAGCAATGTTGCCATAACTTGCTTAATTTACCATCAACTTTATCTTATTTTACATCATTTTAAAGCTAATTTTGTAAATTTTAAATTATTTAAATAGATTTTTGTGTTTGAGCTTTAGTTTGCAAGTTATTATGAAAATTTTGATTTATTTTGATTTAACCCAAATAAACAAAGTTGACATAACTTGCTTAATTTAACAAGGACATTAACCTATTTTATATCATCTTAAAGCAAATTTTGTGTGCTTTAATTTGTTTAAATAAAAAAATTGTGTTTGGGCTTTAGTTCGCAAAATATATTAAAAATTTTTATTAATTTTTATTTTAGCCAAACAAGTAATGTTGCAATATCTTGCTTAATTTAACACCAACTTTAACTTATATTATTTTATTTTAAAGCAAATTTTATGGACTTTAATTTATTTAAATAAAATATTTTTGTTTAAGCTTAAAATTGCAAAATATTTTAAAATTTTTGAATAATTTAGATTTTTGCCGAATATGCAATGTTGCCATAACTTGACTAATTTAACCTCAACTTTAAATTTTTTTATATGGTTTTAATGCAAATTTTGTGTCATTTAATTTATTTAAATAAAATATTTATGTTTGGGCTATAATTTGCAAATTATTTCAAAAATATTGATCAATTTTATTTTAAGTCAAATATACAATGTTGCCGTAACTTGTTTAATTTAACATTAACCTTAACATGTTTTACATCATTTTAAAGCAAATTTTGTGCACTTTACTATTTTGAAATAAAAAAAAATGTTTAAACTATAGTTTGCAATTTATTTTAAATTTTTTGATCAATTTTGATTTTGGCCAAACAAGCAATGTTGCCATAACTTGCCCAATTCAACACTAATTTTAACATATTGTTTATTGTTTTAAAGTTTTTTTTTGGACTTTAATTTATTTAAATAACATATTTTTGTTTACGCTGTAGTTTGCAAAATATTTTTAAACATTTGATTAATTTTGTTTTGAGACAAATATGCAATGTTGCCATAATTTGACTAATTCAACCTCAACCTTAAAAAATTTTATATGATTTTAAAGCAAATTTTGTGTCATTAATTTATTTAAATATAATATTTTTGTTTGAGCTTTAATTTGCAAATTATTTCAAAAATTTTGATTAATTTTGATTTTTGCCAAATAAACCATTTTGTCATAACTTGCTTAATTTAACACTAACAACTTTAACTTATTGTACATCATTTTAAAGCAAATTTTAGGGACTTTAATTTATTTAAATAAAATATTAGTGTTTGAGCTATAGTATGCAATTTATTCTAAAAACTTTGATAAAATTTGATTTTAACCAAATATAGAATGTTGTCATAATTTGCTTAATTTAACACCAAACTTAACTTATTGTACATCATTTTGAAGCAAATTTAATGAACTTTGAATTATTTAAATAAATTATTTGTGTTTGAGCTTTAATTTGCAAATTATTTCAAAAATTTTGATCAATTTTGATTTTAGCCAAATATACAATGTTGCTATAACTTGCTTAATTTAAAACCAACCTTAACATATTTTACATTTTTTTAAAGCAAATTTTGTGCACTTTATTTTATTAAAATAATTTTTTTTATTTTGAGCTTCAATTCGCAAATTATTTCAAAAATTTTGATCATTTTTGATTTTAGCCAAATATACAATGTTGCCATAACTTGCTTAATTCAACACCAACCTTAACACATTTTACATAATTTTGAAGTTAATTTTATGTACTTTAATTTATTTAAATAAAATATTTATGTTCAAGCTATAGTTGGCAATTTATTTAAAGAAAATTGATAAATTATGATTTAAGCCAAATAAACAAAGTTGTCACAACTTACTTAATTTAGCACCAACCTTAACATATTTTGTTTCATTTTAAAGGCATTTTTATATAACACAATTTTAATAAATTATTTATTAATACTGTTCTCAATTAATTGAGTAAAGCAATTATATAATATCAACAAATATAAATAATTTTAATCTAAATATAATTATCTAACATTTTCATAAATATTTCCATTAACATTTTCATAAATATTTTCATTAACATTTTCATAAATATTTTCTTTAAGATTTTCATAAACATTTTCACTCAGATATGATTTTATTGCATTATAAAGAAATCTATATTGTTCCTAAAAAGAAATTAAATTAATTTTAACCAAATTTTGCAAATATAATTACCAATTCATTAACAAAATCATGGCGGTATAACCGTAAAGTTGATATAGCACTACAGAAATCAACTCTATTTTCCAATTTAATTTGTTCCATTACTTTAAGAAATGTTAGAAAAATTCCACACGCTGCAGAACCATCACTGAAATTTAATTAATACAAAACAATCAAGCTTAATTAATACAATTACCTGCAAACTAGCACAATATTTTTTGATGGATGCTTAATGAATTCAATTATAAAATCAATAAAAATTTCTGCTGTTGGAAAACTGTTTACTTTCCAACTTTTTAGATAGATTAATTTAACATTTCTTCTGCTCTGAAATATAATTTTTTATTTATTTGATTAATTAATGATTAATTAATTAATTACATATTTTTTGGACAAATTCAATTTGATCTCACTATAATTGTCGTAACTAATTTGCTCTATGGATTTCACAGTAATGTATTCGATTGGTTGAATTGGATCATCGCTAGGCCAAAACTTCTACAAAAATTAATTATAACAATTTAGATTAAGTTAATTTATTACCTCTTCCCCAACATGCTGCAGGATTACAATTAATTCGCTTGCTTCCTGATCAATTAATCTCCAGAAATCACTAACTGTATGCTTGAGTGGATTTTGTGTGCAAATAAAAGACTTTTCACCAAATTCAATTTTAGTTGCATTAATATAATTTGAATTGGAATCACTTTTAGGGTGGTAATCTAAATAAACAAAACCCATACAACCTAAAATTGATTTAGTTTTATAATTAATGAATACTTAAATTGAAATATTACTCAAAACTGGGGTTTGATTCCTATTCTTCTTCTTATTTAATTGATAAAAAGGATGGCTTCGCTTTTTATAAATTAAATCAACCGGATCATTTTGATTCCATTCAAAATCTTTTTGTAAATGATTATCATCGTAATTAGTACTTTTTAAATCATCAATGTTGATACTTCTGGATGGTTTTTTCATTTCTTCCATTACATAATAAGATAGTTTGTATTGCATCTGAAATTATTATTGAATTTGTTTGGTGTAATTTTTGGATTTAATACGAACCGATTTACTAATCATCCCTTTACGATTCATCCTTAGGTGGGTTAAAACTGCAGGATAATCTAGTTTTATGTTGTTGTAATATTGGTCTAATAAGTAATCACAGAGTACGAAGACGCCAGTTCGACCAATTCCAGCGCTTAAAATAAATTAATAAAAATATTTAGTAGAGTTGTATAATTTAGTACACTTATTGTCTATTATATTGACCAAGTTAGGACCAAATTTGGTTAAACTGTTTTAAAAATTGTTTCTAAAAGAAGATTTAGTTTGGTTTCTTTTAGATTTTAATTGAATTGAATTATTTTATAAAAAATATTTTTTGTACAGTCAGAGTAACAAATTTTGCTACAATTGTTGCACAATAAGTGGACCAACTTTTGGCCAAGTTTGGTTAATTTATATTAACAATTGTTTAACCAGGAGAATTTAATCTGGCTTCAATCAGATTCTAAATTGACTTAAATTGAATTAAAATATTTTATAAAAAATATTTATTGTACAGTCAGAATAACAAATTTTGCTACAATTATTGCACAATAAGTGGACCCAGTTTTGGACAAATTTGGTTAATTTAAATAAACAATTGTTAAAGCAGCAGGACTTAATTTGGCTTCAATCAGATTATAATTTGACCAAAACTGAATTAAATTTTTTTATAAAAAATATTTATTGTTTAGTCAAAGTAACACAATTTGCTACATTTGTTGCACATTATGTGGACTAACTTTTGGCAAAATTTGGTTGATTTATATTAATAATTGTTTAACCAGCAGAATTTAATCTGGCTTCAATCAGATTCTATTTTGACTTAAATTGAATTAAAATATTTTATAAAAAATACTTATTGTCTAGTCAAAGTAACACATTATGCTACATATGTTGCACAATATGTTAACTAACTTTTAGCCAATCTTGGTTAGTTTATATTAGCAATTGTTTAACCAGCAAGACTTAATCTGGCTTCAATCAGATTCTAATTTGACTTAAACTGAATTAAATTATTTTATAAAAAATATTTATTGTACAGTCAGAGTAACAAATTTTGATACAATTGTTGCACAATATGTGGACCAACTTTTGACCAAAATTGGTTAATTTATATTAACAATTGGTTAAACAGCAGAATTTAATCTGGCGTCAATCAGATTCTAATTTGAGTTAAACTGAATTAAATTATTTTATAAAAATCATTTACTGTCCAGTCAGAGTAACACATTTTGCTACATTTGTTGCATATTATGTGGACCAACTTTTGGCCAAAATTGGTTAATTTATATCAACAATTGTTTAACCAGCAGGACTTAATCAGGTTTCAATCAGATTCTAAATTGATCTAAACTGAATTAAAATATTTTATAAAAAATATTTATTGTACAGTCAAAGTAACACATTTTGCTACAAGTGTTGCACAATATGTGGAGCAACTTTTGGCCAAATTTGGTTATATTATATCAACAATTGTTTAACCAGCAGGACTTAATCTGGCTTCAATCAGATTCTAAATTGACCTAAACTAAATTAAATTATTTTATAAAAAATATTTATTATACAGTCAGAGTAACACATTTTGCTACAATTGTTGTACAATATGTGGACCAAGTTTTGGCCAAATTTGGTTAATATTTATTAACAATTGTTTAACCTGCAGGATTTAATCTGGCTTCTATCAGATTCTATTTTGACTTAAATTTAATTAAAATATTTTATAACAAATATTTATTGTACAGTCAGAGTAACACATTTAGCTACATTTGTTGCACAATATGTGAAACAACTTTTGGACAAATTTGGTTAATTTATATTAAGAATTGTTTAACCAGCAGGACTTAATCTGGCTTCAATTAGATTCTAAATTGACTTAAATTAAATTAAAATATTTTATAAAAAAATTTAATTGTACAGTCAGAGTAACACATTCTGCTACATTTGTTGCACAATATATGGAGCAACTTTTGGCCAAATTTGGTTAATTTATATCAACAATTGTTTAACCAGCAGGACTTAATCTGGCTTCAATCAGATTCTAATTTGATTTAAATTGAATTAAAATATTTTATAAAAAGTACTTATTGCACAGTCAGAATAACAAATTTTGCTAAAATTGTTGCACTATACGTGGACCAACTTTTGTCAAAATTTGGTAAATTTATATTAACAATTCTTTAACCAGCAGGACTTAACCTGGCTTCAATCAGATTCTAATTTGACTTAAACTGAATTAAATTATTTTATAAAAATACATATTGTACAGTCAGAGTAACACATTTTGCTACAATTGTTGCACAATAAGTAGACCAAGTTTTGGCCAAATTTGGTTAATTTATATTAACAATTGTTTAACCAGCAGGATTTAATATGGCTTCAATCAGATTCTAATTTGACTAAAATTGACTTAAATTATTTCATAAAAAGGACTTATTGTACAGTCAAAGTAACACATTTTGTTACATATGTTGCACGATATGTGGACTAACTTTTGACCAAATTTGGTGAATTTATATTAACAATTATTTAATCAGCAGGACTTAATCTAGTTTTAGTTTTTAATCATATTAATTAACAAAAAGCAAATTTAATTGCAATTAAAAGCATTTTACTTATACAACCGGAAGTCCAATAAAATGTACTAATACACCATTTAAATCTGCATAAAATTGCGCAACTTTTGATCTTAAATTTGTTTTTGTAAAATGTCTTTTGATAATTTTTATAAAAAAAAACAAACAAAAAATCAATTTAATTGCAATTAAAAGCAATTTACTCATACAACCGGAAGTCCAATAAAATGTGGCCATACACTTTAAAAATTAACATAAAATTGCGCAACTTTTGATTACAAATTTGTTTATTTTAAATGTCTTTTGATGACTTTTATAAAAATAAACAAACAAAAAAATTAATTTAATTGCAATGTAAAGCCTTTTACTCATACAACCGGAAGTCTGATAAAATATACTAATATAACATTAAAAATTACATAAAATTGCACAACTTTTGATACTAAATTTGTTTGTCCTAAATTGTCTTTTGATGACTTTTATAAAAGAAACAAACAAAAAAATCAATTTAGTTGAAATTAAATGCATTTTACTCATATAACCGGAAGTCTAATAAAATGTACTAACACACCAATTAAATTGACATAAAATTGCGCAACTTTTGATGTCAAATTTGTTTTCCTAAAATGTCTTTTGATGACTTTTATAAAAAAAAACAACAAAAAAATCAATTTAAGTGCAATTAAAAGCATTTTACTCATAAAACCGGAAGTCCAATAAAACGTGCTAATACACCATTTAAATCTACATAAAATTGCGCAACTTTTGATATCAAATTTGTTTTCCTAAAATGTCTTTTGATAACTTTTATAAAAGAAACAAACAAAAAAATCAATTTAATTGCAATTAAAAGCATTTTAGTCATACAACCGGAAGTCCAATAAAATGTGCTATTACTTTATTCAAATTTACATAAAATTGCGCAACTTTTGATACTTAATTTGTTTTCCTAAAATGCCTTTTAATAATTTTTATAAAAAAAATAAACAAAAAAATCAATTCAATTGCAATTCAAAGCATTTTAGTCAAAAAACCGGAAGTCCAATAAAATGTGCTATTATTTCTTTAAAATTTACATAAATTTGCGCAACTTTTAATAACAAATTTGTTTTCTTAGAATATCTTTTAATAACATTTAAAACAAAACAAACAAAAAAAATAATTTAATTGCAATTAAAAGCATTTTACTCATACAACCGGAAGTCCAATAAAATGTACTAATACACTGTTTAAATTTACATAAAATTGCGCAACTTTTGATGTCAAATTTGTTCGTCCTAAATTGTCTTTTAATGACTTTTATAAAAGAAACAAACAAAAAAATCAATTTAATTGTAATTAAAAGCATTTTACTCATACAACCGGAAATCCAATAAAATGTGCTGTTATTTCATTAAAATTTACATAAAATTGCGCAACTTTTAATGTCAAAATTGTTTTCCTAAAATGTCTTTTAATGACTTTTAAGAAGAAAACAAACAAAAAATTAATTTAATTGCAATTATAAGCATTTTACTCATTCAACCGGAAATCCAATAAAATGTGCTGTTATTTCATTAAAATTTACATAAAATTGCGCAACTTTTGATATCAAATTTGTTTGTTCTAAAATGTCTTTTGATGACTTTTATAAAAGAAACAAACAAAAAAATCAATTTAATTGCAATTAAAAGCATTTTACTCATACAACCGGAAGTCCAATAAAATGTACTAGTACACCATTTTAATTAACATAAAATTGCGCAACTTTTGATATCAAATTTGTTTGTCCTAAAATGTCTTGTGATGACTTTTATAAAAGAAACAAACAAAAAAAATAAATTTTATTGCAATTAAAAGCATTTTACTTATAAAACCGGAAGTCCAATAAAATGTGCTAGTACTTTATCAAAATTTACATAAAATTGCGCAACTTTTGATACTTAATTTGTTTTCCTAAAATGCCTTTTAATAATTTTTATAAAAAAAATAAACAAAAAAATCAATTCAATTACAATTAAAAGCATTTTACTCATACAACCGGAGTTCCAATAAAATGTGCTAATACACCATTAAATTGACATACTATTGCGCAACTTTTGATACTAATATTGTTTTCCTAAAATGTCTTTTGATGTCTTTTATAAAAGAAACAAACAAAAAATTAATTTAATTGCAATTAAAAGCATTTTACTCATACAACCGGAAGTCCAATAAAATGTACTAATACACCATTTAAATCTACATAAAATTGCGCAACTTTTGATGTCAATTTTTTTTTTCTAAAATGTCTTTTGATGACTTTTATAAAAGAAATAAACAAAAAAACCAATTTAATTGCAATTAAAAGCATTTTAGTGATACAACCGGAAGTCCAATAAAATGTACTATTACACCATTAAAATCTACACGAAATTGCGCAACTTTTGATGTCAAATTTGTTTTTCTAAAATGTCTTTTAATGACTTTTATAAAAGAAACAAACAAAAAATCAATTTAATTGCAATTGAAAGCAATTTAGTCATACAACCGGAAGTCCATTAAAATAAGCTAATACACTATTTAAATTTACTTAAAATTGGGCAATTTTTGATGTCAAATTGGTTTTCCTAAAATGTCTTTTGATGACTTTTATAAAAGAAACAAACAAAAAAATCAATATAATTGCAACTAAAAGAATTTTAGTCATACAACCGGAAGTCCAATAAAATGGACCACTACACCATTAAAAACTACATAAAATTGCGCAACTTTTGATACTAAACTGGTTTTTATAAAATGTCTTTTAATGACTTTTATAAAAGAAACAAACAAAAAAATCAATTTAATTGCAATTAAAAGCAATTTACTGATACAACCGGAAGTCCAAGAAATTCTGCTAATACACTATTTAAAACTACATAAAATTGCGCATTTTTTGATACCAAATTTGTTTTTCTAAAATGTCTTTTGATGACTTTTTGAAAAAATATAAACAAAAAATTCAATTTAATTGCAATTAAAAGCATTTTACTCATACAACCGGAAGTCCAATAAAATGTGCTATTACTTTATTCAAATTTACATAAAATTGCGCAACTTTTGATCTTCAATATGTTTTCTTAAAATGTCTTTTAATAACTTTTATAAAAGAAACAAACAAAAAATTAAACTAATTGCAATTAAATGCATTTTACTCATACAACCGGAAGTCCAATAAAATGTGCTAATACACCATTTAAATTGACATAAAATTGCGCAACTTTTGTTGTCAAATTTGTTTTCCTTAAATGTTTTTTGATAATTTTTATAAAAGAAACAAACAAAAAAATCAATTTAGTTGAAATTAAAAGCATTTTACTCATATAACCGGAAGTCCAATAAAATGTACTAAAACATCATTTAAATTTACATAAAATTGCGCAACTTTTGATACTAAATTTGTTTGTCCTAAAATGTCTTTTAATAACTTTTATAAAAGAAACAAACAAAAAAATTAAATTAATTGCAATTAAAAGCATTTTACTCATACAACCGGAAGTCCAATAAAATGTACAAAAACACTTTTGAAATCTACATAAAATTGCGCAACTTTTGATGGAAAAATTGTTATTCTAAAAAGTCTTTTGATGACTTTTATAAAAAAAATAAACAAAAAAAATCAATTTAATAGCAATTAACAGCATTTTACTCATACAACCGGAAGTCCAATAAAATGTGCTATTACACCATTAAAATTGAAATAAATTTGCGCAACTTTTGATGTTAAGTTTGTTTTCATAAAATGTCTTTTGATGACTTTTATAAAAGAAATAAACAAGAAAATCAATTTAATTGCAATTAAAAGCATTTTAGTCATACAACCGGAAGTCCAATACAATGTGCTAATACACCATTTTAATTAACATAAAATTGCGCAACTTTTGATATCAAATTGGTTTTCCTAAAATGTTTTTTGATGACTTTTATAAAAGAAACAAACAAAAATAATAAATTTTATTGCAATTAAAAGCATTTTACTTATAAAACCGGAAATCCAATAAAATGTGCTATAACTTTATCAAAATTAACATAAAATTGCGCAATTTTTGATATTTAATTTGTTTTCCTCAAATGTCTTTTAATAATTTTTATAAAAAAAATAACCAAAAAAATCAATTCAATTGCAATTAAAAGCATTTTAGTCATAAAACCGGAAGTCCAATGAAATGTGCATTTACTTTATTACAATTTACATAAAATTGCGCATCTTTTAGTACAAAATTTGTTTGTCTTAAAATGTCTTTTAATGACTTTTATAAAAAAAAACAAACAAAAAATTCAATTTTATTTTATTTAAAGCATTTTACTAATACCACCGGAAGTCTAATAAAATATACAAATACACCATTTAACTCTACATAAAAGTGCGCAACTTTTGATGTCAAGTTTGTTTTTCTAAAATGTCATTTGATGACTTTTATAAGAGAAACAATCAAAAAAATCAATTTAATTGCAATTAACAGCATTTTACTCATACAACCGGAAGTCCAATAAAATGTGCTAATACACCATTAAAATTGACATAAAATTGCGCAACTTTTGATGTCAAATTTGTTTTCCTAAAATATTTTTTGTTGACTTTTATAAAAGAAACAAACAAAAAATCAATTTAATTGCAATTAAAAGCATTTTAGTCATACAACCGGAAGTTTGATAAAATGTACTAATCCATTATTATAAACTAAATAAAACTGCGCAACTTTTGATATTAAATTTGTTTTTCTAAAATGTCTTTTGATGACTTTAATAAAAGAAACAAACAAAAAAATCAATTTAATTGCAATTAAAAGCATTTTTTACTCATACAACCGGAAGTCCAATAAAATGTGCTAATACATCATCAAAATCTACATAAAATTGTTCAAATTTTGATCGTTTTCCTAACGACTTTTATATAAAAAAAAACATTACCTGCAATGTGTAGCAATTAATCCTTGAAACTGTTGACTACGAAAGTATCGCATAAAATTGATAAAATTCTGAGGACTACTGGGAATATTATGATCCGGCCATTCAGTATAATGAAAATGTTTAACTCTCCTAACCTCATCACCCATTTGTAATTCGAATTGTTTTACATTAAAATCAATAAATGGACGCATACTTTTGTACTTCACTACAATATTTCCGTAACATCGTTTTTCACCCATATCGGGCCAATATTGTTCACATTTAACCTAAAATTTATTAATTAATCAAATTTTAAATACATAATCAAATTTACAACCGTTTTATTTTCTATTAATTGCGTCACCATTACAATAACTTGAACCTTTTCCTGCCAAATCATTTTCCAGAAATCTTCAAATGTTGATGGTTGTGGGCCTTGAGTTGCTATATATTTATTACATCCATCTGCTCCCTTAAATTTGCTTAAAATTAAATTATTTTTATATTAAGTAATAATACTTACCGGTATATAACTGGCATTAATGTAGCTAGAAAAACCTTCCAGTTTGACTCGATTGTGTTCATCTAAAAAAATTATTGAATTTATATTTAAATTGATTAAGTAAATTATTACTTACATGGTATAACATTCTTGTATCTGTTTTTAAGAATCATGGCATTATCAAGGATTACTAATGGTGAATCGAAATTGTTTTCAATTGCCTGTGGAATATTTTTTATTTGAATTTAAATTTTGTTGATTTGATTACATACCTTATGCTCTTCTTCTAGTTTGTCTGGTTCATCTTCAATCAATTCTTCAGTAAATGAATTTAAATGTTCAGCTGCTTCTTCCTAAAATAAAAATTAGTTTAATAATTAAGTATTTGAAATTGATTTTAATACTTACATCTGTTGAATCCGTATTATGTATTACTTTCTGAAGCATATATCTGTAATAAATAATTTAATTATTATTTTTGCTTAAAATTGAACGTATTAATAGTACTTTTATAGTAAAAAACCGTACTAAAATTGCAAATAAAAAAACATTTCAAAATGAAAAGATTAAAATATAGTAATTATTAGAATAAAATTGAATGTATTAAAATTAATCAAATTAGTACTATGTAAAATTAAAATTATTTTATCAAAAATTAAGTTTAATATTAATTGTTTGTAATTATTCGGATTGCATCGCGTCGCCTCGTGCAAAAAAAAACATGGCCGCACAACTCTATTCTAACCTACTTATTCCATGCATTTATGTTATATTTTATATTAATCTAGCTATCTTTATTAGGTTAATTTATAATATTTAAACGTCAAGTTTTTTTACAAATTTAAAAGTACTTTAAGTATTGAATAAAATTGCTTTAATATTATTAAATGTAGTTTTAAAATGCAAAAAATTTGCTGTATTATTTCATGGAATAAGTAAGTTAGAATAGAGTTAAAGCGGCCATGTTTTTTTTTTGCACGAACTAAACCGATGTGATCCGAATGATTTAAAATAGATAAAAAATTAATTTTTATCCTAATTCATTTAATTATTCACATTACAAAACTATTTTAAGTAAATTTATATATTTAATTATATTAATTACTTAACTTGGCAGATTTTAAACGCGTAAAAAGACATAAATTTATTATTATAAAACTGTAATCAGTATATTTACTAAAGTTAAATATTTAATGAATCAAATTTAATCAAATAAGCATCATGTATAGTTTTTATATATTAGAAAACAGTACTAAAAATGTTAATGTTTCCAAAGCTTAGTTTTAAAAACACGGCAACTAGTACCAAATAAATAATAATGTTTGCAAAATGCGGAAATTGAAACATAATAACTTATACAATAAAATTGATTGTATCAAAAGTAATTAAATAAAAACCATGTATAAGTAAAAAACAATACAAAAATTTGCAAATTTAGTTTTTTAACAAAATATTCTAGATTTTTATGTAAAATTCCAAAAACACAAAACTTAAAGTTTTTTGGAAAAATGCATCATTTTAACAACAATCTCTAGCCTTTAAACAACAAATTCAAAATTTGTAAATAAAAATTTTGTTTTTAAACAAGAAACTCCAAACTTTAATATAAAAATCCGGTTATTAATCAACAAACTCCAAACTCTTAAGTAAAGATTTGGCTCTTCAAAATAAATGAAAAACCTCAGTTACTAAATTTAAATCTAACCCCAAAACGGCCAACCAAGTTAAGACAATAGTTTAAATTTTCACAAATCTTGATTAGTGTATCTTGGTGGTAAGGCATTGCTTGATGGTGAGAAACAAATTGAAATAATTGATTTATGTGCTCCTAACACAAGGTAGTGAGCAAGCAGTAATGCAAAGTGATTGTAGCTCTGTTTTGTTGTGTTATTAAACTATATTTGACTTGCCTAAAACTTTAAGCGTTTTAATTTAGTTTCCAATTGTTATGCTAAAGTTTATTACTTTGCATCACTGACTGAACTTGTATGTAACTTTTTTTTTTTAACAGCAAAATCAGCTATTTAAACACAAACTCCGGACGTTTATATAAAAATTCGGGCTTTAACCACAAAAATTTAGAGATTTATTTAAAAATTCAATCTTCAAACACAAAATTTTGGACTTTTATGTCAAAAAGTAGCTTATAAACAACAAATTCTACTACCACCTCTACTGTTGTACTTTATGAAAGCTGGAACATTAGCAATAATTGATTAATCAATCAAATTACGCTCAATTGTTGGACTACTGTGGTTCACCCACCCACCCGAGTGTTTGTTGTCCAGAAATTGGTTAATCAATCACTGCTGATGTTCTAGCTGTCATAAAGTACGACAGTAGAGATGACAGTTGATAAAAATATGCGCAAAGTAGAGAAAATATAATTTTCTTGATCACAAACACTTGGGCTGGCGGGTGGGTCACAAAAATAAATTGAGTTACACTCAATTGTTGGATTACTGTGGCCCATCCACTCACTCAAGTGTTTGTTGTCCAGGAGTTGGCTAATCAATGCTGTCATAAAGTTAGACAGTAGAAGTGACAGTTGACAAAAATATGCGCAAGGTGGGAAAAAATATAATTCCCTTGGTTACAAATACTCGGGCGTTCAATTGTTGGACTACTCTAGCCCTCCCACCTACCCAAGTTTTTTTTGTTTTGGAATTGTCTAATCAATCACTGTTGATGTTCCATATGTCATAAAGTACGACAATAGAGCTGACAGTTGACAAAAATATGCGCAAGGTGGTAGAAAATAAAATTCCATTGATCACAAACAATCGGGCGGGTGGGTGGGCCACAAAATAAAATTGAGTTACTCTAAATTGTTAGACTACGGTGACCCAAGCACCCACCCAAATGTTTGTTGTTCAGGAATTTGCTTATCAGTTACTGCTGATGTTTCAGCTGTTATAAAGTACGACAGTAGAGGTAACAGTTGACAAAATTATGCGCAAGATCGGAGAAAATATACTTTTCTTAATCACAAACACTCGGGTGGGTTAGTGGAGTACAAAAACAAATTGAGTCACGCTCATATGTTGAACAAAAAAACTTTGGTTTTTAATAAAAAAATCTCGTTTTTAATTAACAATCTCTTGCATTTGAACAACAATATCCAGCTTTTAAACAACAAATTTGGCTTTTAGTAAACACACTACGGACTTTTTTGTTAAAATTTTGATTAATATCAAAAAATCTGGTTTTAAGACAAGAAACTTTGATTTTTTTACAACAAATTAATAATTTTTTTGTAAAAAATCAGTTTTTGATCAACAAACTCTTGGTTTTAATGTAAAACTTTGATCTGTTAACAAAAAATTCTTAATTTTTATCTAAAATTACGGCTTTTGAACACAAAACTCAAAAGTTTGACCATTAAACAACAATTTTGGCATTCAAACAACAAATTCTAATTTTTTATGTAATAATCTGGCTTTGAAACAACAATTTCTAGCTTGACTTTTTTACAATAAATTAATAATAAGTATAATAAGTTTTATGCAAAAATCAAGTTTTGCAACAACAATTCCGGTTTTTAATCAACAATTTTTGGAATTTTATGCAAAAATCTGGCTTTTAAACAACAAACTCTCCTTTAGACAACAAATTTAAGACATTATAAATTTTTTTTGCCTTAAAACAGCAAATTCTGGAGTTTTATGTAAAAATCCGGCAACAAACTCCAGCCTATAAACAACAAATTTTGGGCTTAAATCTTAAAACACAAAATTCTAGAATTTTATTTAAAAAATGTAGCTTTTAAACGACTATTCCGGCATTTAAACAACAATTTTTGGTTTTTTTATATAAAAATTCCAGACTATATATGTAAATATTCTGTCTTTAATATAAAAATTCGGTTTTTATACAACAAACTTCTTTTTTTAAACAACAAACTTTGGTTTTTAAACAACAAATTCCATACTTTTATCTAAAAGTTCTGCTATTAAACAACTTTATCAACAAATTTTAAACTTTTATGTAAAAATTTGGCTTTTAATCTACAAAAATCCAAACTTTTATGTCAAAATTTGTCAATTAAACTATAAACTCCGGCTATTAACAAAAATTTTTGGATTTTTATGTAAAAATCCGGTCATTAAACAACAAATTTTGACTTTTAAACAACAAACTCTGAGATTTATAAACAAATTTCTAGTTTGTATATAAATTTTTTGTCTTTAAACAATAAACTTTGGTTTTTAAACAAAATGTTTAGGTTTTTATGTAAAAATACGGCATTTAAACAAAGTCCGCTTATTAGAAATTTTAGTTTTTTATGTGAAAACCCAATCTTTGAACAACTTTTATGTAAAAATTCTGTTAGTATACTAAAAATTCTGGCTTTTCTACAACAAATTTTGAACTTTTATATAAAAATCCGGCATTTAAACAACAAATTCTGATTTTTAAACAAGACTTTTCGGACATTTATAAAAAAAATCCGTTTTTTAAATAACAAAATCGGTTCTTTAAACAAAAATTTTAGACTTTTATGTAAAAATCCGGTTTTTAAACTACAAATTTTGCACTTTAAACAATAAACTCCATTTTTTATGTAAAAATACTGTCTTTAAACAACAATTGCGATTTTTAAACAACACATTCCGAATATTTATGTAAATATTAAGATTCTAACTAACAATCTGTAGGCTTAAAACATTAAATTCTGAACATTTTTTGTAAAAATCCGGTTTTCAAACAACAAATTCAGGCCTTTAACAAGAAACATTGGCTTTTAAACAACAAACTTTGGACTTTTATGCAAAAACCTGGAATTTAAATAAAACAATTTAGATTTTTTTGTAAGAATACTGCCTTTAAACAAGAAACTTCAAACTTTAATGTAAAAATCTGGCCTTTAAACAACAAGCTCTAGCAGTTGAACAACAAATATTGCTTTTAAACAACAAATTCCGGTCTTTAAACAACAACTTTTAGATTTTTATGTAAAAATTACTTTTAAGAAAAAAATCAGACTTCAAGTAGTAAATTTTAATTTTTTATGTAAAAATCCAACTTTGGCTTTTAAACGATCAACTCTGGATTTTTATGTAAAAATCAAGCCTTTGGCCTTTATACAACAAATTTTAGACTTAAAAAAATGTGTTTTTAAACAAGAAATTATAGACTTTAATGTAAAAATGTGACTTTTAAACAACAAGTTCCAGCACAACAACAAATTTTGCTTTTAAACTCTAAATTTCGGCGTTTAAACAACAAACGTTGGTTTTTAAACAACAAAATTTAAAATTTTATGTAAAAATCTAGTTTTTAAGTCACAAACAACAAGTTTTTAAGAAAAAAATTAACCTTTTTATAGTAAATTTTGATTTTTTATGTAATAATTTAAATTTAAAACAACAAACTCCAAGTTTTTAGAAAGAAATCAGTCTTTTAAACACAAAACTGTAGCGTTTAAATAAATATTTTGACAACAAATTCTGTTTTTTTATGTAAAAGTAAGTCCGGCTTTTATGCAACAAGTTTTTTAAACAACAAACGTTGGTCTTTAAACAACAATTTTTGCATTTTAAACAATAAAATTAAATTTTTTATTAAAAATCCGGTTTTTAAACAATCAACTCTGGACTTTTAGTTAAAAATTTGAGTTTTCAACATTTAACTTAAAATTTTTATGTAATAATTCTATTTTTAAACTATAAACCGCGGTTTTTCAACAACAAACTCAAGATATTTATGTAAAAATACTGATTTTTTGTAAAAATCTAATTTATAAACATCAACTCCGGTCTATTTACAACAAACTATAAACTTTTATACAAAAACTCGATTACTAAACAATAATCTGTCCTTTTATACATTATTCCTACTACTTAAACAACAAATTCTAGACTTAAACAAGAAATTTTAGACTTAAATGTAAAAATTAGTACCAAATCAAAAAAAAAAAAAAAATTTATTAAAAAATTTAAAATACAATTAATCGTATCAAAATTAATCAAATTAATACCATGTATAGTACTTCCATAGTAGAAAACAGTACTGCAAATGTTTTCAATAATTAGTTTTAGAAATACGGCAATTAGAACAAATTTAAAAAATCCAGAACGTATCAAAATAATTAAATAAGTCCCATGTAGAATACATCAAAAGTAGCAGATAGTTCTAAAATGCTATTAGAAATACTTCAATTTGTACTAAAGTTCTAAAATTTAATAATTTTTTAATAAAATTAATCAAATTAACAGTATGTAATGTATTTTATAGTAGAAAACAGTACTAAAATAATCTAGGTTATCATATTTAGTTTGGTATTAATTATTCGTAACTATTCGGATCGCATCGCGACACCTCGTGCAAAAAAAACATGGCCGCCACAATTCTATTCTAACTTACTTATTCCGTGCATTTTATATAAATCTAGCTATCTTTGATAGGTTAGTTTATAATAGTCAAATGTAAATTTTTCAGCTATTTGAAAAAGCATTGCAAATTAAAAGCATTTTAAATTTTAAATAAAATTGCTTTAATATTATTAAATGTAGTTTTAAAATGCAAAAAAATTGCTGTATGTATGCATGGAATAAGTAAGTTAGACTAGAGTTAAAGCGGCCATGTTCTTTTCTTGCACGAACTAATCCGATGTGATCCGAATGATTAAGTATAAATAAAAAATTAATTTCTATCCTAATTCATTTAATTATTCCCATTACAAAACTATTTTACGTAAATTTGTATAATTTATTATATTAATTACCTGATTTGACAGATTTTAAGTATAAAAAGACGTAAATATATCATTATAAAATTGTAATCAGTATATTTACTAAAATAAAATATTTAATGAATGAAATTGATTGGCTAATCAATCACTGCTGATGTTTCAGCTGACATAAAGTACATAGTAGAGGTGAGAGTTGACAAAAATATGCACAAAATGGGAGAAAATATTATTCCCTTGATCACAAACACTTGAGCGGGTGGGTGGGTCACAAAATAAATTGAGTTACGCTCAATTGTTGGACTACTGTGGCCCACCCACCCACCCGAGTGTATGTAGTCCAGGAATTAGCTAATCAATTACTACTGATGTTCCAACTGTCATAAAGTACAACAGTAGAGGTGACATTTGACAAAATATGCACAAGGTTGAAAAAACAACAAATTCCAAATACTTATTTAAAATTCTGATTTTAAAACAACGTTTTTCTGGCTTTTAAAAGTTCCAAACTTTATGTAAACAGTCGACTTTATAAAAATCCGGTTTTTAATCAACAAACTTTGGCTTTTTTGCTACAAATTCTCAACTTTTATGTACAAATTCGGGTTTTAAATAGCAATTTGGACTTTCAAACAATAAATTAGACTTTTATGTAAATTAAACCGGTTTCTAAACAACAATATTTTTTACAACAAAGTCTAACTCTAAAATTGAAAGTTTAAAATTAATTAAATTAGTACTATGTATAGTACTTCTTAAGTAAAAACCGGTACTAAAATTGCAAATATTTTACGGCAATTAGTTGTAAAAAATACAAAATAATAAGAATAAAATATAATATTCGTAGCAATAAAATTGAACTTATCAAAAGTAATCAAATAAGTGTCATTGAGAAAACAGTTTTAAAATATTAGTTTCAGAAATACGGCAATTTCTACCAAAAAAATGTTTCTATAAAATTTTATAAATTTTGTAATAAAATTGAACGCATTAAAATTAATCAAATTAATACCATGTAACGTATTTCTATAGTAGAAAACAGTACTTAAATAATCTAGATTAACATATTTATATTATTTTATTAAAAATTAAGTTTGCTATTAATTATTCGTAGCTATTCGGACTGCATCGCGTCACCTCGTGCAAAAAGAACATGGCCGCACAACTCTATTCTAACCTACTTATTCCATGCATTTAAGTTACATTTTATATTAATCTAGCCCTTTTTATTAGGTTAATTTATAATAATTATAAATTTTTTTGCAAATTTAAAAGTATTGAATAAAATTGTTTCAATATTATTAAACGTAGTTTTTAAATGCAGAAAATAAACTGTATAATAGTATGGAATACGTAAGTTAGATTAGAATTAAAACGGCCATGTTCTTTTTTTGCACGAACTAACTCGATGCAATCCGAATGATTACAAACAAATAAAATAATCATTTTTATTCTAAACCATCTATATATTTTTGTTAAAAAATATTTTAAGTAAATTTATATATTTTTTTACATAATTTACTTGATTTGACAAATTTTAAATGTATAAAAATAAATATATATTATTATTAAACTGTGGTGCTATTTAGTAGTTGATTAATTGCTATCTTGGATAAGTGTTGAGTTTTTATTAGGTTTGTATGCGGTCTTTTCTAATATACATATAAATTCTTTATTTGATCTTAAAACCTTGAAGAAACAATCAATAACAGAGCAATTCCGTTTTCTACCTTACATTGATTGACCTTAAGAAAACAAACAAAACAAGGCCTTTAAAGCCTTTAAAAGTTATAATTCGGATTTTAATAAAAAAACTCTAGTTTATGATGCCTACTTTAAAAAACATAATCAATCGTTTTTAATAACAAATTTTGGTTTAAAATTAAAAACTCAGTTTAATTAATTAATTAATTTTTTAAACACTTCAAACTTTTACATAAAAATCCGGCTAACATCTCCCAATTTTTATGCAAAAATTCGGCTTTTAAACAATTTAAACAACAAAATTTGGATATTTATGTAAAAACCTAATATATAACTAATAATTTTTACCTTTTAAACAACAAACTCTGGATTTTTATGTAAAAGTTTGGGTTTTTAACAAACAAATTAAAATCTTTCATGTAAATGGCTAAACTTTTAACAACAATTTTGGTCTTTAAACAACAACTTTTGGATTTTAATGTGAAATTCCGGCCTTTAAATAAAAAAATTTGGTTTTATAAGAACAATTCTTGGAGATTTATGTAAAAATTCGGTTTTTAAACAACAAACTCTGGACTTTTAAGTAAAAATTTGACTTTTAAACAACTAATTTTGGTCTTTTATAACAAATTTTGAGCTTTTACAACAAATTCCGGCTTATTTATAACACATTTTGAGCTTTTATGTAAAAATCCGTCCTTTAATCAACAAACTCCATTCTTTAAATGAAAAAGTTTGGTTTTAGCAATTAAACAACAAACTCTGATTTTTGAACAACAAACTAGTCTTTTAAGAACAAATTTTATTTTTTTATGTTAAAATCGGGTTTTTAACTGCATCTTTTAAACAATAAATTTTGTTTTTTTTACAACAAAATCCAATTTTTTTATAAAATAAGTTTTTATATAAAAATATGGCCTTTAAACAACTCCATTTTTAAAACAACAATTTTTAAATTTATTTAATAAAAATGCTGCTGTTAAACAACCAATTTTAGTCTTTAAACAACAAACCAAGTTTTTGTGTAAAAATTTAGCTTTTAAACAACAAATTCCGGTTTTAAACAACAAACTTAAAATTTTCATACAAAAATCTGGGTTTTAAACAACACAATCCGGTTTTTTACAACAAATTTAAAGTTTTTATGTAAAAACTTAGCTATTTCAGCAGTTTTTAAACAACAAATTATAATCTTTTATGTAAAAACCTAGCCTTTATCTAGATAAAGGCTAGGTTTTTACATAAAAGCACAAAGTTTTAGAGTTTTATGTAATTTTTTTTTTTAAACAACAATTCCAGCGTTTAAACAACAAAATTTGGACATTTATGTAAAAATCCAACTTTTAAACAACAGTTTTTACTCAAAATTTAAACAATTATATAAAATCCTGTCTTTAAACCAGAAACTATTGACTTTAATGTAAAATACCGGTCTATAAACAAGCTCTAGCGTTTGAACAACAAATTTTAGTCTATAGACGATAAGTTTTAGGCTTTTATGTAAACTCCGGCTTTTAAACAACAAACTCCAGCATTTTTAGAACAAATGACCAGTTTTTATGTAAAAATCTGGTGTTTTATGTAAAGTATTTGTTTTTAATTAACAAACTATGTAAAAATCCGGCTTTTTAAAACAAAACTCAAAGTTTTATTTAAAAATCCGTCTTTTAAACAATAATTCCAACTTTTGAGCAATACGTTATAGACTAAAATCTAAAAATTCCGCTTTTGAACAGCAATTTTTGAACATTTAATCAACAAATTAAGTAAATTTCATGTAAAAATGCTGCTTTTAAACAAAATACTTCGGCTTTTTTAGAACAACTTTGGTACTTTTACATAAAAATCTAGTTTTTATATAACCAACTTTTAAATTTTAAGTAAATATCTGGTTTTTAAACAAGAAATTTTGGTTTTTAAATAAAAACTTTGTCTTTTAAACTAAAAATTCCGGATTTATATGTAAAAATTCTACTTTTAAACATCAAACTCTGACTTTTTTAGAACAAATTTTATGTTTTTATTTAAAAACTTGGCTTTTAAACAACAATTTTTAAACGTTTATGTAAAAATTCTAATTTTTATTCAAAAATTTGGTTTTGAAATTTAAAAAAAAAGTCTTTTAAACAACAAATTTTGCATTTTTATGCAAAAATTCAACTTTTAAACATAAAAAATTAATAACTCTAAAGTTTTATTTAAAAATGTAGCTTTTAAACAACAATTTTTGAATTTTTATATAAAATTCAGGTTTTTGGTGTTTAAACAGCAAATTTCAGATTTTTATGTAAACTTAATATAAAACAATCTCCAGTTTGTACACAACAAACGCTAATTTATAAACAATAAACGTTGGTCTTTAAAGAACTCAGATATTCAAGATTTTTATCTAAATATTTTGTTATTAAACAACAAATTCTGTTCTTTAACATAAAATTTTAAACTTTTATATAAAAATCCTGTCTTTAAACACAAACTCCGAACTTTAAACAACAAAGTCCAGTTTTAAAACAACAAACCTTGACTTTTAAACGTTAAATTCTAGGCTTTATTTAAAAAATTAGTTATTAATTTACAAATTCTAAACTTTTAAGTTAAAATTTGTTTGTTAAACAACAAATTCTGGCTTTTAACAACAAATTTTGATTTTGTATGTAAAAATCCGGCTTTTAAACAACAAGTTCTGACTTTTAAACAACAAATTTAAGACTTTTATGTAAAAATTTAGTCTTTAAACAACAAACTGCGGTCTTTAAACAATAAATTGAGCTTTAAACATAATAATCTAAACTTTTATGTAAAAATCTGGCTTTTAAACACAAAATTTTATAGTTTTATGTTAAAATCCGGTTTATAAACAACAAACATTGCTCTTTAAATAACAAATTCTGATTTTTTTTTGTAAAAACAACAAATTTTGACATTTAATTAACAAACTGCAGCTTTTAAACAACAAGCTTTGTTTTTTAAACAAAATTTTGAGCTTTTAAGTAAAAATCTAGTCTTAATCAAAAAACTTTTGACTTCTAAATCTAAAAATCTTTATAAAAATCCTGTAAACACTAAACTTTAAATTTTTACGTGAACATTTGACCATTAAACAATAAATTTTGGACTTTTATCTAAAAATCTTGTTTTTCAACCAAAAATTACGGATTTTAATGTACCAAATAAACGTTTCTAGAATGAAATTTTTGTATGTGATAAAACTATTTAAACTAGTATCATAGATAGTTCGTTAATAGTAAAAATTAGTAGCAAAATTACAAAAGTTTTTATTGTATAGTTTCAGAAGTAAAGCAATTAATACAAAAAAAAATGTTTCTAGAATTAAGAAATTAAAATATAGTTTCTGCAACAAAAATAAACGTATTAAAAATAATCAAATTAATTATGTAAAATACTTCTTCTCTAAAATTAGCTAGGTTAACATAAAAATGTTATTTAATTAAAAATTAAATTTAATATTAATTGTTCGTAATTATTCGGACCGCATCGCGTCACCTCGTGCAAAAAAAACATGGCCGCCCAACTCTATTCTAACCTACTTATTCCATGCATTTATGTTTCATTTTATATTAATCTAGTTATCTTTATTAGGTTAATTTATAATATTTAAACGTCAAGTTTTATTGAAAATTTAAAATATTTTAAATATAGAATCAAATTTGCTTTAATATTATTAAATGTAGTTTAAAAACGCAAAAAATTTGCTGTAGAAATGCATAGAATAAGTAAGTTAGACTAGAGTTAAAGCGGCCATGTTTTTTCTTGCACGAACTAATCTGATGTGATCCGAATCAATTTTAATTAATTTCTATTCTAAACTATGTAATTATTTAATAAAAAAAAATTTAAGTAATTAATTTATATAATTTATTACATAAATTATTTGATTTTACAGAACTTTTGATTGAACAGTTAAAGACTGAACTATTTAATTTTATAAATTTTTTCTTTAATTTTCTGATTTATATGTAAAAAAACCGGTTTAAAATAACAAATTTTAAACTTTTTATGTAAATATCAGATTACTTAATAAGAAACTATACATATTTATGTAAAAATCCGGTTTTTAAACAACAATTTTTGGATTTTTAAGTTTTTTTTTCTTGTAAAAATCCGGTCTTAAACAAGAAACTCTGGATTTTTATGTAAACATTTAGACTTTAAATACAAAAATTTAAAGTTTTATGTAAAAATTTGGTCTTCAAACAACAAAATCCAGCCTTTAAGCAACAAATTTTGGTTTTTAAACATCAAACTTTAGATTTTTATGTTAAAATCTAAAATTGTATGCAAAAACCTGGCTTTCAAACAAAAAATTTAAACGTTATTTGTAAAAATACTGTCTTTAAACAAGAAACTTCACACTTTTATGTAAATTTTTGCTTTTTAAAAACAAACTCTAGTAGTTGAACAACAAATTTTGTTTTTAAAACACAAACTCTGGTCGTTAAACAACAATTTTTAGATTTTTATGTAAAAATTCAGTTTTTATACAACAAACATATTCAAATGATACGTTTTATTTTTTTATGTAAAAATCCAACCTTTAAACATCAAACTCCAGCTTTTAAATTATAAATTCTAGATTTTCATGTAAAAATTAAGCTTATTCCAATTATCACAAAAACTTTTGGCAGGTAGGTGGGTCACAAAAATAAATAGAGTCACGCTGAATAATTAGACTACAGTAGCCCACCCACCCAACCGAGTGTTTGTTGTCCAAGAATTGGCTAATCAATTACTGCTAATGTTCTAGCTGTCATAAAATACGACAATTGAAGTGACAGTTGACAAAAATATGCGCAAGGTAAGCGATAGTATAATTTTCTAGATCACAAACACTCGGGCGGGTGGGTGGGTCACAAAATTAAATTGTGTTTTGGTCAATTGTTGGACTACTGTGGCCCACCCACCCACCCGAGTGTTTGTTGTCCAGGAATTAGCTTATCAATCACTGCTAATGTTCCAGCTGTCATAAGGTACAACAGTAGAAGTGACAAAAATAAATCAAATTACGCTCAATTGTTGGACTACAGTGGTCCACATACCCATCTGAGTGTTTGGTGTCCAGGAATTGGCTAACCAATCACTGCTGATGTTTAAGCTGTCATAAAGTACAACAATAGAAGTGACAATTAACAAAAATATGCGCAAGGTTGGAGAAAATAGAATTTTCTTGATCATAAACATTCGGGTGGGTGATTGGGTAGGGGTACAAAAATAAATTGAGTCACGCTCAGTTGTTGAACTACAGTTTTGGCTTTTAAACAAAAAAACTTTGGTTATTAATGTAAAAATCTAGTTTTTAATAAACAAGCTCTAGCATTTAAACAACAAACTCCAGCAACAAATTTTGGATTTTTATGTTGGCTTTTAGTAAACACACTACTGACGTTTATGAGAAAATTTTGATTAATATGTAAAAATCTGGTTTTAAGACAACAAACTTTGATTTTTTTGCAACAAATTTTAATTTTTTTGTAAAAAATTGGTTTTTGATTAACAATCTCTTGATTTTCATGTAAAACTTTAGTTTTTTAACAAAAATTCTTAATTTTTATGTAAAATTACGGCTTTCAAACACAAAACTCGAAAGTTTTATGTTAAAATTTGACTATTATACAATAATTCTGGCTTTTATACAACAAATTCTAAATTTTTATGTAATAATCTGGCTTTGAAAAAATAATTTCTAGCTTGGCTTTTTTGCAATATATTTGAAACTAAAAAAATTTAAACTTTGGAGTTTTATACAAAAATTAAGTTTTTAAACAACAATGCCGGTCTTTAAACAACAATTTCTGGAATTTTATGCAAAAATCTGGCTTTTAAACAACAAACTCTAGCCTTTAAACAACTAATTTTGGACTTAAACCTTAAAACACAAAGTTTTAAAGTTTTATTTAAAAACAATTTTTATATAAAAACCTGGCTTTCAGCTTTTAAACAACAAATTTCAGATTTTTTTGTAAATATCCAGTCTAATATAAAAATCCAGATTTCATACAACAAACTCCGTTCTTTAAACAACAAACTTTGGTCTTAAAAGAACAAACTTTAGTTTTTAAACAACAAATTCTCGACTTTTATGTGAAAATTTGGCCTTTAACCTACAAAACTCCAAACTTTTAAGTCAAAATTTGTCAATTAAACTATAAACTCCGGCAATTAACAAAAAATTTTGGATTTTTATGTAAAAATCCGGTCATTAAACAACAAATTTTGACTTTTTAACAACAAACGGTGGTTTTTAAACAACAAACTCTGAGTTTTATAAACTAATTTCTGGTTTGTATATAAAAATTTTGTCTTTAAACAATTAACTTTGGTATTTAAACAAAATTTTTGGGTTTTTATGTACAAATCCGGCATTTAAACAAAGTCCGCTCTTTAGAAATTTTAGTTTTTTATGTGAAAACCCAATCTTTGAACAACTTTTATGTAAAAATTCTGTTTTTATACAACAAATTCTGGCTTTTCTACAACAAATTTTAGACTTTTATTTAGAAATCCTGCCTTTAATCAACAATTTCTGGATTTGTATATAAAATTGTCTTTAATTAATTTTAATATAAAAATCCGGCTTTTAAACAACAAATTCTGGTTTTTAAACAAGACTTTTTGGACATTTATATAAAAATCCGTTTTTTAAATAACAAAATCAGTTCTTTAAACAACAATTCTAGACTTTTATGTAAAAATCCGGTTTTTAAACTACAAATTTTGCACTTTAAACAATAAACTCCAAACTTTTATGTAAAAATATTGTCTTTAAAGAAGAAATTTTGGATTGAATTGTAAAAATTTGGACTATAAACTTTAGATATTTTTGTAAAAACTTTGACTTTAATGTAAAATCCGCCTTTAAAAATATATATATAATAAATATTTATATTGGTATTTGAAATTATATACCAGTTTTTAAACAACAAACTCAGGCCTATAAATATAAAATTTAAAATTTTAAACTTTTTTATAAAAATCCGGTCTTTAAACGGCAAACTTTTAAATTACAAACTTTGGCTTTTAAACAACAAATTTTAGAGTTTTAAGTCAAAATCTGGTTTTTAAACAACTAATTTTGAATATTTACTTAAAAATCTAGACTTTAAACATTAATATTAGCTTTTAATTTACAAATTCCGGACTTTTATTTAAAAATTATGTTTTTTTAACATCAAACTATAAACTTTTATGTAAAAATTAGTCAACAACAACAAATTTTGTTTTTTTTATAATAAATTCTAAATTTTTATATAAAAATTCGGTTTTTAAACAACAAATTCTTAATATTTATGTAAAAATCCGGTCATTAAACAAAAGACGACTGATTTTTATTTAAAAACTTAGCATTCACTGAATTCTGAAGTTTTGTTCTGACCTTTAACTACTACTACTGTCGTCAATAGACGACGCTAGATTGGATTGGATTTTGTCTTACTGTAAGGTTTTCTATATTTAAGACCAAATTTTGTCTATTAAAAGCCGGATTATTAATTAAAGCAAAATTTTGATTATTTAAGGCCCAATTTTAAAACTAAGGATACAATTTGTCTTACTAAGGTTGGGTTTTTATTTAAGGTTTGATTTTGTTTGACTGCAAGGTTTTGTGTATTTAAGGCTGCATTTTGTCTATAAAGACCGGATTTTGTCTATTAAAAAACGGATTTTGTTTATTTAAAGCAAGGTTTTGTCTATTTAAAATTGAAGTTTACATTTAAGACGTGGTTTGTTTACTTAAATCTAGATTTTATGTTTGAAACAAGATTTTATTTATTAAATACAAGATTTGTTTATTTAAAACAAGATTTTATAGATTTAAGGCCGGATTTTGTCTATTTAAAACTGAAGTTAACATTTAAAATGTATTTTGTTTACCTAAAACTGGATTTTTTATTTAAGACTAGATTTTGTTTTTTAAAGTTAGATTTTGTTTATTTAAAGCTAGATCTGTCTATTTAAGGCCGGATTTTGTCTATTTAAAACTAAAGTTTAAATTTAAAATGTATTTTGTTTACCCAAATTTTGTCTATTAAACGCCAAACTCAATACTATAATTGCAAAAGTTTCTACAATAAAATTTGATTTTATTAAAAAAAAATTTAGTAACAGGAATAATACGTTTATAGTAGAAGTAAAAATTTAGTCTTTAAACATTAAATTTTAAACTTTTATGTAAAAATCCAACTTTTAAACAACAATTCTGGCCTTTAAACTATATTTTTTTGATTTTTATGTAACAATTTTTAAGTTCCGGCTTTTATAAATAAATACTGGGCTTTATACAACAAACTCTTGCCTCATAATTTTAAAATTCTAGATTTTTATGTAAAAATCCGGTTTTAAAACAACAAAACCCTATTTTTAACCACAATTTCTAAACTTTCCAACAATTTCTAGTTTTTAAGCAACTATTTATTGATTTTTATGTAAAAATTCAGTTTTTAATTGACAAACTATGTCATTTGAACAACAAATTTGGAGATTTTATGTAAAAATTTGGGTTTTATTAATCAAACTTTTGAATTTTATGTAAAAATCTGGTCTTTAGAAAGAAAGTCGGATTTTTATGTAAAAAATTAGGCTTTAAACACAAAAAACTAGAGTTTTATGTATAAATTTGGTCTGTAAACAACAAATTTTAGATATTTTTGTAAATGTCAACCTAAAAAACAACAGTTTCTAGTCTCAAGCATTACAATCTGGACGTTTTTTGTAAAAATCCTTTAACTACAAATTCCAGTTTTTAAACAACAAATTTTGGATTTTTATGTTAAAATCTAAAATTGTATGCAAAAACCTGGCTTTCAAACAAAAAATGTTATTTTTTTTTTGTAAAAATACTGTCTTTAAACAAGAAAGAACTACAAACACATTCAAATAATAAATTTTAATTTTTTATATAAAAATCTAACGTTTATACATCAAACTCCAGCTTTTAAATTATCAACTCAACAAATTTTTATGTAAAAATCAAGCTGATTCCTATGATCTTAAACACTCGGGCAGGTAGGTGGGTTACAAAAATAAATTGAGTTACATCAATTGTTGGATTATTGTGATCAACAAACTTTTGATTTTTATGTAAAAGTTTAATCTGTTAACAAAAAAATCCTAATTTTTATGTAAAATTCTTTAAACAGTAACTACCAAATTTTTATGTAAATATCCGGCCGTTAAACAACAAACTACTACTTTTAAACTGCATTTTCCAAACTGTTGTGTAAAAATGCTGTTTTTAAACAAAAAACTCCTAACTTATATGTAAAAATCAAGCCGGATAAACAACAATTCATAAACTTTTATGTAAAAATCAAATTTTTTGCATTTTTACAACAAGTTCTAGACTTTTATGTAAAAACTTAGCATATAAACAACAAAACCCTTTAAACAACAAATTCTAGTTTTTAAACCACAAACTTAGTATTTTCATAAAAAAATTTGGCGTCTAAACAACAAATTCTGGTTTTTAAACAACAATTTATTAACTTTTATGTATAAATCCAGTTTTTAATTAAATAACTTTGCCATTGACAACAAACTACGGCTTTTTACAACAAACTTGAAGTTTTTATGTAAAAACTTGGTTTTTATTAATCAAACTTTTGAATTTTATGTAAAAATTTGGTATTTAACAAGATACTTTAAAACGTAAAACTTTATACACAAAAATCTAAAATTTTATGTAAAAATCTGGCTTTTAAACAACAATTTCGGCTTTTAAACAACACGTTCCAGATATTTATGTAAGCATCAGGCTTAAAACTAACAGTCTATAGTCTTAAAAAATTAAATTCCAAACGTTTTTTTGTAAAAATCCGGTCTTTAAACCACAAGCTTTAGTTTTTAAACAACAAACTTTAGATTTTTATGCAAAAACCTCGAATTTAAATTAAAAAAATTAAACTTTTTTATAAAAATACTCTTTAAACAAGAAACTCCAAATTTTAATATAAAATCTGGTTTTTAAACAACAAGCCTCAGCAGTTGAACAACAAATTTTGCTTTTCAAAAACAAGTTTCGGTCTTTAAACAACAATTTATAAACTTTTATGTAAAAATCTAGCTTTTAAACAACTAACACAGCACGTTAAACAAAATCAGCTTTCAAATGGTAAATTTTAATTTTTTATGTAAAATTCCAACCTTAAAACATCAAACTCTTGCTTTTAAACAATCAACTCCCGATTTTTATGTAAAAATCAGTATTTTAAACACAAAAATTTAAATTTTAGCTTTTAAACAACAACTTTAGATTTTTATGTAACTAATACAAACTCTAAACTTTTAAGTAAAAATTTAGTCTTTAAAACTGAGTCTTTTAAACAACAAGTTCTAGATTTTTATATAAAAATTTGGCTTTTAAACAACAATTTTGGTCTTTAAACAACAATTTCTAGATTTTTATGTAAAATTTTGTTCTTTAAACAAAAAATTTTGGACTTTTATGTAAACAATGTGTCTTTAAACAAGAAATTATGGACTTTAAGGTAAAAATCTGGCTTTTATGCAAGTAAAAAAATGTTTTTAAAATTCTAAAATTTAATAATTTTTGCAATAAAATTAAATAAATGTATACTATGTAACGTATTATAGTAGAAAAGAATACTATAATAATCTAAGTTAACATATTTATGTATTTTATTAAAAATTAAGTTTGGTTTTAATTATTCGTAACTATTCGGATCGCATCGCGACACCTCGTGCAAAAAAAACATGGCCGTCACAATTCTATTCTAACTTACTTATTCCGTGCATTTTATATAAATCTAGCTATCTTTGATAGGTTAGTTTATAATAGTCAAATGTAAATTTTTCTGCTATTTGAAGAAGCATTGCAAATTTAAAAGCATTTTAAATTTTAAATAAAATTGCCGTAATATTATTAAATGTAGTTTTAAAATGCAAAACATGTGCTGTAAAAATGCATAGAACAAGTAAGTTAGAATAGAGTTGAAGCGGCCATGTTCTTTTTATGCACGAAGTAATCCGATGTGATTCGAATGATTAAAAATAAATAAAAAAATAATTTCTATCCTACTTCATTTAGTTATTCACATTACAAAACTATTTTACGTAAATTTGTATAATTTATTATATTAATTACGTGATTTGACAGATTTTAAGTATAAACAGACGGAAATATGTCATTATAAAATTGTAATCAGTATATTTACTAAAATAAAATATTTATTGAATGAAATTGATTGGTTAATCAATCACTGCTGATGTTCCAGCTGACATAAAGGACATAGTAGAGGTGAGAGTTGACAAAAATATGCACAAAATGGGAGAAAATATTATTCCCTTGATCACAAACACTCGAGCGGGTGAATGGGTCACAAAATAAATTGAGTTACGCTCAATTGTTGGACTACTGTGGCAATCAATTACTACTGATGTTCCAACTGTCATAAAGTACGACAGTAGAGAAACAACAAATTTTAAATAGTTATTTAAAAATTTAGTTTGAAAACAACGTTAAAACCTTAAATCAACAAGTTCCGGACTTTAATGTAAACAGTTGACTTTTTAACAACAAACTATAAATTTTAATGTAAAAATCCAGTTTTTGATCAATAAACTTTAGTTTTTTCATAACAAATTCTCATCTTATATGTACAAATCCGGTTTTTAAATAGCAATTTGGACTCAAACAACAAATTAGATTTTTTATGTAATAAACCGGTTTCTAAACAACAATATTTTTTACAACAAACTCTTACTCTAAAATTGAACGTTAAAAATTAATTAAATTAATACTATGTACAGTACTTTAAAGTAAAAAACAGTACTAAAGTTACAAATATTTTCAAAAGTACGGCAATTAGTAGCAAAAAAATCCAAAATAATAAATATAAAATATAATATTTGTAGCAATAAAATTGAACCTATCAAAAGTAATCAAATAAGTGTCATTGAGAAAACAGTACAAAAATGCTAGTTTCAGAAATATGGCAATTTGTACCAAAAAAATGTTTCTAAAATTTAATAAATTTTGTAATAAAATTGAACGCATTAAAATTAATCAAATTAATACCATGTAACGTATTTCTATAGTAGAAAACAGTACTAAAATAATCTAGATTAACATATTTATATTATTTTATTAAAAATTAAGTTTGCTATTAATTATTCGTAACTATTCGGACCGCATCGCGTCACCTCGTGCAACAAAAAAACATGGCCGCACCACTCTATTCTAACCTACTATTTATGTTAAATTTTATATTAATCTAGCTCTCTTTATTAGGTTAATTTGTAATATTTATAATATTTAAACTTCAAGTTTTTTTGCAAATTTAAAAATATTGAATAAAATTGTTACAATATTATTAAATGCAGTTTTAAAATGTAAAAAATAAGCTGTATAATAGCATGGAATAAGTAAGTTAGACTAGAGTTAAAGCGGCCATGTTATTTTTTTGCACGAACTAACCCGATGCAATCCGAATGACTACAAACAAATAAATTAATAATTTTTTAATTATTTTAAGTAAATTTATATATTTTTTACATAATTTACTTGATTTGACAAATTTTAAATGTATAAAAAGACATAAATATATTCATATTAAACTGTATGTGGTGCAATTTAATAGTTGATTAGTTGCTATCTTGGTTGGGTTGAGTTTTTATTAGGTTTGTATGCGGTCTTTTCAAATATACATATAAATTTTTTATTTGATCTTGAAACCTTGAAAAAACAATTAATAACAGAGCAATTCCGTTTTCTACCTTACATTGATTGACCTTAAGAAAACAAACAAAACAAGGCCTTTAAAACCTTTAAAAGTTATAATTCGGATTTTAATAAAAAAAACTCTAGTTTATGATGCCAACTTTAAAAAACATAATTAATCGTTTTTAATAACAAATTTTGGTTTAAAGTTAAAAACTCAGTTTAATTAATTAATTAATTAAATTTTTTAAACATTTAAAACTTTTACATAAAAATCCGGCTAACAACTCCCAATTTTTATGCAAAAATTCGGCTTATAAACAATTTAAACAACAAAGTTTGGATATTTATGTAAAAACCCAATATATAACTAATAATTTTTACCTTTTAAACAACAAACTCTGGATTTTTATGTAAAAGTTTGGATTTTTAACAAACAAATTAAAATCTTTTATGTAAATGCGTAGACTTTTAACAACAATTTTGGTCTTTAAACAACAACTTTTGGATTTTTATGTCAAATTCCGGCCTATAAATAAAAAAAAATTTGGTTTTATAAGAACAATTCTTGGAGATTTATGTAAAAATCCGGTTTTTAAACAACAAACTCTGGACTTTTAAGTAAAAATTTGACTTTTAAACAACTAATTTTGGTCTTTTATAACAAATTTTGAGCTTTTACAACAAATTCCGGTTTATTTATAACACATTTTGAGCTTTTATGTAAAAATCCGTCCTTTAATCAACAAACTCCATTCTTTAAATGAAAAAGTTTGGCTTTAGCATTTAAACAACAAACTCTGATTTTTGAACAACAAACTAATCTTTTAAGAACAAATTTTATTTTTTTATGTTAAAATCGGGTTTTTAACTGCATCTTTTATACAATAAATTTTGATTTTTTTAGAACAAAGTGCAATTTTTTTATAAAATAAGCTTTTATGTAAAAATATGGCCTTTAAACAACTCTATTTTTAAAACAACAATTTTTAAATTTTTTTAATAAAAATGCTGCTTTTAAACAACCAATTTTAGTCTTTAAACAACAAACTCCAAGTTTTTGTGTAAAAATTTAGCTTTTAAACAACAAATTCCGGTTTTAAACAACAATTCTTAAGTTTTTATGTAAAAAATCTGGTTTTAAACAACAAACTTAAAATTTTCATACTAAAATTTGGTTTTCAAACAACACAATCCGATTTTTTACAACAAATTTAAAGTTTTTATGTAAAAATTCAGCAAACTTTTGTTTTTAAACAACAAATTATAAACTTTTATTTAAACATCAAGCTTTTAATTACAAAGTTTTAGAGTTTTATGTAAAAATTTGGTTTTAAACAACAATTCCAGCGTTTAAACAACAAAAATCGAACATTTATGTAAAAATCTTTCTTTTAAACAACAGTTTTTAGTCTTTAAACAACAAAATTTAATTTTCTATGTAAAAATCCTGTTTTTAAACAAGAAACTATAGACTTTAATGTAAAAATCAGGTCTTCAAACAAGCTCCATCGTTTGAACAACAAATTTTGATTTTTAAACAACACATTTTAGACTGCTCCATCTTTAAAACAATAAACTCCAGCATTTTTACAACAAATTTTGAGTTTTTATGTAAAAATCTTGTATTTTATGTAAAAATTTGGTTCTTAAATAACAAACTATGTAAAAATCCGGATTTTTAACACAAAACTCAAAGGTTTTATTGAAAATTCCGTCTTTTAAACAACAATTCCAACTTTTGAGCAATACGATCTGGACATTTATCTGAATATCCCGCTTTTAAACAGCAATTTTCAACTTTTAATCAACAATATAAGTAAATCTCATGTAAGAGTGGTAGTTTTAACAACATTTTTATGTAAAAATGCAATTTTAAACAACATATTTAGGCTTTTGTAGAACATCTTTGGTACTTTTACATAAAAATCTGGTTTTTATGCCACAAACTCTTTAATTTTATGTAAAAATCTAGTTTTAAAACAAGAAATTTTTATTTTTTATTTAAAAATTTGGTTTTAAAATACATAACTTTAGTGTTTCACGTAAACAACTAGTTTTTAAACAACAAATTTTAGATATTTATGTAAAAATCCGGCAAAAATTTGGGTTTTACATAAAAACTTTGTTTTTTAAACTACAAATTCCGGATTTATATGTAAAAATTCTACTTTTAAACATCAAACTCTGACTTTTTTAGAACAAATTTTATGTTTTTACTTAAAAACTTGCCTTTTAAACAACAATTTTTAAACATTTATGTAAAAATATTAATTTTTATTCAAAAATTTGGTTTTGAAATAGAAAAAAAATGTTTTTTAAAAACAAATTTTGCATTTATATGCAAAAATTCAACTTTTAAACATAAAAAAAATTAAAAGTTCTAAAGTTTTATTAAAAAATCTAGCTTTTAAACAACAATTTTTGATTTTTTTTATAAAATTCTAGTTTTTGGTGTTTAAACAACAAATTTTAGATTTTTATGTAAACTTAATATAAAACAATCTCCAGTTTGTACACATCAAACGCTAATTTAAAAACAATAAACGTTGGTCTTTAAAGAACTCAGATATTCAAGATTTTTTTATCTAAATATTTTGTTATTAAACAACAAATTCTGTTCTTTAACATATAGTTTTAAACTTTTATATAAAAATCCTGTCTTTAACCTTAAACTCCAACTTTTAAACAACAAAGTCCAGTTTTAAAACAACAAACCTTGGCTTTTAAACGTTAAATTCTAGACTTTATTTAAAAATTTAGCTTTTAATTTACAAATTCTAAACTTTTAAGTTAAAATTTGTTTGTTAAACAACAAATTCTGGCTTTTAACAACAAATTTTGATTTTGTATGTAAAAATCCGGCTTTTAAACAACAAGTTCTGACTTTTAAACAACAAATTTAAGACTTTTATGTAAAAATTTAGTCTTTAAACAACAAACTGCGGTCTTTAAACAATAAATTGAGCTTTAAACATTATAATCTAAACTTTTATGTAAAAATCTGGATTTTAAACACAAAATTTCAAAGTTTTATGTTAAAATCCGGTTTATAAACAACAAACATTGCTCTTTAAATAACAAATTCTTAATTTTATTGTAAAAACAACAAATTTTGACATTTAATTAACAAACTGTAGCATTTAAACAACAAGCTTTGTTTTTTAAACAAAATTTTGAGCTTTTAAGTAAAAATCCGTCAACAAACTCTTGACTTCTAAACCTAAAAATCTTTATAAAAATCCTGTAAACACTAAACTTTAAACTTTTACATAAACATTTGACTATTAAACAATAAATTTCTGACTTTTATCTAAAAATCCTGTTTTTCAACAAACTAAAATATTACGGATTTTAATGTACCAAACAAACGTTTCTAAAATGACATTTTTTTATGTGATAAAATTATTTAAACTAGTATCATAGATAGTTCGTTAATAGTAGAAATTAGTAGCAAAATTACAAATGTTTCCATTGTATAGTTTCAGAAGTAAAGCAATTAGTACCAAAAAAAATGTTTTTAGAATTAAGAAATTAAAATATAGTTTCTGCAACAAAAATAAACGTATCAAAATTAATCAAATTAATTATGTAAAATATTTATTCTCTAAAATTAGCTAGGTTAACATAAATATGTTATTTAATCAAAAATTAAGTTTAATAATAATTATTCGTAATTATTCGGACCGCATCGCGTCACCTCGTGCAAAAAAAAACATGGCCGCCCAACTCTATTCTAACCTACTTATTCCATGCATTTATGTTACATTTTATATTATATCTAAATATCTTTATAAGGTTATTTTATAATATTTAAATGTCAAGTTTTGTTGCAAATTTAAAATATTTAAAATATTGCATTAGTATTATTAAATGTAGTTTTAAAATGTAAAGAAATTGCTGTAGGAATGCATGGAATATGTAAGTTTGAATAGAGTTAAAGCGGCCATGTTTTATTTTTGCACGAACTAATCCGATGTGATCCGAATCAATTCAAATTAGTTTCTATTTTAAACCATCTTATCATTTATATAAAAAAAAATATTTAAGTAAATTTATATAATTTATTACATAAATTAATTGATTTGACAAAACTTTTGATAACAATTAAAGACAGAACTATTTAATTTTATATAATTGAAATAATTTTTTACAAATATTTATTTAATTTTCTGATTTTTATGTAAAAACCCGGTTTAAAATAACAAATTTCAAACTTTTTATGTAAGTATAAGATTACTTAATACATATTTATGTAAAAATCCGGTTTTTAAACCACAATTTTCTGATTTTTATGTAAAAATGCGCCTTTCCAACCTCAAACTCTAAAGTATTATGTAAAAATCCGGACTTTAAATTTTAAACTTTGAATTGGTATGTAAAAATCTTGAATTTAAACAAAAAAATCTGGATTTTAACGTAAAAATTTAATTTTAAAACAATAAGTTTTGGCATTTGAATAACAAACCTTGTTTTTTAACAAATTTCAGACTACAAACTTTTAAGTAATTTTTTTATGATAAAGAAATTTTACACCTTTTCATTATAAAAATTAACTTAAAAAAACTCCATTTTTGGTTATAAAAGAATATTAAAAGAGCAATTCTAAAATTTGTAATTAAGGGACCAAATTACCTCAAAAATTAATAAAAATAATTGCAAATTTTTACTAACAACATAAACAATTTTTTATTGATCGTCCACGGAAAACCTTTTGACCCACGGACTTCCGAGTTGGCAGGGCATAGGCAACTGACACATAAATGTTTAGAATATTGTCTATAAACAACAAATTTTGAACTTATATGTAAAAATCTGGTCTTTAAACAACAAACTCTAAAGTTTTATGTTAAAAACTGGTCTTTAAACATTGATTCTTTCAAACAACAAATTACAATTTTTACTGTAAAAATCCGGCCTTTAAACAACAAATTCCAGGCTTAACACAACAAACTTTTGACTTCTTTGTCAAAATTCAGCCGATAAACAACAAACTCTAAAATATTAAGTGAAAATTTGATTTATACACATTTTTTTTAATAAAAAACACTGAAAAACAGCTAAACTTGGTTAGACCGTGTTTATTTTTATCAAATTATTTAAAAAAAAAACAATAATCGAATAAAAATGACAAAAAAATGTAAAAAAATAAATAAAACAAAGAAAAAACAAAATTTGGTAAAAAAAAATAAAAAAAAACACTTACAAATTAAAGAAAACAAAAATAAACAAAAAATGCAATTAAAAAACTTGATAAAAACCACTAAAAACGGCAAAAATTGAATAAAACTATAAAAAATAAATTAAACAAATTAAAAGAATAAACACATTTATTTTTTATTGATTTTTGTTCATGATTGCCGTTCTTATTTTATGTTTATCTCAAATTATCAATGGAAAAAAATAATAATTAAATAAAAATGATAAAAAACTATAGTTTGGAAACCAGCTACCTTTTGGAGTTAGTGATCTAACTAAAAATTATCATTTGATTCACTAACTCAGATTTTTAAATAATAATTTTTGTACTTTTATGGAAAAACCCAGTCTTTAAACAACAATTCCAAGCTTTAAACAATAATTTTTGGATTTTTATGTAAAAACTTAGATTTTAAACAGAAGTTCCAGCTATTGAAAATTAATACCTTGCTTCAAACAACAAATTTTAGACTTTTATGTAAAATCTTGGTCTTTAAACAACAAAACTCAAGTTTTAAACTACAAATTCTGGCTTTTAAACCACAAACTTGTTTTTTTTTTAATAAACTTGGCTTTTGAACAATAATTTTAGGGTTTTAAACAACAATTTATTGGTTTTTATGTAAAAATTCAGATTTTAATCATTCAACTATGTTACTTGAACAACAAACTCTACCTTTTTTACAACAAATTTAGATTTTTTATGTAAAAAATCCGGTTTTTATTAATTGAACTTTTAAGTTTCATGTAAAAATCCGGTCTTTAACAAGAAACTCTAAATTTTTATGTAAAAATTTAGACTTTAAACACAAAAATTTAGAGTTTTATTTAAAAATTCGGTCTTCAAACAACAAAATCCAGCCTTTAAGCAACAAATTTTGGTTTTTAAACAACAAACTTTGTATTTTTATGTTAAAATCTAAAATTTAATGCAAAAATCTGGCTTTCAAACAAAAAATGTAAACGTTTTTTTGTAAAAATACTGTCCTTAAACAAGAAACTTCAAACTTTTATGTAAATTTTTGTAAATTGAGTCACGCTCAGTTGTTGAACTACAGTTTTAGCTTTTAAACAAAAAAACCTTGGTTATTAATGTAAAAATCTAGTTTTTAATGAACAAGTTCTAGCATTTGAACAACAAACTCCAGCAACAAATTTTGGATTTTTATGTTGGCTTTTAGTAAACACACTACTGACGTTTATGAGAAAATTTTGATTAATATGTAAAAATCTGGTTTTAAGACAACAAACTTTGATTTTTTTGCAACAAATTTTAATTTTTTTTGTGAAAAATTGGTTTTTGATCAACAATCTCTTGATTTTCATGTAAAACTTTAGTTTTTTAACAAAAATTCTTAATTTTTATGTAAAATTACGGCTTTTGAACACAAAACTCGAGAGTTTTATGTAAAAATTTGACTATTATACAATACTTCTGGCTTTTATACAACAAATTCTAAGTTTTTATGTAATAATCTGGCTTTGAAACAATAATTTCTAGCTTGACTTTTTTACAATAAATTTGAAACTAAATAATTGAAACTTTGGAGTTTTATGCAAAAATCAAGTTTTTAAACAACAATTCCGGTCTTTAACAACAATTTTTAGAATTTTATGCAAAAGTTTGGCTTTTAAACAACAAACTCTAGCCTTTAGACAACAAATTTAGGACATTATATAAAAATTTTGCTTCACAACAAACAAACTCCAGCCTATAAACAACAAATTTTGTGCTTAAATCTTAAAACACAAAATTCTAGAGTTTTATTTAAAAAATGTAGCTTTTAAACGACTATGCCGGCATTTAAACAACAATTTTTGGTTTTTTATATAAAAATTCTAGACTTTTATGTAAATATCCTGTCTTTAATATAAAAAATTGGTTTTTATACAACAAACTCCGTTTTTTAAACAACAAACTTTGGTCTTTAAAAAACAAACTTTGGTTTTTAAACAACAAATTCTATACTTTTATCTACAAACTCTGCTATTAAATAACTTTATCAACAAATTTTAAACTTTTATGTAAAAATCCGCATTTAAACAACACACTCCAACCTTTAAACAACACTCTCCAACAAATTCTCGACATTTATGTAAAAATTTGGCCTTTAATTCACAAAACTCCAAAGTTTTAAGTAAAAATTTGTCTATTAAACTATAAATTCCGGCTTTCAACAAATTTTTTTTGATTTTTATGTAAAAATCCGGTCATTAAACAACAAGTTTTGACTTTTAAACAACAAACGGTGGCTTTTGAACAACAAACTTTAAGTTTTATAAACAAATTTCTGGTTTGTATATAAAAATTTTGTCTTTAAACAATATACTTTGGTTTTTAAACAAAATTTTTGGGTTTTTATGTAAAAATCCGGCATTTAAACAAAGTCCGCTTTTTAAACAACAAATTTTAGATTTTTATGTGAAAATAAAATCTTTGAACAATTTTTATGTACAAATTCTGTTTTTATACTACAAATTCTGGCTTTTCTTTAACAAATTTTGGACTTTTATGTAGAAATCCGGTCTTTAAACAACAATTTCTGGATTTGTATATAAATTTGGTTTTAATCAACTTTAATATAAAAATCCGGCATTTAAACAACAAATTCTGGTTTTTGAACAAGACTTTTCGGACATTTATATAAAAATTTGTTTATTAAATAACAAAATCAATTCTAGACTTTTTGTAACAATCCGGTTTTTAAACTACAAATTTTGAACTTTAAACAATAAACTCCAAACTTTTATGTAAAAGTACTGTCTTTAAAGAAGAAATTTAAAAAATTTGGACTATAAACTTCAGATTTTTGTAAAAACTTTGACATTAATGTAAAATCCGGCCTTTAAACAAAAATATTTATATTGATGTTTATATACCAGTTTTTAAATAACAAACTCAGGCCAATAGATATTAAATCTGAAATTTTAAACTTATATATAAAAATCCGGCCTTTAAACGGCATACTTTTAAACTACAAATTTTGGCTTCTAAACAACAACTTAGCTTTTTAAACAACTAGTTTTGGATTAATGTAAAATTATGTAAAAATTTAACTTTTAAACAAAGAACATAGTTTTTTAAACAACAAATTCTAAAGTTTTAAGTCAAAATCTGGTTTTTAAACAACTAATTTTGGGTATTTAGTTAAAAATCCAGCCTTTAAACATTAATTCCGGCTTTTAATTTACAAATTTTAGACTTTTATTTAAAAGTTTGGTTTTTTTAACATCAAACTATAAACTTTGATGTAAAAATCAGGCTTTTAAACAACAAATTTTGTTTTTTTTATAACAAATTCAAAATTTTTATATAAAAATTCGGTCTTTAAACAACAAATTCTTAATATTATTGTAAAAATCCGGTCTTTAAACAAAAGACGACTGATTTTTATTTAAAAACCTAGCATTCACTGAATTCTGAAGTTTTGCTCTGATCTTTAACCCTTTAACTACTACTGTCGTCAATAGACGACGCTAGATTGGATTGGATTTTGTCTTACTGTAAGGTTTTCTATAATTAAGACCAAATTTTGTCTATTGAAAGCCGGATTTTTATTTAAAGCAAGATTTTGATTATTTAAGGCCCTATTTTAAAACTAAGGATACAATTTGTTTTACTAAGGTTGGGTTTTTATTTAAGGTTTGATTTTGTTTTACTGCAAGGTTTTGTGTATTTAAGGCTGCATTTTGTCTATAAAGACCGGATTTTGTCTATTAAAAAACGGATTTTGTTTATTTAAAGCAAGGTTTTGTCTATTTAAAATTGAAGTTTACATTTAAAATGTGATTTGTTTACTTAATGCTAGATTTTATGTTTGAAACAAGATTTTATTTATTAAATGCAAAATTTGTCTATTTAAAACAAGATTTTATGTATTTAAGGCCGGATTTTGTCTGTTTAAAACTGAAGTTAAAATTTAAAATGTATTTTGTTTACCTAAAGCTGGATTTTTTATTTAAGACTAGATTTTGTCTTTTAAAGTTAGATTTTGTTTATTTAAAGCTAGATCTGTCTACTTAAGGCCGGATTTTGTCTATTTAAAACTAAAGTTTAAATTTAAAATGTATTTTGTTTACCCAAATTTTGTCTATTGAAGGCCAAACTTAATACTATAATTGCAAAAGTTTCTACAATAAAATTTGAAATTATTAAAAAAAAATTTAGTAACAGGAATAATACGTCTAAAGTAGAAGTAAAAATTTACTCTTTAAACATTAAATTTTAAACTTTTATGTAAAAATCCAGCTTTTAAACAACAATTCTGGTCTTTAAACTATATTTTTTTGATTTTTATGTAACAATTTTTAAGTTCCGGCTTTTATAAATAAATACTGGGCTTTATACAACAAACTCTGGCCTTATAATTTTAAAATTCTAGAATTTTATGTAAAAATCCGGTTTTAAAACAACAAAACCCTATTTTTAATCACAATTTCCAAACTTTCCAACAATTTCTAGTTTTTAAGCAACAATTTATTGATTTTCAAAAACAAGTTTCGGTCTTTAAACAACAACTTATAAACTTTTATGTAAAAATCTAGCTTTTAAACAACTAACACAGCTCTTTAAACAAAAAATCAGCTTTCAAATGGTAAATTTTAATTTTTTATGTAAAAATCCAACCTTAAAACATCAAACTCTTGCTTTTAAAGAATCAACTCCCAATTTTTATGTAAAAATCAGTCTTTTAAACACAAAATTTTAAATTTTAGCTTTTAAACAACAACTTTAGATTTTTATGTAACAAATACAAACTCTAAACTTTAAAGTAAAAATTTAGTTTTTAAAACTGCGTCTTTTAAACAACAAGTTCTAGATTTTTATATAAAAATTTGGCTTTTAAACAACAATTTTGGTCTTTAAACAACAATTTCTAGATTTTTATGTAAAATTTTGTTCTTTAAACAAAAAATTTTGGACTTTTATGTAAACAATGTGTCTTTAAACAAGAAATTATAAACTTTAAGGTAAAAATCTGGCTTTTATGCAAGTACAAAAATGTTTTTAAAATTCTAAAATTTAATAATTTTTGCAATAAAATTAAACGCATTAAAATTAATCAAATGTATACTATATAACGTATTTTTAAAGTAGAAAAGAGTTCTAAAATAATCTAGGTTAACATATTTATGTTATTTTATTAACAATTAAGTTTGGTATTAATTATTCGTAGCTATTCGGATTGCATCGCGTCACCTCGTGCAAAAAAACATGGCCGTCACAATTCTATTCTAACTTACTTATTCCGTGCATTTTATATGAATCTAGCTATCTTTGATAGGTTACTTTATAATAGTCAAATGTAAAGTTTTCTGCTATTTGAAGAAGCATTGCTAATTTAAAAGCATTTTAAATTTTAAATAAAATTGCCGTAATATTATTAAATGTAGTTTTAAAATGCAAAACATGTGCTGTAAAAATGCATAGAACAAGTAAGTTAGAATAGAGTTGAAGCGGCCATGTTCTTTTTATGCACGAAGTAATCCGATGTGGTTCGAACGATTAAAATTAAATAAATAAATAATTTCTATTCTAATTCATTTAATTATTCACATTGCAAAATTATTTCAAATAAATTTTTATATTTTATTATATTAATTACTTGATTTGACAGATTTTAAGTATAAAAAGACGTAAATATATCATTATAAAATTGTAATCAGTATATTTACTAAAATAAAATATTTAATGAATGAAATTGATTGGCTAATCAATCACTGCTGATGTTACAGCTGACATAAAGTACAACAGTAGAGGTGAGAGTTGACAAAAATACGCACAACTGGGAGAAAATATTAATCTCTTGATCACAAACACTGGAGCGGGTGGGTGGGTCACAAAATTAATTGAATTACGCTCAACTGTTGAACTGCTGTGGCCCACTCACCCACCCAAGTGTTTGTAGTCCAGGAATTAGCTAATCAATCACTGCTATTGTTCCAACTGTCATAAAGTACGACAGTAGAGGTGACAGTTGGCAAAAATATGTACAAGGTTGAAGAAACAACAATTTCCAAATACTCATTTAAAATTCTGATTTTAAAAGTTCCAAACTTTATGTAAACAGTTGACTTTATAAAAATCCGGTTTTTAATCAACAAACTTTGGATTTTTTGCAACAAATTCTCAACTTTTATGTACAAATTCGGTTTTTAAATAGCAATTTGGACTTTCAAACAATAAATTAGACTTTTATGTAAATTAAACCGGTTTCTAAACAACATTATTTTTTACAACAAAGTCTAACTCTAAAATTGAAAGTTTAAAATTAATTAAATTAGTACTATGTATAGTACTTCTTAAGTAAAAACCGGTACTAAAATTGCAAATATTTTACGGCAATTAGTTGTAAAAAATACAAAATAATAAGAATAAAATATAATATTCGTAGCAATAAAATTGAACTTATCAAAAGTAATCAAATAATTGTCATTGAGAAAACAGTTTTAAAATATTAGTTTCAGAAATACGGCAATTTCTACCAAAAAAATGTTTCTATAAAATTTTATAAATTTTGTAATAAAATTGAACGCATTAAAATTAATCAAATTAATACCATGTAACGTATTTCTATAGTAGAAAACAGTACTTAAATAATCTAGATTAACATATTTATATTATTTTATTAAAAATTAAGTTTGCTATTAATTATTCGTAGCTATTCGGACTGCATCGCGTCACCTCGTGCAAAAAAACATGGCCGCACAACTTTATTCTAACCTACTTATTCCATGCATTTAAGTTACATTTTATATTAATCTAGCTCTCTTTATTAGGATAATTTATAATATTTAAACTTTAAACAAGTTTTTTGCAAATTTAAAAGTATTGAATAAAATTGTTTCAATATTATTAAATGCAGTTTTCAAATGTAAAAAATAAGCTGTATAATAGCATGGAATAAGTAAGTTAGACTAGAGTTAAAGCGGCCATGTTATTTTTTTGCACGAACTAACCCGATGCAATCCGAATGATTACAAACAAATAAAATAATCATTTTTAAATTATTTTAAGTAAATTTATATATTTTTTACATAATTTACTTGATTTGACAAATTTTAAATGTATAAAAAGACATAAATATTTTTCTATTAAACTGTATGTGGTGCTATTTAATAGTTGATTAGTCGCTATCTTGGATAAGTATTGAGTTCTTATTAGGTTTGTATGCGGTCTTTTCTAATATACATATAAATTCTTCATTTGATCTAGACACCTTAAAAAAACAATTAATAACAGAGCAATTCCGTTTTCTATCTTACATTAATTAACCTTAAGAAAACAAACAAAACAAGGCCTTTAAAACCTTTAAAAGTTATAATTCGGATTTTAATAAAAAAAACTCTAGTTTATGATGCCAACTTTAAAAAACATAATTATTCGTTTTTAATAACAAATTTTGGTTTAAAATTAAAAACTCAGTTTAATTAATTAATTAAATTTTTTAAACATTTAAAACTTTTACATAAAGATCCGGCTAACAACTCCCAATTTTTATGCAAAAATTTGGCTTTTAAACAATTTAAACAACAAAATTTGGATATTTATGTAAAAACCCAATATATAACTAATAATTTTTACCTTTTAAACAACAAACTCTGGATTTTTATGTAAAAGTTTGGATTTTTAACAAACAAATTAAAATCTTTTATGTAAATGCCTAGACTTTAAACAACAATTTTGGTCTTTAAACAACAACTTTTGGATTTTTATGTAAAGTTCCGGTTTTTAAACAAAAAAAATTGATTTTATAACAACTTTTGGAGATTCATGTAGAAATCCGGTTTTTAAACAAAAAACTCTGGATTTTTTGGTAAAAATTTGGCTTTTAAACAATACATTTTTGCTTATTTATAATAAATTTGGAACTTTTACAGCAAATTCCGGCTTATTTATAACAAATTTTGAGCTTTTATGTAAAAATCCGTCTTTTAATCAACAAACTACCATTTGAACAACAAACTTTGATTTTTGAACAACAAACTCCAGTATTTTAACAACAAATTTTAATTTTTATGTTAAAATCGGGTTTTTAACTACAAACTTTGTTTTTTAAATAACAAACTAAGTTTTTTAAACAATAAATTTTGGTTTTTTAACAACAAAGTTTGGATTTTTATGTAAAAGTTCAATTTCTTTTATAAAATAAGCTTTTATGTAATAATCTGGCTTTTAAACAACAAACTCCAAAAATGCTGCTTTTAAACAACAAATTTTATTCTTTAAACAACAAACTCCAAGTTTTTGTGTAAAAATTTAGCTTTTAATTAACAAATTCCAGTTTTAAACAACAATTCTTAAGTTTTTATGTAAAAAATTTGGTTTTGAACAACAAACTTAAAATTTTCATACAAAAATCTGGGTTTTAAACAACACAATCCGGTTTTTTACAACAAATTTAAAGTTTTTATGTAAAATATCAGCAAACTTTTGTTTTTAAACAACAAATTATAAACTTTTATTTAAAAATCAAGCTTTTAATTACAAAGTTTTAGAGTTTTATGTAAAAATTTGGTTTTAAACAACAATTCCAGCGTTTAAACAACATAATTCGAACATTTATGTAAAAATCCGGTTTTTAAACAACCGTTTTTAGTGTTTAAACAACAAAATTTGAACTTTTATGTGAAAATCTTGTCTTTAAACAAAAAATTATAGACCTTAATGTAAAAATCAGGTCTTTAAACAAGCTCCAGCGTTTGAACAACAAATTTTGCTTTATAAACGACACATTTTAGACTTTTATGTAAACTCCATCTTTAAAAAAAAACTCCAGCATTTTTACAACAAATTTTGAGCTTTTATGTAAAAATCTTGTATTTTATGTAAAAGTTTGGTTCTTAAATAACAAACTATGTAAAAACTCAGCTTTTTAATTCAAAACTCAAAGTTTTATTTAAAAATCCGTCTTTTAAACAACAATTCCAACTTTTGGGCAATACGTTCTGGACATTTATCTGAATATCCCGCTCAAACAGCAATTTTCAACTTTTAATCAACAATATAAGTAAATTTCATGTTTTAACAACATTTTTATGTAAAAATGCTGCTTTTAAACAACATATTTAGGCTTTTTTAGAACATCTATGGTACTTTTACAAAAAAATCTGGTTTTTATGCCACAAACTCTTAAATTTTATGTAAAAAACTAGAAATTTTTATTTTTTATTTAAAAGTTTGGTTTTAAAATACATAACTTTAGTGTTTAATGTAAACAACCAGTTTTTAAACAACAAATTTTAGATATTTATGTAAAAATCCGGCAAAAATTTGGGTTTTACATAAAAATTTTGTCTTTTAAACTAAAAATTCCGGATTTATATGTAAAAATTTTACTTTTAAACATCAAACTCTGACTTTTTTAGAACAAATTTCATGATTTTATTTAAAAACTTGGCTTTTAAACAACAATTTTTAATCATTTATGTAAAAATTCTAATTTTTATTCAAAAATTTAGTTTTGAAATTCAAAAAAAATGTCTTTAAAACACCAAATTTTGCATTTATATGCAAAAATGCAACTTTTAAACATAAAAAAAATTAAAAATTCTAAAGTTTTATTAAAAAATCTGTTGTTTAAAAGCTTTAAACAACAATTTTTGAATTTTTATATAAAATTCTAGTTGTTGGTGTTTAAACAACTAATTTTAGATTTTTATGTAAACTTAATATAAAACAATCTCCAGTTTGTACACAACAAACGCTAATTTATAAACAATAAACGTTGGTCTTTAAAGAACTCAAATAATCAAGATTTTTATCTAAATATTTTGTTATTAAACAACAAATTCTGTTTTTTAACATAAAGTTTTAAACCTTGGCTTTTAAACGTTAAATTCTAGACTTTATTTAAAAATTTAGCTATTAATTTACAAATTCTGAACTTTTAAGTTAAAATTTGTTTGTTAAACAACAAATTCTGGCTTTTAACAACAAATTTTGATTTTATAACAAAACAACAAATTTAAGACTTTTATGTAAAAATTTAGTCTTTAAACAACAAACTGCGGTCTTTAAACAATAAATTGAGCTATAAACATTATAATCAAAAATTTTATGTAAAAATCTGGCTTTTAAACACAAAATTTTATAGTTTTATGTTAAAATCCGGTTTATAAACAACAAACATTGCTCTTTAAATAACAAATTCTGATTTTTTTTGTAAAAACAACAAATTTTGACATTTAATTAACAAACTGCAGCTTTTAAACAACAAGCTTTGTTTTTTAAACAAAATTTTGAGCTTTTAATTAAAAATCCAGTCTTAATCAAAAAACTTTTGACTTCTAAATCTAAAAATCTTTATAAAAATTCTATAAACACTAAACTTTAGACTTTTATGTGAAAATTCGACAACAAATTTTAGGCTTTTATCTAAAAATCCTGTTTTCAACAAGAATTACGGACTTTAATGTACCAAACAAACGTTTCTAGAATAAAAATTTTAAAATATAATTTATGTATTAAAATTATTTAAACTAATATCATAGATAGTTCGTTAATAATAGAAATTAGTAGCAAAATTGCAAATGTTTTTATTGTATAATTTCAGAAATAAAGCAATTAGTACAAAAAAAATGTTTCTAGAATTAAGAAATTAAAATATAATTTTTGCAACAAAAATAAACGTATCAAAATTAATCAAATTAAACATGTAAAATGCTTCTTTAGTAAAAGATATTACTAAAACAAGCTCATCATCATCATCAAAAATTAAGTTTAATATTAATTGTTCGTAATTATTCGGACTGCATCGCGTCACCTTGTGCAAAAAAAAAAACATGGCCGCCCAACTCTATTCTAACCTACTTATTCCATGTATTTATGTTACATTTTATATTATATCTAAATATCTTTATAAGGTTATTTTATAATATTTAAATGTCAAGTTTTGTTGCAAATTTAAAATATTTAAAATATTGCATTAGTATTATTAAATGTAGTTTTAAAATGTAAAAAAAATGATGTAGGAATGCATGGAATATGTAAGTTTGAATAGAGTTAAAGCGGCCATGATCTTTTTTTGCACGAACTAATCCGATGTGATCCGAATCAATTCTAATTAGTTTCTATTCTAAACCATCTAATCATTTATATAAAAAAAATTATTTAAGAAAATTAATATAATTTATTACATAAATTAATTGATTTGACAAAACGTCTGATAACAATTAAAGACAGAACTATTTAATTTTATATAATTGATATAATTTTTTACAAATATTTATTTAATTTTCTGATTTTTATGTAAACACCCGGTTTAAAATAACAAATTTCAAACTTTTTATGTAATTATCAGATTATTTAATACATATTTATGTAAAAATCCGGTTTTTAAACAACAATTTTCAAATTTTAATGTAAAAATGCGCCTTTCCAACCTCAAACTCTAAAGTATTATGTAAAAATCCGGACTTTAAACTACAAACTTTGAATTGGTATGTAAAAATCTTGTATTTAAACAAAAAAATCTGGATTTTAAAGTAAAAATTTAATTTTAAAACAATAAGCTTTGGCATTTGAATAACAAATCTTGTTTTTTAACAAATTTCAGACTACAAACTTTTAAGTAATTTTTTTATGATAAAGAAGTTTTACACCTTTTCATTATAAAAATTAACTTAAAAAAACTCCATTTTTGGTTATAAAAGAATATTAAAAGAGCAATTCTAAAATTTGTAATTAAGGGACCAAATTACCTCAAAAATTAATAAAAATAATTGCAAATTTTCATTAACATCATAAATAACTTTTTATTGATTGTTGACGGAAAACCTTTTGACCCACAGACTTTCGGGCTGACAGGGCATAGGCAACTGACACATAAATGCTTAGAATACTGTTTATAAACAACAAATTTTGAACTTATATGTAAAAAAGAAATTAAACAACTCAAAAGTTTTATGTTAAAAACTTGTTTTTAATTGATTAAACAACAAATTTCAATTTTTACTGTAAAAATCCGGCCTTTTAAAAACAAACTCCATCTTTGATACAACAAATTTTTGACTTTTATGTCAAAATTCAGCCGATAATCAACAAATTCTAAAATTTTAAGTGAAAATTTGATTTTTACACTTTTTTTTTTAATAAAAAACACTAAAAAACAGCAAAACTTAGATTAAAACCATTTAATTATTTTTTTTTAAGATAGACAGTATTTATTTTTATCAAATTATCAAAAAAAAAACAGTAATCAAATAAAAATGACAAAAAAATGTCAAAAAGGAAAAAAAACAAAAAAAAAAACAAAATTTGGTAAAAAAGAATAAAAAATAACACTTACAAATTAAAAAAAACAAAAATAAACAAAAAATGCAATTAAAAAACTTGATAAAAACCACTGAAAACGGCAAAAATTGAATAAAACTATAAAAAATAAATTAAACAAATTAAAAGAATAAACACATTTATTTTTTATTGATTATTGTTGATGATTGCCGTTTTTAATTTATGATTATCTCAAATTATCAATGGAAAAAGGTAATAATCAAATAAAAATGATAAAAAATTATAGATTGGAAACCAGCTACCTTTTGGAGTTAGTGATCTAACTAAAAAATATCATTTGATTAACAAACTCTGATTTTTAAACAATAATGTTTGTACTTTTATGTAAAAATCCAGTCTTTAAACTACAATTCCAAGATTTAAACAATAATTTTTGGATTTTTATGTAAAAACTTAGATTTTAAACAGAAGTTCCAGCTATTGAAAATTACCTTACTTCAAACAACAAATTTTAGACTTTTATGTAAAATCTTGGCCTTTAAACAACAAAACTCAAGTTTTAAACTACAAATTCTGGCTTTTAAACCACAAACTTGCTTTTTTAATAAACTTGGCTTTTGAACAATAAATTTAGGTTTTTAAACAACAATTTATTGGTTTTTATGTAAAAATTCAGATTTTAATTAATCAACTATGTTACTTGAACAACAAACTCTAGCTTTTTTACATCAAATTTAGATTTTTTATGTAAAATTTTGGTTTTTATTAATTGAACTTTTATGTTTTATGTAAAAATCCGGTCTTTAACAAGAAACTCTGGATTTTTATGTAAAAATTTAGACTTTAAACACAAAATTTTCGAGTATTATTTAAAAATTCGGTCTTTAAACAACAAAATTTGGTCTTTAAGCAACAAATTTTGGTTTTTAAACAACAAACTTTAGAATTTTATGTTAAAATCTAAAATTGTATGCAAAAACCTGGCTTTCTAACAAAAAATTTAAACGTTTTTTTGTAAAAATACTGTCCTTAAACAAGAAACTTCTTTTATGTAAAATTTTGCTTTTTAAAAACTAACTCTTGTAGTTGAACAACAAATTTTGTTTTTAAACCACAAACTCTGGTCTTTAAACAACAATTTTTAGATTTTTATGTAAAAATTTAGCTTTTATACAACAAACATATTCAAATGATAAGTTTTAATTTTTTATGTAAAAATCCAACTTTTAAACATCAAACTCTAGTTTTTAAACTATAAATTCTGGATTTTCATGTAAAAATTAAGCTAATTTCAATTATCACAAAAACCATTGGCAGGTGGGTGAGTCACAAAAATAAATGGAGTCACGCTCAATAGTTGGACTACAGTGGCCCACAAACCCAACCGAGGTTTGTTGTCTAAGAATTGGCTAATCAATTACTGCTGATGTTCCAGCTGTCATAAAATACAACAATTGAAGTGACAGTTGACAAAAATATGCGCAAGATAAGCGATAGTATAATTTTCTAGATCACAAACACTCGGGCGGGTGGGTGGGCCACAAAATTAAATTGTGTTTTGGTCAATTGTTGGACTACTGTGGCCCACCCACCCACCCGAGTGTTTGTTGACCAGGAATTAGCTTATCAATCACTGCTAATGTTCCAGCTGTCATAAGGTACAACAGTAGAAGTGACAAAAATAAATTAAATTACTCTCAATTGTTGGACTACAGTGGTCCACATACCCATCTGAGTGTTTGGTGTCTAGGAATTGGCTAACCAATTACTGCTGATGTTCCAGCTGTCATAAAGTACAACAATAGAAGTGACAATTGACAAAAATATGCGCAAGGTTGGAGAAAATAGAATTTTCTTGATCATAAACATTCGGGTGGGTGGTTGGGTAGGGGTACAAAAATAAATTGAGTCACGCTCAGTTGTTGGACTACAATTTTGGCTTTTAAACAAAAAAACTTTGGTTATTAATGTAAAAATCTAGTTTTTAATAAACAAGCTCTAGCATTTGAACAACAAACTCCAGCAACAATTTTTGGATTTTTATGTTGGCTTTTAGTAAACACACTACTGACGTTTATGAGAAAATTTTGATTAATATGTAAAAATCTGGTTTTAAAACAAGAAACTTTAATTTTTTTGCAACAAATTTTAATTTTTTTGTAAAAAATTGGTTTTTGATCAACAATCTCTTGATTTTCATGTAAAACTTTAGATTTTTAACAAAAATTCTTAGTTTTTATGTAAAATTACGGCTTTCGAACACAAAACTTGAGAGTTTTATGTAAAAATTTGACTATTATACAATAATTCTGGCTTTTATACAACAAATTCTAAGTTTTTATGTAATAATCTGGCTTTGAAACAATAATTTCTAGCTTGACTTTTTTACAATAAATTTGAAACTAAAAAATTGAAACTTTGGAGTTTTATGCAAAAATCAAGTTTTTAAACAACAATTCCGGTCTTTAACAACAATTTTTAGAATTTTATGCAAAAGTTTGGCTTTTAAACAACAAACTCTAGCCTTTAGACAACAAATTTAGGACATTATATAAAAATTTTGCTTTAAAACAGCAAATTCAGGAGTTTTATGTAAAAATCCGGCAACAAACTTCAGCCTATAAACAACAAATTTTGGGCTTAAATTTTAAAACACAAAATTCTAGAGTTTTATTTAAAAAATGTAGCTTTTAAACGACTATTCCGGCATTTAAACAACAATTTTTGGTTTTTTTATATAAAAATTCCAGACTTTTATGTAAATATTCTGTCTTCAATATAAAAATTCGGTTTTTATACAACAAACTTCTTTTTTTAAACAACAAACTTTGGATTTTAAACAACAAATTCCATACTTTTTTCTAAAAATTCTGCTATTAAACAACTTTATCAACAAATTTTAAACTTTTATGTAAAAATTTGGCTTTTAATCTACAAAACTCCAAACTTTTAAGTCAAAATTTTTCAATTAAACTATAAATTCCGGCTTTTAATTAAAAAAAAATAGATTTTTATGTAAAAATCCGGTCATTAAACAACAAGTTTTGACTTTTAAACAACAAACGGTGGCTTTTGAACAACAAACTCTAAGTTTTATAAACAAATTTCTGGTTTGTATATAAAAATTTTGTTTTTAAACAATAAACTTCAGATTTTAAACAAAATGTTTGGGTTTTTAAATCCGGCATTTAAACAAAGTCCGCTTTTTAAACAACAAGTTTTAGATTATAATGTGAAAACCCAATCTTTGAACAACTTTTATGTAAAAATCCTGTTTTTATACTACAATTTCTGGCTTTTCTACAACATATTTTGGACTTTTATGTAAAAATCCGGCCTTTAAACAACAATTTTTGGATTTGAATATAAAATTATCTATAATCAACTTTAATATAAATATTAAACTTTTAAACAACAAATTTTGGTTTTTAAACAAGACTTTTCGAAAATTTATATAAAAATCCGTTTTTTAAATAACAAAATCAGTTCTTTAAACAACAATTCTAGACTTTTATGTAAAAATCCGGTTTTTATACTACAAATTTTGCACTTTAAACAATAAACTCCATTTTTTATGTAAAAATACTGTCTTTAAACAACAATTGCAATTTATAAACAACACATTCCGAATATTTATGTAAATATTAGGATTTTAACTAACAATCTGTAGGCTTAAAACATTAAATTCTGAACAATTTTTTTTGTGAAAATCCGGTTTTCAAACAACAAATTCAGGCCTTTAACAAGAAACTTAGGTTTTTAAACAACAAACTTTGGACTTTTATGCAAAAACCTGGAATTTAAATAAAACAATTTAGATTTTTTTGTAAGAATATTGCCTTTAAACAAGAAACTCCAAACTTTAATGTAAAAATCTGGCCTTTAAACAACAAGCTCTAGCAGTTGAACAACAAATATTGCTTTTAAACAACAAATTCCGGTCTTTAAACAACAACTTTTAGATTTTTATGTGAAAATCCAGTTTTTAAACAACAAACACAGCATTTTTAAGAAAAAAATCAGCCCTCAAATAGTAAATTTTAATTTTTTATGTAAATATCCAACATTAAATCATCAAATTCTGGTTTTTAAACGATCAACTTCGGATTTTTATGTAAAAATCAAGCATTTAAACACAGAACTTTAAAATTTTAGCCTTTTTAGTAACCATTTTTTTTATGTAAAAAACTACAGACTTATAAGTAAAAATTTAGCCTTTTAACATTTTTTTGTTTTTGTTTTGTAAAAATCCAACTTTTGTATAACAAACTGCAACCTTTAAGCAACAAATTCTTGGTTTTTGTGTAAAAACAATAATTTATAAATTTTTATGTAAATTTCTGGCTTTTATACAACAAATTTTAGAGTTTTATGTAAAAATTGTGTTTTTAAACAAGAAATTATAGACTTTAGTGTAAAAATGTGGCTTTTAAACAACAAGTTCCAGCACAACAACAAATTTTGCTTTTAAACACCAAATTTTGGCGTTTAAACAACAAACGTTGGTTTTTAAACAACAAAATTTAAAGTTTTATGTAAAAAGCTAGTTTTTAAGCCACAAACAACAAGTTTTTAAGAAAAAAATTAACCTTTTTATAGTAAATTTTGATTTTAATTGTAATAATTCGAATTTAAAACATTAAACTTTGGTTTTTAAACAACAAACTTCAAGTTTTTAAGAAGAAATCAGTTTTTTAAACACAAAACTGTAGCGTTTGAATAAATATTTTGACAACAAATTCTGGTTTTTTATGTAAAAGTAAGTCCGGCTTTTATGCAACAAGTTCCAGCATTTGAACAACAAACGTTGGTCTTTAAACAACAAGTTTTGCATTTTTAACAATAAATATAATTTTTTTATTAAAAATCCGGACTTTAATCAATCAACTTTGGACTTTTAGTTAAAAATTTGAGTTTTCAATATTTAACTTAAAATTTTTATGTAATAATGCTATTTTTAAACTATAAACCGCGGTTTTTCAACAACAAACTCAAGATATTTATGTAAAAATACTGATTTTTTGTAAAAATCTAATTTATTAACATCAACTCCGGCCTATTTACAACAAACTATAAACTTTTATACATAAAAACTCAATCACTAAACAATAATCTGTCTTTTTAAACATCATTCCTACCACTTAAACAACAAATTCCGGACTTAAACAAGAAATTTTAGACTTAAATGTAAAAATTAGTACAAATCAAAAAAAAAATTTAATTAAAAAAATTAAAATATAATTAATCGTATCAAAATTAATTAAATTAATACCATGTATAGTAGAAAACAGTACTGAAATTGCAAATGTTTTCAATAAATAGTTTTAGAAATACGGCAATTTAAAAAATCCAGAACGTATCAAAATAATTAAATAAGTGCCATGTAGAATACATCAAGAGTAGCAGATAGTACTAAAATGCTATTAGAAATACTTCAATATGTACTAAAGTTCTAAAATTTAATAATTTTTTAATAAAATTAATCAAATTACCAGTATGTAACGTATTTTATAGTAGAAAACAGTACTAAAATAATCTAGGTTATCATATTTAGTTTTGTATTAATTATTCGTAACTATTCGGATCGCATCGCGACACCTCGTGCAAAAAAAACATGGCCGTCACAATTCTATTCTAACTTACTTATTCCGTGCATTTTATATAAATCTAGCTATCTTTTATAGGTTAGTTTATAATAGTCAAATGTAAATTTTTCTGCTATTTGAAGAAGCATTGCAAATTTAAAAGCATTTTAAATTTTAAATAAAATTGCCGTAATATTATTAAATGTAGTTTTAAAATGCAAAACATGTGCTGTAAAAATGCATAGAACAAGTAAGTTAGAATAAAGTTGAAGCGGCCATGTTCTTTTTATGCACGAAGTAATCCGATGTGGTTCGAACGATTAAAATTAATAAATAAATAATTTCTATTCTAATTCATTTAATTATTCACATTGCAAAACTATTTCAAATAAATTTTTATATTTTATTATATTAATTACCTGATTTGACAGATTTTAAGTATAAAAAGACGTAAATATATCATTATAAAATTGTAATCAGTATATTTACTAAAATAAAATATTTAATGAATGAAATTGATTGGCTAATCAATCACTGCTGATGTTACAGCTGACATAAAGTACAACAGTAGAAGCAAGAGTTGACAAAAATATGCACAAAATGGGAGAAAATATTATTCTCTTAATCACAAACATTGGAGCGGGTGGGTGGGTCACAAAATAAATTGAGTTACGCTCAATTGTTGGACTACTGTGGCCCACCCACCCACCCGAGTGTTTGTAGTCCAGGAATTAGCTAATCAATCACTACTGATGTTCCAACTGTCATAAAGTACAACAGTAGAGGTGACATTTGACAAAAATATGCACAAGGTTGAAGAAACAACAAATTCCAAATACTTATTTAAAACTCTGATTTTAAAACAACGTTTTTCTGCTTATAAACAACAAGTTCTGAACTTTATGTAAACAGTTGACTTTGTATCAACAAATTCTGAACTTCTATATACATATCTGGTTTTTATATAATAGTTTGGATTTTTAAATAAAAAAATTGACTTTTGTGTAAAAAAACCGGTTTCTAAACAACAATATTTTTTACAACAAACTCTTGCTCTACAATTGAACGTTTAAAATTAATTAAATTAGTAGTATGTATAGCAGTACTAAAGTTACAAATATTTTCAATGGTTAGTTTCAAAAATACGCGAATCAGTAGCAAAAAAATCCAAAATAATAAGTATAAAATATAATATATATATAATAGCAATAAAATTGAACTTATTAAAAGTAATCAAATAAGTGTCATTGAGAAAACAGTTTTAAAATACTAGTTTCAGAAATACGGCAATTTCTACCAAAAAAAATGTTTCTATAAAATTTTATAAATTTTGTAATAAAATTGAACGCATTAAAATTAATCAAATTAATACCATGTAACGTATTTCTATAGTAGAAAACAGTACTTTAATAATCTAGATTAACATATTTATATTATTTTATTAAAAATTAAGTTTGCTATTAATTATTCGTAACTATTCGGACTGCATCGCGCCACCTCGGCAAAAAAACATGGCCGCACAACTTCTAACCTACTTATTCCATGCATTTATGTTACATTTTATATTAATCTAGCTCTCTTTATTAGGTTAATTTATAATATTTATAATATTTAAACTTCAAGTTTTTTTGCAAATTTTAAAATATTGAATAAAATTCGGTTGCAGTTTTAAAATGTAAAAAATAAGCTGTATAATAGCATGGAATAAGTAAGTTAGACTAGAGTTAAAGCGGCCATGTTATTTTTTTGCACGAACTAACCCGATGCAATCCGAATGACTACAAACAAATAAAATAAACATTTTTAAATTATTTTAAGTAAATTTGTATATTTTTTACATAATTGACTTGATTTGACAAATTTTAAATGTATAAAAAGACAAATATATTTTTATTAAACTGTATGTGGTGCTATTTAATAGTTGATTAATTGCTATCTTGGATAAGTGTTGAGTTTTTATTAGGTTTGTATGCGGTCTTTTCTAATATACATATAAATTCTTCATTTGATCTTGACACCTTGAAAAAACAATTAATAACAGAGCAATTCCGTTTTCTATCTTACATTGATTAACCAAAAGAAAACAAACAAAACAAGGCCTTTAAAACCTTTAAAAGTTATAATTCGGATTTTAATAAAAAAAACTCTAGTTTATGATGCCAACTTTAAAAAACATAATCAATCGTTTTTAATAACAAATTTTGGTTTAAAATTAAAAACTCAGTTTAATTAATTAATTAAATTTTTTAAACACTTAAAACTTTTACATAAAAATCCGGCTAACAACTCCCAATTTTTATGCAAAAATTCGGCTTTTAAACAATTTGAACAACAAAATTTGGATATTTATGTAAAAACCCAATATATAACTAATAATTTTTACCTTTTAAACAACAAACTCTGGATTATGTAAAAGTTTGGATTTTTAACAAACAAATTAAAATCTTTTATGTAAATGCCTAGACTTTTAACAACAATTTTGGTCTTTAAACAACAACTTTTGGATTTTTATGTAAAGTTCCGGTTTTTAAACAAAAAAAATTGATTTTATAACAACAATTTTTGGAGATTCATGTTGAAATCCGGTTTTTAAACAACAAACTCTGGACTTTTATGTAAAAATTTGGCTTTTAAACAATAAATTTTTGCTTTTTTATAATAAATTTTGAACTTTTACAGCAAATTCCGGCTTATTTATAACAAATTTTGAACTTTTATGTAAAAATCCGTCTTTTAATCAACAAACTACCATTTGAACAACAAATTTTGATTTTTGAACAACAAACTCTAGTATTTTAACAACAAATTTTAATTTTTATGTTAAAATTGGGTTAAAATTTTTTATGTAAAAGTTCAATTTCTTTTATAAAATAAGCTTTTATGTAATAATCTGGCTTTTAAACAACAAACTTCAAAAATTCTGCTTTTAAACAACAAATTTTAGTCTTTAAACAACAAACTCCAAATTTTTGTGTAAAAATTTAGATATTAAACAACAAAATTTGATTTTTAAATAACAATTCTTAAGTTTTTATGTAAAAAATTCGGTTTTGAACAACAAACTTAAAATTTTCATACAAAAATCTGGTTTTCAAACAACACAATCCGGTTTTTTACAACAAATTTAAAGTTTTTATGTAAAAACTCAGCAAACTCTTGTTTTTAAACAACAAATTGTAAACGATAATTTAAAAATCAAGCCTTTAAACACAAAGTTTTAGAGTTTTATGTAAATAATTGGTTTTAAACAACAATTCCAGCGTTTAAACAACAAAAATCGGACATTTATGTAAAAATCCTGCTTTTAAACAGCAGTTTTTAGTTTATAATCAACAAATTAAGTGAAATTTATGTAAAAGTGGCTGTTTTAGCAACATTTTTATGCAAAAATGCTGCTTTAAACAACATACTTTGGCTTTTTAAAACAACTTTGGTACTTTTACATAAAAATCTGGTTTTGATGCAACAAACTCTTACATTTTATGTAAAAATCTAGTTTTAAAACAAAAATTTTTTATCTTTATTTAAAAATTTGGTTTTAAAATACATAACTTTAGTGTTTAATGTAAACAACCAGTTTTTAAACAACAAATTTTAGATATTTATGTAAAAATCCGGCAAAAATTTGGGTTTTACATAAAAACTTTGTTTTTTAAACTAAAAATTCCGGATTTATATGTAAAAATTCTACTTTTAAACATCAAACTCTGACTTTTTTAGAACAAATTTTATGATTTTATTTGAAAACTTGGCTTTTAAACAACAATTTTTAAACATTTATGTAAAAATTCTAATTTTTATTCAAAAATTTAGTTTTGAAATTCAAAAAAATGTCTTTGAAACAACAAATTTTGCATTTATATGCAAAAATTCAACTTTTAAACATAGAAAAAATTAAAAATTCTAAAGTTTTATTAAAAAATCTAGCTTTTAAACAACAATTTTTGAATTTTTATATAAAATTCTAGTTTTTGGTGTTTAAACAACAAATTTTAGATTTTTATGTAAACTTAATATAAAACAATCTCCAGTTTGTACACAACAAACGCTAATTTATAAACAATAAACGTTGGTCTTTAAAGAACTCAGATAATCAAGATTTTTATCTAAATATTTTGTTATTAAACAACAAATTCTGTTCTTTAACATAAAGTTTTAAACTTTTATATAAAAATCCTGTCTTTAACCACAAACTCCAACCTTTAAACAACAAAGTCTAGTTTTAAAACAACAAACCTTGGCTTTTAAACGTTAAATTCTAGGCTTTATTTAAAAAATTAGTTATTAATTTACAAATTCTAAACTTTTAAGTTAAAATTTGTTTGTTAAACAACAAATTCTGGCTTTTAACAACAAATTTTGATTTTGTATGTAAAAATCCGGCTTTTAAACAACAAGTTCTGACTTTTAAACAACAAATTTAAGATTTTTATGTAAAAATTTAGTCTTTAAACAACAAACTGCGGTCTTTAAACAATAAATTGAGCTTTAAACATTATAATCAAAAATTTTATGTAAAAATCTGGCTTTTAAACACAAAATTTCATAGTTTTATGTTAAAATCCGGTTTATGAACAACAAACATTGCTCTTTAAATAACAAATTCTGATTTTTTTTATAAAAACAACAAATTTTGACATTTAATTAACAAACTGCAACTTTTAAACAACAAGTTTTGTTTTTTTAAACAAAATTTTGAGCTTTTAAGTAAAAATCCAGTCTTAATAAAAAAACTTTTGACTTCTAAATCTAAAAATCTTTATAAAAATCCTATAAACACTAAACTTTAGACTTTTATGTGAAAATTCGACAACAAATTTTAGGTTTTTATCTAAAAATCCTGTTTCAACAAGAAATTACGGACTTCAATGTACCAAACAAACGTTTCTAGAATAAAAATTTTAAATTATAATTTATGTATTAAAATTATTTAAACTAATATCATAGATAGTTAATCATAGAAATTAGTAGCAAAATTTCAATTGTTTTCATTGTATAATTTCAGAAATAAGGCAATAGCACAAAAAAAATGTTTCTAGAATTAAGAAATTAAAATATAATTTTTGCAACAAAAATTAACGTATCAAAATTAATCAAATTATAATCATGTAAAATGCTTCTTTAGTAAAAGATATTACTAAAATAAGCTAGGTTAACATAATTATGTTATTTAATCAAAAATTAAGTTTGATATTAATTATTCGTAATTATTCGGACCGCATCGCGTCATCTCGTGCAAAAAAACATGGCCGCCCAACTCTATTCTAACCTACTTATTCCATGCATTTATGTTATATTTTATATTAATCTAGCTATCATTATTAGGTTAATTTATAATATTTAAACGTCAAGTTTTCTTGCAATTTTTTTTAATTATTGAATAAAATTACTTTAATATTACTAAATGTAGTTTTAAAATGCAAACTATAAGCTATATAATTGCATGGATTATGTAAGTTAGATTAGAGTTAAAGCGGCCATGTTCTTTTTTCAACGAACTAATCCGATGTGATCCGAATAATTACTAATAAATAAAGCATTAATTTTTATCTAATCATTTATATTAAAAAACTATTTTAAGTAAATTTATATACTTTATTACATAAATTACTTGATTTGATAAATTTTAAATGTATAAAAAAAAAATATTATAAAATTGTAATCAGTATATTAATAAAGTAAAATATTTAAATTTAATCAATTTAGTATCATGTATAGTACTTTTATAGTAAAAAACAGTACTAAACTTGCAAATTTGATTAATGATTTGTTTTAAAATTATAGCAATCAGTACCTAAAAATATAAGTGTTTAGAAAATAAAAAAAATAAAATATAAATAATTTTGCAGTAAAATAATACGTTAAACAAATTAGTATAACTTTATATAAAAGCTCAGTGTTAAATTTAGGTTTGAAACACCAAAAATCTTTTATCAATATGGCTTTTTAAATAGTAAAATTAAGCATATAAAGACCAAAATTAGGTTTTTTACTACATAAACCTGGCTATAATAAAATGTGTTGCATCACAAATTTGATTATTTAATATAAAATAAAATTTTGTTTTTAAATAACTAAATTTGATCAAAATTTGGTTTTTAAATACTAAAATCTAAATTTTTAATTAGTCATATTTTTTCAAAATATTATATATGGCTACTAATTATGGCTTTTAAGCAGTAAAGTTTGGTTTTTTATTATCTAAATTCTGCTTTTAAATACTAAAATTATGTTTTAGTTTAAACAGTTTTTTTTAAATATTATATTGTACGCATAATTTTTTAATATTATTGTAAATTATTGTTTTTACCTGTATACAAAGAAGCCTGTAATAAGTAGTAAAATAACTATGCCAATTGAACTTGTTGTTATTAGAACAGCTGAAGACTCATCTTTTTTGGTAGTTGAAGTTATTGCATCTTTGTTGTTATTATTCTTTGTGGTATCATCATTTGTTGTCATGGTCAAAATATGTAATGCTTCTTTTGTGGTTTTTACTTTCTGTTTTGGAGATGATTTAGATGTTGGTTCAGATGTTGGTTCAGATGTTGATTCAAATTTTGCATTAGGTTTTGATTTAGATGATGGTTTAGTTGTTGGTTTAACTGTTGGTCCAGATGTTAGTTGAAATGTTGGTTTAAGTGTTACTTTAGATGTTGAATTAGTTGTTGATTTAGATTTTGATTCAGATGTTGACTTAGATGTTGATTCAGATGTTGATTCAGATGTTGATTCAGATGTTGATTTAGATGTTGATTCAGTTGTTGATGCAGATGTTGATCCAGATGCTAATTCAGATATTGATCCAGATGATGGTTTGGATGTTGCTTCTGTTTTTGGGTTAGGTGTTGATTCAGTTGATGATGATAGGTTAGTTAATGATATTTCAGTTGAAGCTTTTTCATTTGAAGGTATTTTTGGTAATATTTTTTGCAATGTTGATGTTGGTGTACTTGATTTAGATGGTGTTATTGTTTCTACTATTGAATTAGTTGTATTTTTTACAGAATTTTTTTCACTAATTAAGCAATTATATTGAAATTTATTTGCTTGTTCGTATTTCTGATTGTTGATTTCTAAATAATAATAATCTTCATTACTTTGCAATAGACCTATTAATTTATATGTAGAATATTCAGATAGTGTTGGCATTGGCGGCAATGTAGTTGACATAAAATCACACGGCGTTAACAATTCATTTGCGTTGGATATTCCAATTGATTCATCATTTAAATTACGTTTAGAATGCATTGAAAGATTTTTAGAATTATTATTTTTCCAGTTGTTATTCAGTTGTTTACAAAGTTGTTTCAAGTACATATCAGTACTAATAACGCATATTTTAAAATATCTAAAATGTAAATTATGATTAAATTATCAACATAATTCCTACATTCTTACTTAAATTGTTTTTTTAAACCAGATCCAGATACAAATAAATCATTGCCAGTCTGTAGTGTATATAATAAATTAATTGGTGTGAATATAAAAGTTTCGTAGGAACGACATTTAACTCTATATTTGCTTCCTTCTTCAAATGAGTGGAATAGCTACAACATAGTACAATAGATTAAAATGTTGTTAATAAAAATAAAATTTAAAAACTATTACCTTTTCTTCATTTAAAATAGTTTTATCAAATATGTTTTTACCGTTAGAATAAATTTTTAATTTGAATGAATCTGATTCATTATTCTCAATTTTAAAATGTGTCTTGTTATTAGATGTTATCGTAACTTTTTTATCGTCACCACAAATACGAATATCTAAAACAAATTACAATTAAACAATTTATAAATTAAAGTTTAAAATTACTTACTTTGTGTTGTTATAACATTTAAACCAATTAAAGCAAGAATAAGGTGTATAGGAAAATTCATGTTGTAAGCTGCAACTATTCATATCCATTCAATCCATCTTATCTTATCTTTTATAAATTGATTTTTTTACTTTAACCGCTTTCCTCTTATAGATACGTTGATAGACTTAAAAATTGCGTTTTCTATTGACAAATGATAAGATTAAATATATATTATGTATTAAAAATTCTACAATTTCATAAGTAATCATCATTGGTTGACTGAAAGCAACGCTAATATATAATGCCAACTTTGCTTCAATTTTTAATATGAATTATAAATCATTTTAATTAGTCTAAAAAAAATTAAGCATCTCCACTTCTAAAATTATTGCTTTGTACTATGTTTTATATAAAAAAAGATCAGCAATGTTTTTTTTAAGTTATAATTTTTTTAATTTTTTCAAATTATTTATCTAAATACGCTGCAGTTAATAAAAAAAACAGTAAAGCTACAAGAAAACCACCAAAGAGTTCTTGCAACAAAACGTTGAACCAAAATACAATTGCTAAAAAGCTATTGACAAAATCATTAATTAAAAAATGATCATCATCTTTAAAAATGCGGAAAACCATAAACTAAAAAACTATTGCACAACCACAAATATTACAAAAAAATGTTGTTAATTTATAGAATATAAACAACTTTTTTTAGTTTTATCAAAGATCTTCTTGTAATACAATTAATCAAAAAAGCAAAAATCTGACACAATGTATGCTTTAATTTAAAATAAATTTTAATTGTTGAAACTACAAATATCCGGCCATAAACTAATTAGTTATATTTTAATATAATTTTAACAAAATTGATTAAAAATTTAAAAGTTTCGTTTTAAATTTATTGAAAATACAAGAATCTTTGCAAAAATTAGTTAAAAAGCTAAAACTTAATCCATTATGTAAGAAATAAACTTAATTTTATTGAAATCCGGCCTATAATAAAATCAAACTTTGAAAAAATTAATTATAAATTCGAAAATCATTATAAATTATTAAAAACGCAAAAATTTGAACAAAAATATAAAAATTCAATCATAAATTGGTTGAAAACACAGAACCTGACCAAAATACAATGGTCTGTTCAAAAATTAGTCAAAAAATTAAAATTATTGTTTTTAATCCGGTCTTTAATAAAATAAAATTTTAACAAAATTGACAAAAAATACAAAAACCCTGCTTTAAAATGATACAAAAATCTGTTAATAAATTAGTCAAAAAATTATCCAGTTTGATATGTGAAAAATAAGCTTTGTTGTGTTAAAATCCGGATATAATAAAATGAATCTTGACAACATTAACTGAAAAATCAAAAATCCGACAAAAATTGGTAAAGTGGTTACAATTTGGTCTAATATGTAAAAAATAATTTCAATATCCAACTCCGGTTTTGAAAAACATAAAACTTTGACAAAATTTATTGAAAATTTAAAAATTTGGCTTTAATATTTAAATGACAATACAAGCAAAAGTCTGGTCAAAACAGCAAAATCTAATAATTACAAAATAAATTTTTATTTTATTTGAATCCGATCTTTAGTCAAATAAAATTTTGACAAAATTTACTAAAAAGTGACCATGAATTGGTAAAAAAGCTAAAAACAACAAATTTTAAAAAAATATTAAAATCTGGCTACAAAAAGGTAAAAATATTAATATTTAGCTATAATATTTTAACATCTAATATTAAAATATTAAAAATCCAACTAGAAAGTTTAAAACTACAAAAAAGCACAAAATCCGGTCATAAAAAGTCAAAAGCACAAAAATTTGACCACAAAATTTAAGGACTTAAATTGATAGAAAACATAAGAATTTGCAAAAAAATACAAAAAATTAGTTAAAATACACAGTTTTTGACAATTTGACTGGTACTCTTTCGGGGTATACAATCGAAGTTATAGAAAAGACATAAATTGGTAAAAAACAAAAATTGTGTCTAACGTACAAAATAAGTTTCAATGTGTGATAATAAAGCTTGAACATTTTGAAACAGAATATAAAAGCTACTAAATCAGATTTCTCAGTTAAATAAGTAAATCTACTTACAGGGTTAGTCAAAATTATAATACTCCAACCATACAAAATTTAAAAAAAAGTTGTTTGTTTTTAAATAAACAAACTATTGTTTAAAAAAGTTTAAAAAATATTGAAAATATTTTTAAACTTTTTTTTTTAAACAGGACACTAAATTTACGTATTTTTTACTAATTTTATGTATTTTTTGTAAAACTAACTTTTTTAATAATTGCACCATTTTTAAGTTGTTATAAGCAACCTCTTGAACTTTTTTTCACAAATATACAGAATTATTTTAACCAAACAAACAAAATAACAATAACAAAACAATCAAGAGGTGTTGCAGTCTAGGCGGCAAAAAAAATGCAGTTACAAAGCGATATACAACTTTCTGGTTTTTTTGCATATATATATATATATATATATATATATATATAATTTGTATGCATGGAATGATAATAATTTTTAAAATAATAAACTCTCATAATATTTTTAACAAATTTATTATATATATATATATATATATATACCTTTACGTACCCATGCAGCACCGTAAAAAAGTATAAATTTGTAAAAAATATTATGAGAGTTTATTATTGTAAAAATTATTAGCATTCCATGCATACAAATAACGTATGAGTATAAATGCATATTAACAGAGATATTAACAAAATACATAAACATAAACACACACATGTGAATAAAGTTGCCTACGTTAGTTCATTAAAAATAAAATTGGCTTGACCTACTTAATAAAGGCGAGCGCTCAAACCATTTATGTGTTTACAACTTTCATACAAAAGCCGGTCCCTCTTTATTATACTATTGTATGTATTTATAATTAGATTCACATATTAAATATTTATTAAACAGCTGTAAAATAATTAATTCATAAAAGAAATTATGTTTCGAAATTGAATATTGATGTAATTTATTTATACAAAATTACAAAATATTAAAATAGTGATGAGATACCGGAAATTATATTAATTACCTCCTAATTTCCCATATATATATATTTTTTACAAAAAAAAGACACATAAGAAACTCAATATATTATATTAAAGCGTTTTTAAAATAAATAAAATTTAGTAAACAAAGTTTCTAAGTACAATTAATAAACTATGTACATAGTAAACATTATAATTTTTAAATAAATTAACCGCTAGCCAAAAGGGTCCGGTACCTGTTTTCTTGTTTTATGACTTTAAATCCTCAAGGCCTACTATTGATTGTTCGTATATTTCTTATAGAAACTAAGGATTTTTTTCAGCCGTTTCTTTTCGTTCGTTTTAGTAAACCTAGTTCTATTACAATAATTTCGTTAAAAAACCGTAAATTAAAACATTAAAGACTTAAGTATTTAAATAAAAATTTATTAGCCGGAGGTATGCCAAAGACTACGTTATTGTCAGAATGTCTAAATTCATAATTATTTGTATATAGGGTTAGACAAAATTACCGAAACACCTAAATAATTCTCTAACCGTAAGAAATTTCAAAAAAAGTTTCAATTAATAGTTTTTTTGTTTTAAAGAAACTATTGATTACAAATATTTTTAACACACAGGATGTTTATTTTATTGTGGAAATTTAGTAAACTTTTTTTAAATAGAGCACTATATATTTTTACATATATTTATTCTAAAACTAATTCTGAGTATTTTTTGTAAATATAATTTGTTTATAAAATGCATTTTCAGTTATAAGCAAACTCTTGAAGCTCAAATATAGAATATTTTTACACAAACATACTCATTTATTTTAACCGTTTAACGTATATCAAACCCATGCAGCAACCGGTGTCGTATGACCCAAATGGTTCCGCATGGGACTATCCGTATCTAATTTTGGTGCTGCATGGGTATGTAGAGGTATATATATATATAAGAAAAAAAAATTGCAGTTACAAAGCGATATACAACTTTCTGGTATTTTGCATATATATATATATATATATATATATGCATAGCTATCTTACTCGCCTCCGTACACACATAAGGCGACCTAGCCTCCACCCTAAATCTAATAGTTTTAACTGTGTATTTTTTTGCATTTAGTTATTTAAAATATTCTTTATTAGGACGCACAAAGAGGGGTAAAAAAATATAACATTAATTATATACAAAAAAATTGGTATATTAATAATAGCAATAGAACTCCAAATGCCAAAGCATCGTTTTAGGCTCCAGTTGTATAAAATATATATGTGAAAATGTCGAATACGCCTCTGCCAATGTTGCCACTATCAATATATCGTATTTTGTAAATTTCTATTATTAGTAGGCATTTATTTGGTTTATTCAGGAGGTGGTTTGGTTTAGTTTTTTGTGTGTATAAGATTATAAAAATATTGAAACCGTAACACAGTCTACAATACATAGTTATTTTCAAAAATTATCAAATGTAGGTACAAACAGTTATTTGAAGTTGTTTTGATTTTATTTTTTTATGTGGTGTACATTACAACAACTATAGTATGCTACCGGTGATTAATTGTTACTACATTATAGCGTTTTCTTAAGCGGTGACTTACTGCTGTGGTATTTTAACTCTCATTATTAAAAAAAACATGTTGCAAAACAATTAACCACTAATAATAAATACTACACTGTACTGTTTGTTACCGGTTTATGAATGGATTCCCTGCCTCAGTTAAACTGATATTTATTTTATTTTAATCTATTTAATTTATTTTGTTATTATTTATTAATTAATATACTTTTAAACGTAAAAACTCTTTAGAAACCAAACCATGGAATGTTAAACAACGGTTATTAATAGATTATTACAAACATGTTATAAACTCAAAAACAAGAGTACACCACCAAAAGAACTACTTAATTACATAAACTTCCATCCCAGCAGTAGCAAACAGTTGTCCCTTAAATTATCTGCAAGTTAAAAAAAAAATAATATCTTTTCAGACTATTTCCATGTCCTAATCTACTTAAGCTCACACATACACCATAAACAAAAACCAGATTTTTTAACTAATAAAATAACTGGAACCAGTTTTAAAACATATTAGAAAAAGAAATACACCCAAATGTCTTGCTTAAAACAACATTTAAGCATTAAGCAGTTTTGGAACCCACAAACACAACAACAAGCTACAATATGATTTAAAAGTAACTAAAAAAGCAATACTAATAAATAAAAGAATATGGAAGTCTACTAGAAATCCACAAACGACAACCCGCTAAAAGCCTACTCTTAGAAAAGAAACTAAAAAATCAAAATAAAAAAAAAAAACTACCACTACTACAAGCAGACAAAAAGCAGTCATCAGTTTTAGAATACCTTTATCAATGACATTGTTTATTAACGCCATCATACTATGTGAGTCAAACACGTGATTAAAACATGGCTATGATCTCCATATTTCTATGAAAAAAGCTACAGCAATTAGAATTAGTTTCCAAAAAATGTGCAAAAAGCACTCACACATATTTTCAATGCTATACTACTTAGATCTGAACATTTTCAATGTCAATGAAAAGTGACACAAATCATTCTCATAAACCTGTGACAGAAACATTTTTCTGTTGCTTAATAAGTTTATTTAAAATGTATCTTTGAAAATATGTTTTAGAAAAAACTGAAATTAAAAGCATTTCATCTAATTCTAAATTATCAATTTGGTTTTTTAAACTAACACACAACTACAGAGCAGGTTTACAGAGTAATAAAGCAAATTAACAACATTTAAAAAAAAAGAAATATTGTTTGGCTGTTTTTCTAGACAACACCCAAGTATTTGATAAAATTTTCATGTATTATAATCATACCTAACCAAAACATTTGTATGGTTAAACATCAAGATAAAGTAATTAACTTACACCTCATCAAATCAGCGGTAGCACAGGTAGGTATTCTTGGACCGGTGCTATATTTACTTTTTACAGAAAACCTTCAAGAGTTACGTTTGTCATTCTAACAGTTAGTAAAATTCCTAGTTTTGTCTCTGAGAAACTTCAGACTTTTTTTTTAAAACATCCAAAAATAGCTTAAAACCTTGTAAATTAGGGCCAATCAAAGTAAATTTCAGCATGTCACTGTCACTCTCTGACAAACAATTATTACAATCTACTAATGCAAAGTACCTTGAAATAAATTTTAAAACCTGTATGAGCCAACTGTTCTTAACTAAGGGACAGTAAGTTTTTAACATTCTGAAGCTGAAGATATATCAATTACAAACAGTTCAATATTTATCACCAATAAATCTCTATACAAAAATCTGAACATCTCTAATGTTCTACAAGACTCCAAGAACGCTAGTAGCAAATACTTATCTTGGTTTGAACATCATACCAACACGTACGCTGTCAACCTTCTTTAACATGTCACTACTAGCAATCAATGAGTTACCTACTTAAATTAGTTAGAATCTTAATGTAGATCTTCAACCGCACGCTATTAGGTTTATATTAAAAAAAACTTAACAGCTTTTTGCAAAAAAAAAAATTTCTGCGTTTTTTGTGTTCAAGTGTTAATCAGTTGAAACTAAACTTGAAGATGAGTCTATAAATTTTATTTTGCAATAGTATATTATTGTTATAGCTAGTTAGATAACATAAAAAACGTCTTTTGTACCATAATTTTAATTATGTAAATATGGGATAGTTATATTTATCTCCGTAATTAATGATCTAACAATTTATTCAAATTGATAAAAAAATAATGATAACTTTAATTAAGAGGGGAGAATAGTTGTGTTATTATAAGGCTTCACAGAATCAAACTCAGCAAGAAAACGCATAAATATAATTGAATAAAATTTTCACACATTGTAGAAGAAAGTCCACTCTGTGTCATTAAATTTGTAAAAATTTTATGCAATAAGTAGTTTCTCCGCAATTAATTTTTTAAAAGTGGCGATTTTAATTAGTTCTTTATTAATTTTTTATTCGTTAATTATAACTTCATATCTTTAAACAAAAACATAAAAACATAGAATATTGTATGTAGTTCAACTTATAAAAGAGTGATGATTAAATTCTTATCGTTTGGATATTGAGTTGGTTGGCGTTTTGTCCCATAAGAACCAATTTTAATTTAAAAACGGCGCTGTACATGTCAATATTTTTCTAGAGAAAAAGGTTTGCCGATATTTTTGTAGATGTGGTAGGATTTAATATTTTTCCATAACAATACTACTAGTAGCACCCCCACAGGACAGTGCGACTAAACCTGGCAACTCTCTAGCGTTAAACTGAAAAAAATATTTTAATTTAACATTCAAATAATGTCAAGTTTACTAAACAAGACTAAAATTAGAATTTTTTTTAAATTTTAAAACTAATATAAACAATATTATTGTTATTTAATTTATTTAAAAAAATATATTTAAAAATTATTATTTTTTTTTATTGCACATTTTAAAAATTTATTATTAAAGAAATATTAAATAGTATTATATCTGCAATTTTATAATATTTTTAAAATCCATTCTACATAGCACAATACCTTGATAGAATAATTTAAAAAATATTTATAATATATAATAAAAAATGTGATTTATTTGTTTCATTGGACGTAAAGTTGAATAATATTTTCTGTTTTATTTTTACATATTTTATAAACAACGTGAACCGTTTAGATATATTAAAAGTATATAATTATTTTTATAAATTGTATTTGCTATGTTGCCAATTGTAAGAGGCGTATTAGAACGTTAACTTATGAGGAGGCTTATTCTACTGGCCCGCAACAAAATATGTATATCAGTATAAAAGCATAGCGCCACGTAGTGTTGACTTTAATGTACTACAATGTATAACTGTATATGTATATGAGTCGATATGGTCACCGAACAAAATTTTGTAGAATGACTTCTAGTAAAGTATTATGTTGAAATAAATTGATATACACACCAAAACGTATTTGCCTCCAGTTTTTCGTACCTGCCTCCGTTCTGGAGGCCAGTGCTATCAGCGTGTATATATTTTGGAGGAGTATTAGTTGTTTTACATCTATATATATATATATATATATATATATATATATATATATATATATATATATTTGAGGTATAGAAACTCATTTTTGCGTGGAAAAAATGTATTGTTTTACTAATAGTAATAATAGTTTAGTTTATTCATTACATGTTACAACGTATAGAAAATAATACAATAAGTTGTACGTAATAAGTCAATGAATATAGTAAAATTAATCATTCAAGATACAATAATTTGCATATAAATATTTGATACAAGACACAAACCATTTATTAGCTTTGGTTTCCATTTTGATTATAGGTGTCTTTAAACCTTCTAAGCTTCTGCTCGAAGCAAGAATGCTTGTATCGTCTGCGTATAATATTGTGTGACCTGGCAAGTGCAAAGGAATGTCATTAACAAAAATTGTAAACAACATCGGTCCCAAAATTGACCTCTGAGGTACCCCTACGTTCATAACGGATACAGGGTGAGCGAGAATGACCGATTTTTTGCGTTATTGTAACTAGGTTAACACATTTGTAAATAATTATATGCTTTTTAACTTTAAATTACAATTTTTTGTTGCAATTCTAGGAATTGTTTTTAATAAATTTTAGTATTAAAAGTGACTAATTTACATTTCTATTAATTATATTAATATTTAATTAAGACGCAATAAACTACATTGTTTCTAATTAATGAAACAAAAGACTAGTATTGCCATCTAGTTGCAAAATGTACAAACTAATAGTCTAATAGTAGTTAAAGTAACGTTAGTTATTAACTAATAGCGATTTCCAGCAGAGCTGGTGCGAGTTAGCACAGCACCGACGATTTTAAGCTCGAGCTGGTCGTTTTCCACTTATGCGAAATTCTTGCTCTTGCTCCTTGAGAGCTCGAATTTTTAGAACCGTGCGTGAGATTGACATTTGAATATTTTGATACATTCTGTAATAATAGATTCCAGTATTTTATCAGTTATTGTCGCTGAAATAATTTCTAAATTGTCAGATAGTAGCAACAATGAATTAATTGAAATTCGACTAAATGTGTTGGAGGTTAGAATTTATTGCGGGCTTTTTCATAACAAAACAACATAAAACGCTATTTTACTTGTTCCACTGCTCCGAGCAGGTGCTGCCCAAAAACGGAGAACCGTGCAAATGATAGTTCGAGCTTGCTCGGTACCAGCCGATATAATACCAGTGGAAAACGCTATAATTATAGACAATCAAATTGGCATCTGGTTACTTAATAATATCGTAAGATGACGCCAAAAGTTGCACAAAAATTACATATATAATAAAATTTGCTCAGAAAACTTTATATTTCTACTTTACTTAAAAAATTGCGCAAAAAACTTATTTTTAGGTCAAAAATTGTGTTTACTACATTAATCAATTTCTAGCTTAAGATTTGCTTGAAATTATACTTACATTTGTTTCAAATTACAGTAAAAACCCCTTTTGTAGCATAAAATTTGCTTGAGCAAACCTTTTAAATTACACAAATATAATATTTGTAACATAAAAATTCAATCCTACTTTTTTTTCAGATTTTTAGCTTTAAAAAACAAAATATCAAAAAATGACCCATAAAACTTATTTACAGCGTGAAAATCACACAGAATACTCAGAAATCACTTCTTCCAACCAAAATATAGTAAAAGTCATCTCAAAGATTTGTCCAAAAATACAAAAATTGGTTAAGAAAAATATAAATTCATATCAATATGTAAGAAATAAGCTTAACTGTATTGAAGAGGACTTATGCAAAGTATTAAGTTTATAGAAAGTGTACACTGAATGCTGAGAATCCTTTCTATTCCTGTATTTATATTTATCATGACAGCAAATCAAAAAAATCTTGCTTTAGACAAATAAATATTTGGGAATGGCAGCAAAACTCTCTAGATAGATCAGTCCAAAATTTTGTGAGCAGTGGCTATCAAGAATGTTGGGTCTTACCGCAAAATATTGCCCCCTTTACTAATTTTGCTTTTAGTCTGGTCATACATTATTAAAAATTTCAAAATTCTATTAATAAAAAATAAAAAATTACAAAATCAGGCCAAAAACGGCCAAAACTCAATTAACAAAATGTCAATAATAGCAAATTCCAACTTTAAAACATCAAAATATTGTCAGAAAGCACCAAATTCAGTCATAAATTTTCTATAAAAATTCTCAAAAGTAGTAAAACCCAACAAAATATTAATATATTGTTGAAAAAAAAAAAACAAAACTTGTCTATAAATTCTTATTTATAAATCGTCAAAAAAAGTAAAATTTGCTCTTAAAATTTAAATATTGTCAGAAAAAGTGTTTAAAAGTGAAAAAAAAATTATAAAATGTTGAAAATAAAATCCGGCCATAAACTGTTGATAAATGTAAAGTTCTATTTATAAAATGTTAAAAATAACAAAATTCAGTCTTAAAACATACAAATATTGTCATAAAAAACAAAATTTAGCCAAAAACGTTCAAAATTTTATTAATAAGCCTTAAATATCTTATTGCCAGGAAGCATCAAAATCCAGCTGTTAAAAAGTGCAGTCTTAAAACATCAACATATTGTTAAAAAGCACCAACATTTGTTTTATTTGCCTTCAATAAAACTAACAAGTTCTTAAATCGAAATTTTGTGGACCCGGACCTTACACAAACACTACCTCACAAGCCATCTTAAATCGAATTAAGTTTTCAACTTAAAAATCTAAGCAAAAATACAAATCTGTCAAAAAAATGATAAAAAACAAAAAAAATAAAAATTTAAAGTAAAATGTCAAAATTTTTAAAAATCCAGCTTTGGAAACACACAAGAACATAAGCAAAAATTCAAATTTTTTTCCAAAAATGAGTAAACTAGCAAAAATCCGGCCTAATATATAAAATATAATATAAAATGTTGACAAATTTTATTAAAAGTACAAAAATCCGGCCTTAATCAAATTGAAAATTAAAGAAAAGCTTCAAATTGACTAAAAATACAAAAATCCGGTTTTAAATTTATTGAAAAAAGAAAGATCTGGTTTTTGATTTTAAAAAAATAAATTTAACAAAAAATAAATTTTTGTAGTATACAAATCCAATCTTAAATTAATTAAAATTGCAAAAAAAATTTACATAATTGCCTAAAAACACAAAAATTTAGACAAAGTTTATTAGTAAAAAATCCAGAAGTCTAGCCAAAAATAGTTTTTCTGATAACAGTTTAGAATATATATATATATATATATATATATATATATAAATTATTAATTAAATTAACGATACGCGCTGCAATTGTTTTTTGTTTATCAATTTACCACAGCCTTATTTATTATTAGTTTTTTGTTACCGTGGTTTTGAATTTTGTAATACATTGAAATTGCAAATGTGGAATAATTTTATAAATGAAAGTAATGAAATACAATACATAATAGTAGTTGTTAGTTGTTAGCTATAGGCAACCAAATCAGCAACAAGTGTTTAATACTGTCGTAAGATGGCGTTAAAATTTGCTTTAATGAATTGACTATATACAGGGTGTTTCCTTACAATTGTTTGAAGATAAAAAAGTCTATATTAAATTTTGGAAAAAAAATGTTGTATACAAAAATTTAATTGTATAAAATATAGAATTGGCAACATAAAAATCTAATTTAGTTGCTTATAAAAGTTTTTTTTTAACATTAAAAAGTAAAAAAAATATTTGCCATAAATAACTATTTATTTATTATAATATATTTATTTAAAAAAAAATTAAAGATAAAGATTATTTAATTACTATAATTTCTAGCTAATCCTTTCAGACTATATAATCTATAAGACGTAAACAAGTTAATGTAAAAAATTACAAATTATATTGATATCAGATTAGATTAAAATATAAGTTAGTTGCATTAATGTTGAAATTATTTCTAAACTTTATAGTAGCAAAATGTTTCATGTAATAAAACTTTTTCTTTTTTTAATTGGTTTAAATGTTCTAACAACACAAAGTAAGTATTTTTAAACTTAAATTTATAGATTGTTAGGATGTAATTTGTTTTAGATATTCGTATTTGTGGTGACGATAAAAAAGTTACGATAACATCTAATAACAAGACACATTTTAAAATTGAGAATAATGAATCAGATTCATTCAAATTAGAAATTTATACTAAGGGTAAAAACATATTTAATAAAACTATTTTAAATGAAGAAAAGGTAATAGTTTTTAAATTTTATTTTTATTAACAACATTTTAATCTATTGTTCTATGTTTTAGCTATTCCACTCATTTGAAGAAGGAAGCAAATATAGAGTTAAATGTCGTTCCTACGAAACTTTTGTATTCACACCAATTAATTTATTATATTCACTACAGACTGGTAATGATTTATTTGTATCTGGATCTGGTTTAAAAAAACAATTTAAGTAAGAATGTAAGAATTATGTTGATAATTTAATCATAATTTACATTTTAGATATTTTAAAATATGCGTTATTAGTACTGATATGTACTTGAAACAACTTTGTAATCAACTGAATAACAACTGGAAAAATAATAATTCTAAAAATCTTTCAATGCATTCTAAACGTAATTTAAATGATGAATCAATTGGAATATCCAATGCAAATGAATTGTTAACGCCGTGTGATTTTATGTCAACTACATTGCCGCCAATGCCAACACTATCTGAATATTCTACATATAAAGTAATAGGTCTATTGCAAAGTAATGAAGATTATTATTATTTGGAAATCAACAATCAAAATTACGAGAAAGCAAATAAATTTCAATATAATTGCTTAATTAGTGAAAAAAATTCTGTAAAAAATACAACTAATTCAATAGTACAAACAGTAACACCATCTAAATCAAGTACACCAACATCAACATTGCAAAAAATATTACCAAAAATACCTTCAATTGAAAAAGCTTCAACTGAAATATCATTAACTAACCTATCATCAATTGGCATAGTTATTTTACTATTTATTATAGTCTTCTTTGTATACAGGTAAAAATTAATATTATTTTAACAAAATAAATAATAAAAATTGTTTATTTCTAGACACTTAAAAAAGAAACAATTCAATGATATAAATAACATAGATGTAAGTAAAATTATACAACTAATGTTAATAAGTAAGTCTTTATTAGAATAAAATTTAAGTTTTAAAAGAAACGGATATGTATAAATTAAATTAACGTGGCGGGTACATTTGGGATTCAAAAATTTATTTAAAAAACTGCTAATTGTTTCACTACACACTGGCATCATTAAGCAGAAGATTAACTAATCAGAATTCGTAGAACATGTAGCAGTGTTGATTAAAGAACATTGATTACTGTGTACACATATCTAATTAAAACAAAAACAAATTTAAAATTAAATTTGAAATTTTGCGATTATTATTTATTACGTTTTTAATTTTCAGAATGAAGAATCAATACATTTAAATAAAAACGTAACTGTGAACCACGTAGTAAATATTGTTGAAGACGTATTAACTATTGAACATGCGGTAAGCATACAATTAAAATAAAAAAATTAAATTATAATAACATTAAAAAATTAAATTTATGAAAAAATATTCTAACTAAAAACATCCATAGACGCGTTACAACTGTCTCATTTGAGGACATTGCGTCTCTTCTTTATATATTTTATAAATTATAATAACTTTTCAAACAGAATATACCAACTAATTTTGGGATTCCTATAACAACATTAAAAAAAGCAGCAACTGATAACAATATAAATGCTCTACCATGTAAGTATGTTGCAAAGCATTGCATTATTTTAAATAAATTATATTTTTAGATGAATTCAACCGCGTCAAATTAGGAGACAATTATATAAACGCCAGCTACATTCCTGTAAGAATTTGAATAAAAATAATTGCTGACTATAAATTATTAATTTTTAGGATTCTAATGATAGCAAAAAATATATAGCAACACAACACCCTCAATTATCAACTAAAAATAATTTTCTAAAAATGATTAAACAGGAAAATGTTAGTGTAATTGTCAAATTAACCGGTCAAGATGAGAATATGGTAAGTTTTTTATATAATAATAAGTAAATTTTCTTTATATATTTTTCTTTCAAAATAGTTGCAGGAATCAGATAACGAATACAGTTCAGTTAATCAAATTGTGCAACTCTACGGAACATTTGTGGATTCGCAAGATTATATTGATTTTAATCTAAAAGAATACGAACTGCAACATGGTAATGAGTGTAGACGGATAATACAATTAGAATACACTCAATGGGAGGAAAATTGGATCCCTAATAGTCCGCACAACTTTGTTAACTTTATTAAATTTTTCCGTAGCCAAAAATATAAATCACCTATTGTCATTCATTGCAGGTAAAAAATTACATAAATTTTTGTTAATATTAATTAAACCAATTTAATTGCAGTACAGGAGTTGATAAAACTGGAGACTTTATTCTCTGCAATTATTTACTAGACTTGCACAATAACAATCAAGAGCTTGATTATATATCAGCAGTAATTCATTTAAGAAAGCATCGATTAGGAATGATTAACCAAGCGGTCAGTTGTATTAATGTAAATAATCAAGATTTTAATCAATTAATTTGCAGTTTCAATACAAATTCTGCCATTATGTCGTTAAAGAAGCACTAAAAACATCAAGAAAATTAAGCGTTAACAATTTTACAAATAAAAGCTTCAATGATTTTAATTTGCTTAACGATTTAAAACATATTAACAATGATCCCATTGATTTAATTTATACCAAACTACAGCATCCCAATTTTATGGAAAATAATCATAAGAATAGGAATAAAAAAGCCGTTTTAAGTATGTTATTAATTTATTAAGTAATAATAAATTAAATCAAAATTTTAGGTTGTAAAGGATTCTTATATTTGCAACCAAAAAATGATTATATTAATGCCAACAAAATATATCATTGCGGAAAATCTTATATTTGCACACAGCAACCATTGAAAGAAACTGTTGGTGATTTTTGGAGATTAATTGATCAGCAAGAAACGCAATTAATTTTAGTCTTACAAGAAGTTACCGATACTGTAAATATAATTTAATTATATTAATTAATTAATAATATATATTTATTTAGAAATTCTGGCCTACTGAAAATCATCTTCAAGCAACCAATTACTTACGAATAAGTCCCAACAATTATCAATTTGGTGAACATTATGATGAAATGAAACTAAATTTATCCAAAGCTAAGGTAATAATGTTTAAATTAATTATTTAAATAAAATAAATTGGTTTTTTAGGTTAACAAAATTATAAATTTATTGTATTTAAAAAGTTGGCATCAAAATAGTTTTCCAAAATTTGAAATATTCATAAATTTTATTCTTCAATCCGTAAGCAATGATTTTAATAAAATCACCATAGTTTGCACGTAATTATTTTTTTTTATATTAATATATCAAATTTAAATGTAAATTTTTAGTGATGGATCGGAAGCTTGTGGAATTTATTTAAGCTTTCTTAAAGTATTAGAACAAATCAAATTGGAGCAAGCTGTGGATTTTTGCAGAGCAATAAGCATGCTACGGATGTATCGAGATGATTTTGTTAACAATTTGGTATGTATTGTGCATTGAAATTATTAAAATTTTATTTGTTATTATTTTAGGAACAATTGCGATTCCTTTATGATGCAACCAAAGCGTATTTAAATGGGGATCATGAATATTCAACTATTGATTGAGTTGACATAGCTTTGCAACCAAATTAGTTTTAAATTATTATTTATAAATTGTAGTTTTAGTGCAATAAGGCTAGGCTATTCTTGAGAAACATGTAATAAAGCTAGCTACATAGTCGATGTTCATAAATTCGAAATTATTGCGTTGGCGGCATCTTGTGGATATTTATTGAACTGTTTGTTGTTAGTTTGGTTGCATACAGTAGTTTACTATAATACAAAATTAAATATTGTTGATTAACTTTTTTTTATTTCATAACGTATAGAAACATTATAAGTTTCAAATCTGTGCAAAATTTGTCAAACTGTATTTTAGACTGTCAAAAAGTCTTTAAAATAGTCAAATAGTTAAAATGTTTAATGTACATATATTAACATCATAAGTTAACAAAAACGTAGCAAATATAAAAAATACAGTTAGCAAAAAATGTATTAATCTGTTTAAATTTATACAAAAAGTGATTACTTCTGACAATAAATCTTAGTAACTGTTGACAAAATTCAAAACTGTCAAATAAGTGGCAGTAATGGGTATAAACATTGTAAGCTGAAAAAAATTGATTTGACCTATCAAAAAATGCCTTTTTTAATAATTTAATTTTTTATTTTTGACGATTTAATAACGTTTTTAACAATTTTAGAACACTTTTGACATGTTTTGAGCATATCAACAAATTGTCAAAAACGTTTTTTACATTTTTGAAAAGTTTTATTGATTTTGTAATATTTTTAACAATTTTAGAATTTCATTGACAATGTTGGAATATTTTTAAAGATTACGGAAGATATCAACTAACTTGAAGACAGTTTTTAAACAATACAATAGATTTGAAAAAGATTTTTGATAATTTTTGTCTATTTTAACAATTTTGAAACTTTGACATTTAGTAATCAGATTTATTTGTTTGTAGAATATGTTTGACAGGTGTGAAAATCTTTTTAGAAATATGGAACATTCTTAACAACACACTTTAGAAATCTTTCTTTAGATTTGTGAAACATTTTTGACAGCTTTTGAATGTTTTTAACAGTTAGAACGTTTTATCAGCAAATATTCTTGACAGTTTTGTAACATTTGTGACATTTATATTTATGAGGAACATTTTTTAATGTTATTTGTTAAATATACTAGCTTGTGGATAATTAATTACAATTGCAAAGAACATTTTTGAAACATTATAATTTTTGCTGATCTAATTTGCTTGTTTGTGAATTAACTTTAACAAATAAGGAACATTATTTACAATTATAGAACATTTTTGACAATTGTGGTTACCTTCAACCATAACTTTAAAAATAAAACCTAACCTAACCTAACCTAACCTCACAAATGTTTAACCAATGAGATGACCTCAGTAATACAATTTATAATCTTAAGGTCATTTCACTGATAACCTCATTAAAAATAAATTGTAAAAGAGTACCTTAGTCACCCTCAAACATGACTTTTAAAATAAAACATTTGTCCACTAATAATTTTTTCTTCATGCAGTTTTTTCCCTCATTTTTAGAGCGGCTAAGTCGCACGCCTCAGTTATGGCTTTTATCAAGTACGTACAGGTTAATAATCCTGTCTATCCTTCAAATTTTTTGTCAAGATATTGTGTGAATTTGTTCATTTCAGTTTGTTTGTTTTTCACTCATTTTTATTTTTGTCGTTTTTTGGCTTAGGTTTTATTTCGAAGTAAATATATTGATGTAGGCTAAGCAACTCCTCGTTCAGAACCGCCTAGTTCTCTATCTTTGTTTTTTCCGAGGAAAATGTGACGTTTATGTGTGAGAATTGCTTGCGTCTTACAAACGTTGGCTTTTTTCTTTTATTTTGTATTATCATCTGGTTTTTGGTAAACCATTTACCAAGTTTTTCTCCTTTTTTATCTTTTTTAATACTTCCCTATTCTGGGGATTTGGCATTAAAATCTCTAGCTACTACTATTTTCCTTTTAGTTTTTTCCATATCTTTTCCTAGTTCTTCAAGGAACTTTTGGAACTCTTCTAGTAGGCAGTTTGGTAAGATGTAGCAGCTGAAGACCCACACTCTACTTATTTGTATGTACACATACCCGTTTCCTTTTGCGCTTTCATCTATCTCAAGCTCTTGATTGTAGATTTTTATTGCCGCATCTGTTTTTTGTCAGTTTTCCATGCTCTCGTTTGCGTCATGAGTTTTTTGTTTGGTTCACTTATTATAGACAAATCAAATTTGCGTGTGAATGCCAGCTCGTCCATGGAGTCATGGCATTCTCTTTTTTTTTCTGTGTTTATTTAGAAGATTCTTAACATTGTGTTTCTGATTCTAAATTACCTCCGATTTTTCCTTCTCCTTTTTATCTTGTGCTTGTTCAAGCGTCTAACCTAACCTAACCTAACCTCATCAGTGAGATGACCTCAGTAATACAATTTATTTTATTGAGGTCATTTTATTGATAACCTCATTAAAAAAAATGTAAAAGACTACTTTAGTTACCCTCAACTATGACTTTAAAAATTAAACTTAACCTAACCTAACCTCATAAATGTTTATTGGTGAAATGACCTTAGTAATACAATTTATTCTGTTGAGGTCATCTCACAGAAAACCTCATTGAACAAAAATGTAAAACTTTTTCTTAGTTACCCTGAACCATGCGTTTAAAAGTAAAACTTAATCTAACCTCACAAATATTTATCAGTGAGATGACCTCAGTAATACAATTTACAATATGGTCATTTCATTGTGACCTCATTAAAAAAATTGTAAAACCTAACCTAACCTAACCTCACAAATGTGATTGTGTATTGGTGAGATGACCTCAATAATACAATTTATCCTAATGAGGTTATCTCACAGATAACCTTTTTAAAAAAAATTGCAAATCACTTCCTTAGTTACCCTCAACCATGACTTTAAAAATAAAACCTTACCTAACCTAACCTAACCTTACAAATGTTTATCTGGGAGATAACCTCAGTATTACAATTTATTTTATTGAGGTCATTTTATTGTAAAGTTTATTTAAAAAAAAATTGTAAAAGACTACCTTAGTTACTCCTTACTATAAATTAAAAAAAAAACCTAACCTATATACAATTTTTTCTATTAAAGTCATTCCACAAAAAACTTCATTAAAAAAAATTGTAAAACACTTTCTTAGTTACCCTCAACCATAACTTTTAAAATAAAGTCTAACCTAACCTAACCTAACCTCACAAGCGTTTATCAGTAAGATGACCTCAATAATACAACTAATATTATTGAGTTCAATTCACTAATGACCTCATTAAAAAAAATTATAAAACTCTTCCTTACACCTCAACCATGACTTTAAAAATAAAACCTTACCTAACCTAACCTTACCTTACAAATGTTTATCAAGGAGATGACTTCAGTAATACAATTAATATTAATGAGGTAATTTTACTGATAACCTCATAAAAAAAAATGTAAAAGACTATTAGTTACCCACAACCCTGACTATAAAAATAAAACTAAGCTTAACTAAACCTAACCTCACAAATGTTTATTGGTGAGATGTCCTCAGTAATACAATTTATCCTATTGAGATTATCTCACTGATGACTTCATTAATAAAAAATTGAAGAACACTTCCTTAGTTACCTTCAACCATGACTTTAAAAATAAAATCTAACCTAACCTTACAAGTGTTCATCAGTGAGATGTCCTCAATAATACAATTAAAATTATTGAGGTCATCTCACTGATGACCTGATTAAAAAAAATTGTAAAACACTTCCTTAGTTACCTTCAACCATGACTTTGAAAATAAAACCTAATCTAACCTATCCTCACAAATGTTCATCAGTGAGATTACCTCAGTAATACAATAAATATTATTAAGGTCATTTTACCTCATAAACCTCTTAAAACAAAAATTGTAAAAGATTACCTTAGTTACCCTCAACTATAACTTTAAAAAATAAACCAAACCTAACCTAAACTAACCTCACAAATGTTTATTGGTAAAATGACTTCAGTAATACAATTTATCCTATTGAGGTCATCTTACTGATAACTTTATCACAAAAAATTGTAAAAAACTATTTTAGTTTCCAACAACCACGACTTTAAAAATAAAATCTAACCTAACCTAACCTAACCTAACCTCACAAAAGTTTATCAGTGAGATGATCTTAGTAATACAATTTAACCTATTAACCTCATTAAAAAAAATTGTGAAAAACTACCTTAGTTACCTTCAACCATGTCTTTTAAACCCTAAATAAACCCTAACCTAACCTAACCTCACAAATGTTTATCAGTGAGATGACCTCAGTAATTATATTTATATTATTGAAGTCATTTTACTGATGACCTCATTAAAAACAAATGTAAAAGATTACCTTAGTTACCCTCAATCATGATTTTAAAAAATAAACCCTAACCTAACCTAACCTCACAAATGTTTATCAGTGAGATGACCTCAGTAATTATATTTATATTATTGAGGTCATTTTACTGATGACCTCATTAAAAAAAAATGTAAAAGATTACCTTAGTTACCCTCAATCATGACTTTAAAAATAAAACCTAACCTAACCTAACCTAACCTAACCTTACAAATATTTATCAGTGAGATGACTTCAATAATACAATTTATATTCTTGAGGTCATTTCACTAATAACCTCATTAAAAAAAATTGTAAAAGACTACCTTAGTTACCTTCAACAATGACTTTAAAAATCAAACTTAACCTAACCTAACCTAACCTCACAAATGATAATCAGTGAGATGAGCTTAGGTTTTTTGAGGGCTTCCAAACATACAAAGAATTTAGGTGCAATAAAAAGGAGAGATAGAGCAGCAACCAATTGGATGTTCAGAAAGCGAGCCAAAGCAAAAGAAAATTTTATCCTTACGAAAGAAGTTGAGAAGTAGTGATATTATTACCATTCAGTATTACACTAGCTATTTAGATCATTGCCAATCAAAAATTGACTAGGTGGGTAGGTGGAACAATTTATACTATTATACCGAGTTGGTAGTTTAAATTGGAGTGGCCCACTTACCCACCCAAATGTTAATTATCAAAAAGTTAGATCACAACATTTTTTTGTGACAAAATGACTTCTTATGTCCGAAAATATATCAAACTTTCAATTTGTTGATGACAAACACTTGGGTGGGTGGGTAAGACACTTCATACTATAATACTGAGTCGGTAGTTTGGATTGAAGTGGCCCACCCACCCACCCAAGTGTTAGTGATCAAGAAGTTATATTACAACTTATTTTTTTTTGTGACAAAATAACTTTTGCAGATAAGTCAAACTTTTAATCTTTTATGACAAACATTTGAGTGGGTGGGTAAGACATTTTATACCATAATACTGAGTTGGTAATTTGAATTGGAGTGACCCAGCCACCCACCTAAATGGTAGATATCAAGAGGCTAGATCACAAACTTCTTTTGTAACAAAATAACTTTAGTCGTCCGCAGAGAAGTCAAACTTCCAACCTCTTTATGATGGACATTTGGGTAGGTGGGTGTGTCACTTCATATCATAATACCGAGTTGGTAGATTTGATTGGACTAGCCCACCCACCTATACAAAAAGTTGGATCACAACCTTTTCTTGTCACAAACTAACTTCTAACGTCCGCAAGAAGTTAAATCAAATTTCTTAATAACAAACACTTGGGTGGGTAGATGGAACACTTTATACTATAATAACGAATCAGTAGTTTAAATTGGAATGGCCCACCTACCTATCCAAGTGTTACTTATTAAGAGATTGAATCACAATCTTCTCTTATGACAAAAAGGCTTCTAACGTTTGCAAAAAGTCAAACTTTATACTATAATACCGAGTTGGTAATTTGAATTGGAGTGGTCTACTCACACATCCACATGTTAGTGACCAAAAAGTTAAATCACAACCTACTCTTGTAAAAAAACTGACTTTTAACGTCTGCGAAAAAGTCAAAATTTTAATCTCTTGATGACCAACACTTAGTTGGATGGGTGGGACACTTCATACTGTAATACCAAGTCGGTAGTTTGGATTGGAGTGTTAGTTATCATAAGATTAAATTTGACATTTTTTTGTGACAAAATAATTTCTGACGTCCGCAGAGAAGTCAAACTTTTAACTTCTTGATGACAAACACTTGGGTGGGTGGGTGGGACACTCCGTAGCATGATTACGACTTAGTAATTTGTATTGGATTGACTTACCCATCCACCCAAGTAGTAGGTATCAAGAGGCTTGATCACAACCATCTCTAGTGAAAAAATGACTTCTGACGTCCGCAGAGAGATCAAATGTTTAACCTTTTAACAACAAACACTTTGGTGAGTGAGTGGGACACTTCATACCGTATTACCAAGTCGGTAGTAAATTGGAGTGAACCACCCACCCGCCCAATTGTTTGTAATCCAGTTTCTTGATCACTAACACTTGAGCAAGTGGGCGGGGCATTCTATTTCTTTAGTTTAACTAATTTTAGTTTTTGCCTAACCGCCTTAGTATTTGTGGTCTAATTTATTTACCACTAACACTTGGGCCGGTGGATGATTCAATTTTTTAATCACAAACACTTAAAGGGGTGGCCTGGCTACTTTTTTAATTTAATTAACTTTATATTCCACCCACCCGCTTAAGGGTTTGTAGTTAAGAAATTGGATCACAAATATTTGGGCGGTTGTGCGGGGCACTATATTTTTTGATTGCAAAACAGTAGTTGCAACTTTAGTTTTAGCTCATTTGCTTAAATGGTTGTAATACATTTTTTTGATAATTAAAATTTGGGCGGGTAGGTGGGGCACTCAGTTTATTGATTGCGGGACAGTAGTTTTAGCTTTAACTTTTTGCCTATTTATCTAAGGGTTTGTGATCAGGTAACTTTATTACTTCTTTACGAGACAGTAGTTTTAACTTTAGTTTCCGCCCACCCGCCCAAGTATTTGTAATTCAATTTTTTGATTACAAACACTAGGACAGCTGGACGGGAAATCTATTTTTTTATTGCGGACAGTAGTTTTAACTTTAGTAGGATTGTTCTGCCAACAGATTTTTGCATTTTTTTTCTTTATTACTTAAAATTTTTGACCGAATTTAACAATTAGTAACTTGATTTTAAAAACAAATTTTTGTCAAAACATAATAGCATTTTTAAATCTCAAAATAGAGTAGATGACATCTTATATCTTATGGGAGAAAGGTGCAAGGCTAAGAACAAAGAATAAACAAATTATAAGGATCTACTATACTATGACAAAAAATAAGAATAGTCAAAGAAATATAGTTAATTGGCCTTTGAATTTAACAAAAAACAATTAATGACATTTGGAATATTCAATGGCGAACAAAAAATAGAGGTCACTTTAAAATTATTTATTTACAAAATCAACTTCATGAAGTTAGGGGCTGTAAATGTTAATGAATGAACCTATAGAAGAAGGTTTCGGGCTGCTGGATTGTCTTGTAGAAAGATTGCTACAGGTCCGCTATTACATTTGCAAGATTGGCTTTTACCCAAAATTACCGGGTATGGAATAATAAGGACTGGAACAGGATACTGTTTTCAGATGAGTCGCGCTTTTGCCGCTTTATAAACATCGGGGCTTCAGCTTAACAACACTAATTACGTATGCGGATCACTGTCCACTGAGACAACCCTGGGGACGTGCATGTAACACATTTTGTTAGTTATCATTTAACGGTAGATTGATTTTTCTTTGCAAAACCATGCACTTCGTTAATAATTAATAATGTTTGCTTAGATATATCTGCATACAGTGAATTATTAAGTGTTTTACATTTTATAAAATAGTAATTAAGTTGATTACATCTTGTATTATTCTATTTCAGTTATAGGTTTATAGTGAATCAAAAATGAAGCACGTATTTGTTTTGCTATCAAATATAAACAGAGTATTTAGTGACAATTACTCATAATAAATGTCAAGTTTGAACTAGTCACTAGATCTATTAATAGAGTTGCAACAATTTTTTTAAAATTATTAAATAAATTACAGAAAATCGACTACAATTTTGTTTAAACAAACGAATGACGCGATTAAATATAAACAGAGTATTTAGTGCCAGTTACTCATAATAAATGTCAAGTTTGAACTAGTAACTAGATCTATTAATAAAATTTCAACAATTTTTGAAAAATTATTAAATAAATTACAGAAAATCGACTACACTTTTGTTCAAACAAACGAATGATGCAATCAAATATAAACAGAGTATTTAATGACAGTTACTCATAATAAATGTCAAGTTTGAATTAGCAACTAGATCTAGTAATAGAGTTGCAACAATTTTTTGAAATTTATTAAATAAATTACAGAAAATCGACTACAATTTTGTTTAAACAAACAAATGACGCAATCAATTATAAACAGAGTATTTAGTAACAGTTACTTATAAAAAATGTCAAGTTTGAACTAGTAACTAGATCTATTCATAGAGTTGTAACAATTTTTTGAAAATTATTAAATAAATTACAGAAAATCGACTACAATTTTGTTTAACCAAACGAATGACGCGATCAAATATAACCAGAGTTACTCATAATAACTGTTACGTTTGACTTAGTAACTAGATCTATTAACAGAATTACAAGATAATTTTAATCAATTTATCTAAAAAGTCAAAAAAAGCGGCCACTATTTTGTTTAAACAAACAAAAAACGCAATCAAATGTAAACAGAGTATTTAGTAGCAGTTACTCTTAATAACTGTCAAGTTTGAATTGGTAACTAGATCTATTAACGGAATTAAAAAAATATTTTGATCAATTTATTTAAAAAGTCATAGAAAATCGGCCACCATTTTGTTTTAACAAACGAATAACGCAATCAAATGTAAACAGAGTATTTAGTGACAATTACTCTTAATAACTGTCAAGTTTAAATTAGTAACTGGATCTATTAACAAAATTACAAGAATATCTTGATCAATTTATTTAAAAAGTCAAAGAAATTCGGCCACCATTTTGTTTTAACAAACGAATAACGCAATCAAATGTAAACAGAGTATTTAATGACAGTTACTCTTAATAACTGTGAAGTTTGAATTAGAAACTGGATCTATTAACAAAATTACAAGAATATCTAGATCAATTTATTTAAAAAGTCAAAGAAAATCGGCCACCATTTTGTTTAACCAAACGAATAACGCAATTAAATGTATACAAAGTATTTAGTGACAGTTACTCTTAATAACTGTCAAGTTTGAATTAGTAACTGGATCTATTAACAAAATTACAAGAATATTTTGATCAATTTATTTAAAAAGTCAAAGAAAATCGGCCACCATTTTGTTTAAACAAATGAATAACGCAATCAAATTGGTGCAGAGTATTTATTGACAGTTACTCTTAATAACTGTCAATATTGAACTAGTAACTATATCTATTAAGGGAGTTGCCAACAATATTTTGAAGATAGTCCTAAATAAGTCAAAGAAAATCAGCCAACATTTTGTTTAAAAAAACAAATATTGCAATCAATTGTAAACAGAGTATTTAGTGATAGTTGCTCTTAAAAACTGTTAAGGTTGAATTAGTAACTAGAACTATTAACGGAGTTGCAATAATATTTTGAATAATTTCTTAAATAATCAAAGAAAAACGGCCACCATTTTGTTTAAACAAATGAAAGTCGCAATCAAATTTATGCAGAGTATTTAGTAATAGTTACTCTTAATAACTGTCAAATTTGAACTAGCAACTAGATCTATTAATAGAGTTGCAACAATTTTTTGAAAATTTATTAAATAAATTACAGATAAAGGTAGGCCACCCTAAATACAGCTAGTTGCAACCAGGGTTGCCTAGCATACGTGTTATACTTTGCGCGGTTTGTTATGCGTGCGTTCGACAAGAATGTCTATGAATAACGCTGCATAACAAGCGCGCGTTCTTGATACTATCCAACATAAACAGACGATCGTTTGGGCATTATTTTAATAAATAATAACGGGGTTCGTTACACCTTCATGTATATATAGCACACCTAAATTTAATAAAAAAATTGGAACACCCGGATGTCAGGGCGCCTTATGTACATAACGGATGTGACAGCTTAACAGGTATCAATATATATATATATATATATATATATATGTCGGAGCGGAGTCGTCAGCATATTGTAAATAAAAGGGGATTACCTCATTTTATCTGCTGAACGGAGTCAAGGGAAACAAGCTTGGGCTTGAAAGGAAATGGCGGCTGTGAGTTGGGAGTGCTGTCAGTGTAATTAATATCAATCGAGCCTTCAAGCAGTGTGTTCGCTTGGAACCGTTTACGAATCCCTCGATCGACAACATAGTAAATAATTAGTTGAGATATTATTTTGTAAAATATAATTGATAACAAACATGTTATGAAGAAATTCGTCAAAAATTAATTTTCACTCTCACTAACAAACCGGTTTTGATGATTTTTTTATCCCTCTTATCCAATTGAATTGCATACCGACGCAAGTGCTGATGGATATGGAGAAATACTGTTGCAAAAAGTAAATACAAATACCCACGTAGTTTCATACTTTAGTAAACGCACTACAAATTCTGAATCTATATATCATTCTTATGAGTTGGAGACATTAGCGGTTGTTAATGCCATTAAGTATTTCCGTCATTATCTCTATGGGCGCAAATTTACTGTAGTTACAGATTGTAACTCATTGAAATTTTTGCGCTCGAAAATTGATCTTACCCTAGAGTTCATAAATGGTGAGCATTTTTACAGTCATTTGATTTTGAAGTAATTTATAGACCCGGTACTAGAATGTGTCATGCTGATTTCTTTTCACGTAATTTTATTTTAACTGATAATATTAAATCTTTTATCAAAATAGAGCAGAAAAAAACTGATGCTGCTGAAATTACTGATAATTGGCTTTTGGCGGAGCAACTTCGTGACAATGAAATAGCCAGTATAGTGTCAAAAATTAAAAATAATGGGCTAGCTGATAATATTTTAAAAACTTACGAGCTTTGTTCTGGTATATTGTATCGCATGATCCAACGTAATGGACGAACCCGTTGTCTAGCTATAGTTCCTCGAGCGTTTAGGTGGTCAATAATAAACCATGTACACGAATCTATTGTTCATCTTGGATGGGAAAAGACTTTAGACAAAGTGTCCGATCACTATTGGTTTGAAAATTTGAGTAAATACGTACGAAAGTTTGTAGATAATTGTCTTACATGTCGCGTATCAAAGTCAAATTGGACGTGTGACATGTCAGGATGGTCGTGTCGGAGCGGAGTCGTCAGATTTTTATTTAAATAATGTTTAAAGCTTGATATATCAAAATGACTGCCTCAACATTAAATATACAAAAATGGGTTTTAAAGTACATGCAATAAGGAATATTTTGAGCCACCGTAGATCTTCTTATCTTTTTCCAGATTCCCAAAAATTGAGATACAAAAATATTCCGTTTGCCGATTTTGACAATTTTTGAATATTAATTTTTTTTTCAAATCAGTCGAAAAGTAATGGAAATACCTATATATATTATAATCAAATTAAGAATTAAAAAAATACGAAAAGAAATTATTGGGTACAATAAAATGATGCACTCTATCAACCGTGTAAACAGGATCAAGTTGTAATCCTTTCTTTATACCTTCCAATATAATTGTTTGGTATTCTAATAAGTTGTTAGCTATTGATTTTTCTGTGCAAAACCATTCAGTTCGTTAATAATTAATAATGTTTGCTTAGATATATCTGCATGCAGTGAATTATTAAGTATTTTACATTTTATAAAATAGTAATTAAGTTGATTACATCTTGTATTATTCTATTCCAGTTATAGGTTTATGGTGAATCAAAAATGAAACACGTATTTGTTTTGCTACTGTTATTTTACGTTGTTTCTTCTCGATTGGTAAGTTAATTTTAATTTTGTAGTTTATATTATATTATTTTATTTTTAGAATTATAATCAATTGGGTGAATGTATTGAAACAATTCTTGATATTTATCCTTTTATGAATTTATATTTATTTCAATACAAAAGTGGAAAATATTTCAATGTAAACTTGCAAGATACAATTGTCGCTAACAAACAGAGAACAATTATGATAATAAACAAATATTATTCTAAAGGTATGATAACATCGTATAAGTTTTATAATTATAATCATACCGATATGATGCCTCCTGTTGGTAATCTTAATTTGATTATAACTTTTGAAAAAAATATGAAAAACATATTTGATTTAATACTTTTTTATCATCTTAATTTTAAAGATAAGAAGGTTATAGATACTGATAATACATTAGTAATTGATACAAATGGTCACATCAGTCGGTTGATTAATGGCTGTAACAAAAACCAATTTATTTATATTACCGAATGTTTCAATTTAAATTTAACTATAGTGAAACAAGAGTATGAGAATACCTTCAAGGACTTACAAGGATGTGATATTAGTTATGATTTGTATGCTGACATTGACTTGTTTGCTGATGAAGATGATGATGATGATGATGAAGAGGGTAAAGGAATTCCATTTACAGTATCTCTGAATCATAATTATGATCCACTAGATGTTAGAATTCTAAAAGAAATGTCTAAAATGTTAAATTTTATATGTAATAGCACTACAAGCAAAATTATAGAAGTCACGGAAAATCCTTATTTGTCGAAGCCAACATATCCATATTATATAAGCCAATACGTGATTCCAGTACCATTAGCCAAGCGCATACCTAATGGATTAAGGAATGTATTTGATTTACATTTTTGGCGTTTGTTAATTGCAACATTTATTATTTACTTTGCAGCATATTACTTACTTATCATCCATACAGATCAAGCAATTAAAAACGAATTTTTGTATATTTGTTTGCAACTTTTTGCGGTGTTATTTACACAAGCCGTTACTTTCCCTAAAAGATACTTAATGAAATGTTTGTTATTTACATGGGTATTCTTTTCTTTTATAATATTTAATACTTACACTGGATTATCATTTAAACATAATGTTGAATTTGCATATGGAAAACAAATTAGTACTCTAAAAGATGTTCAAGATGCTAATATATCTATTTGTATGGGTATGCTTATTGATTTTTCTGATTTAGTATCATTAGCTAAATGTTTAGAAAACGTAGGGGACGGTAAAGTAACTTTAATTCTTCCATCAGGCTCAGTGAATTCAAACGAATTTTATAAAATTTATTTGCATAATTATTTGGTATCAATGCATATTGAAAAAGGACATTCAATTTACTTTGAATTTAATAAGTTGTTACAAAGATTTATAGAAATAGGTTTGATACAACAGTGGTCAAAAGAAGCAATGTTTGTAAAGACAAATATTGATGAAAACGATGGACCTGTACCATTAAATTCTAATCATCTTCTGCTTATTTATGCAATTTATTTAAGTGGAATGTTTATTGCAACATTAATTTTTATTTTTGAATCATGTTTAGATCAATTCTATAAATACTATTAATCTGTATGTAATAACTATTAAATAATTGTTTTAAGCACAATTAGGTAATTGCAAATGTATTTGTGTGATGCAATAAACTAAATTAAAACAAAAAGGTTTTTAATTTTTATAATAGTTATAACATTTTAAGATAATTATAATGTTTATAAAAATTGTAAATGTATTAATTTAATTTAATCAGGCTGACCAGACAAAGTCTAAACTAACTTAAAAGCACCAATCCCTTTTGCTCCTAGTTATTTTTCAAGTTTTTCACCCGCTTTAGAATGGGCCATACCTTTTTGGCAATTTTGCTACCAAACTGTTAGCATTAATTTTATAAACCTTTAAAACTGCAAATTTAGTTATAATAATGTGGCATTCAATTTCTCTTCTGTAACTTTGGGGTTGTGGTGGTGGAATTAATTTGTAGGAAGGTCTGCGCCGGTTAGTTCACTGGGTAGAATGTAGTGCTCCACAAGCTTGTATTATTTTTGATATTCCTTTCTTACACTATTGCCTCTGTAAGGAAAAGCTCAAACCCTATAGTTGGATGTAACCTTCTCTAAAATAGACAAAATTGAACAATTAAAAAAAAACCATAGTCTAACATTCATCCCCTAGCCTAAAGACTTCTTCAACACCTTCTCTCGAAGCTGAAGCTGGCGAATTGTTGGTCGGCAAAAAGAAAAAAAGAAAAAAAGCTGTTCATATTCACAACCTTACGTCAAAATAAAGCTCAAATCCAATCAAAACCCAAAATTAAAAGTCAAAGTTGTTATTACTAAGGTACCCCGGTACCTCCCCGTATCTTTGGATCAAAACAAAACTCTGGGTCCCTTCCCACGCTTTTATTTACAGAATAGGTTAGGCATTAATATTGTTTTCTATTATCACATATTATGGTCTGGGGTACTACAAACAATAGGAAAACATCTTCTTTAATTTTTTTGTGACAGCTAACGCGGTAGCCTTCCGGAGGCTAATAGTCAACGCCATCTTGCTAAAATGGTCGATAACCACCAATATGTGCGTGTTTCCATAAATGGATTGCGGAATTTGTCCCATTAAATCGGTCAAAACAAGCTGCCAAAGTCTGACCGGAGCTCGACGTTTTGCCATAAAACCAGTTGGCTTTTGATTTTCTGCTTTGTACTGAGTGCATACTTGACATCGTGAGTCATAACAATCCACATTGTGCTGCATTTGCGTCTAGTAATATTTTTTTGTGCATACGTTTTATATATCCCTCTATGTCCCAAAGTAGGCGTATTATGTACCAGGTAAATAATTTTGGTTTGCTTCTCTTTGGAAACAACTCTTTTCTATCTCTCAGCATTAGAAAATACCACAGCGTTTCCCGCTTTTACGTATTTGAATAAAATTTACTTTTCAACACGCCAAGCCAGATATTTTAAAAGTTGATTCTTGACCAAGTCGATTATCTTCATATACCATCTGTTACTACCTCTCACTTTGCAATTTAATTTATCAATCATTGTTACCGCTCTTGACAAAGCATCAGGCACGAGATGGTCTTTTCCCTTACGATGACTACCTTAAAATTGTACAACAAACACAAATGTCATTTGTTAAAAATAATTTTATTGATCTAACATGTCAAAAATTTCCAAATTTTTAATAGCAGCTGTCAAAAAATACACGATTTAAGATGATCTACTGTCAAAAATAATCTTATTTAACATAATACGTCTATAATTTTGAAATCTTACATAGCAGCTGTCAAAATATAAGTAATAAAAAATGAATAACTAAAAAAATACTATATATATATATATGTATATATATATCTATGATGTGAATGTGAATATTGCACTGACCGGATTTTGCTGTTTTTAACATTTTATGAACAAAATATTAAAGTTTTTATTTGTTATTATATTCATTTTGTTTCATATAATTTTATTATTTATTTATTAATGTATTATTTACAACATGTTTCGTTATTTTTTAATAACATTTTCAAGTATTAATATAATAAAATAAAATTTTTTGATTGATAATACATTAATAAATAAATAATAAAATTATATGAAATAAAATGAATATAATAACAAATATAAATGAATTTCATAGAATTAATAAAAAAAGCATTGAATATATTAAAGTTTTTGCTATGTTTATTATTTCATGAACAGAATTTTTGCACTTCAACAATTTTGACAAGATTTTAACTGTTTCTGAAAAAATTGTTATATTTTACAACAGAATTTTGTTATTATTGACATCTCATAAAAAAAATACGACAGTTTATGCGCGTTCAACAAAATTGTAGTTAATTTATGGCCGGATTTTGGTGCTTTCTGACATATCATAAATTGATTTTTGTACTTTTTAACACTTTGTGGACAGAATTTTGTGCAAAAAAGCTTTATCGTGCAGTTCATTCTCGATAAAGCCAAAATGGCAAAAAATCTTCTTGTTCCGATGTTGCGTCGAAACAGCGGTATGTCGATTCGGAATAAAACCCGGCTCTACACATCTACCATCAGGCCTATGCTGACATACGCATCCCCGATCTGGGGCACGGCCTCGCGCTGTCATCTCGATCGTCTTGAGGCATTCCAAAGTGTCACTTTGAGGAGCCTCCTCGGTGCTCCATGGTACTGTCGGAATAGAGATATTCGGGCGGACCTAGGACTGCTTCCTCTGCGCCATTAAATCGAAACTTTTGCCGTAAAGTACTTCGATAATCTCGCGTTTCATCCTAATCCCGATTTGGCCCGACTTGCCGAGCCAGACAGGGAGACTTTCTTTTACAAACGCCCGGTTAACCAAATAGCCGCACTCTAGTTTCTTCTTAACTTCACTCAGGGTTCAGGCATACCCACCACCTATCGCAGCCTATAGGGCTAAATCTATTTATATTTAACAATCTAATTAAAGGAAGGTACATGAGCCGTAAGGTCTCGAACTTCCATTTGGCATTCATTATTGAGCGGTTTTTAGTCGGTAGGCATTTCAACCTGAGGAAATGAATCCGACACTTGCCAGTCTTATAGAAGATTTTACCGCCTAGCCCCAAAAAAAAAAAAAAAAAAAAAAAAAAAAAAAAAAAAAAAGCCGGATTTTTGTGTTTTATGACAATATATTAATATTTCATGGCGGGATGTGATTTTTTCTTTATTTTTTATTAAAAGACTCAACCCTTAATGATCAGTTTTTGATGCTTTTTACATTTTAAAAATTGAACTTTGCACTTTTTAACAGTTCATAGTCGAACTTTGTTAATTTCTAACAATATTTTGATATTTTTAACAATTTGTGAATATAATTTTGCACTTTTCAACCGTTTATGGCCGGATTTTAGTGCTTTCATACAATTTTTTGATATTTTATTATCGAGTTTTGATATTTCTAACATATTACAAAGAGAATTTTACACTTCTTAACAATTTATTGCGGAATTTAATTTTTTTCTGAAAGTATTTTAATATTTTATGGCCTAAGTTTTAAGCTTGTCGACAACTGACTACTATTGTTTTGGTGAGATTTAATTACTTTATGGTCGGATTGTATTTTATGACTAGAGTTTAAGAGTATGACCAATTTTAAGAAGATTTTTATGTTTTTTTTCCGGATTTTAATACTTTATGACCGGATATTAATAACTTTAGACAGAAATTTGTATTTTATGGCCGGATTTTTAAAATTTTGTTTTTTTTTACTAATATAAAGCAGATTATTATAGTTTTTGGGTGCATTTCCGTGGCCTTTCCGTTTCTTGTATAATAGTCAGTCACCACAATTGGCCCTGTGGTGTGAAGTGTGTGTCCCAGTCTAAATTTTGTTTTGATTACTTGCCGTGCTATTTTATACTTGTTAATCATCTTAAGTAAATTCAACAAAAAAATATATAAAAAATTTATAAATTTAAAAAAATATATATATTGTGCTATAAATACCAATCATGGCATCAAAAAACTGCGGTTCCTGCAAAAAAACAATTTCAAAAAATTCAAGTATTATATTATGTCAAGGGATATGCAGCAAACGATTTCATCATAAATGCACTAACCTAAGTCGAACACAACTAGGAATGCTATCTAAACCGAGTTGTAAAGAAAAATGGATATGTGAAACTTGTTGTGGAAGTGAAAATGAAGCTGAAGATGATGAAGATGGTGCTCCAACCATATCAGCGCCGCGGAGAAGATGTAATGGAGTGGTCAGAGCAGACGAGGATGAAAATATTTTTGGCAGATATCGTAAAAATATTAAAAAGCATGGAATTAAAATATAATTTATTACTGGAAAAATATGAAAATCAAATAAATATTAATGAAGGTTTACGTAAAGAGCTAAATCTATTGAAAAAAGATGTACAAAGTGCCAAATCAAAAAATATCACTAATGAACAAAATAAACTCAAAAATAATGTAATCATTTCTGGGTTACCAGATGCACCTGAGTTAGAAATAAAAAATATGGTTAAACAATTTGCTGAGAAAATAAACACAAAAATTGAACTAAGTGATATCAAAAATTGCACCAAATTATCTAAATCACAAGATAATTTAGGAATTAAAATCATAGTTGAATTTAACAAAAAGGATCTTAAGGATAAAATTATGGTAGCTAAAAGAACAGTAGCAGAAATAAAAGTCAAGTCATTTTGGTGGCAATAACCACAATGTTTATATAAATCATGACTTAACTAAAGGAAACCAATTATTGTTTAAGAAAATAAAAAAAATTAAAAAAGAAAACAATTTTAAATACGCATGGTTTAATCATGGAAAGTTTTTTATTAGAAAGGAAGCTACTAGTGCGATTTTAACAGTCAAAGATGAACCAACATAAAATCAAAAAACTAATAAAACAATCTAATAAGAAAAACTTGCTACTGCAACATACAAAAATTAGCATTATTCATCAAAATGTTGAATCAATAGGAAACAGTGAACACAAATTGGAATTTTTATTGAGTGAACATCGTGATTGTAGCTTCTTAGCATTAACGGAACACTGGAAGTCAGAATATGAGTTACCCTCGGAGTTACCTAATTACTAAATTAATAATTTTACACTGGTATCATCATTTTGCAGAACTATAAACACACATGGTAGTGCTGCAGTATGAATAAAAAATGGACTTAAGTTGAAACAACGCAATGACATAAGAGATTTATCAGTGTGTTCGGTAATGGAATACGCAGCCGCTGAAGTAAATTTAAACAATAATAAATTAATTATTATTTCTATGTATAGATCACCTTCCTCTAATTATTCAACCATTCTTAGCACTGGCTGATAAACTACTAAACAAAGCTTATAATGAACAAACTTTTATACTATTAGCTGGCGACTTTAATATAGACTTAATGCAGAATAATAACAATTTAAATCATTTTTAAATTTATACAATTTAATCACTACTATACATGAATACAGAAGAATTACCGACAGATCACAAACTTGCATAGACAATGTTTTTACAAATATTGAGGACTGTATGGGAAAAGTGTATGAATATCATATATCAGATCATACATGCCAAGTTGTAAATATACGTCTCAATAATGAAGTTATTAACATACACAACTATAAAAAAAAAATTCTCAAAAAAATCTACAATTGTTTTTAAGTCGTTTATCTTCTGTTAACTGGAACACGTAATCAGCATTGATATAAACCAACAATGAAATTTATTTATCAATTTGTTTTATGAGGTATTTAATAGTAGTTTTCCCATAACAAAAAATAAACCCTCCCAAATTAATATAAATAGATTGTATAATAAAAATATTAAAAACCGTAAATATATACTTGATTACCTGTTTATTATATCACGACATGATACAAATTATTTAAATTTATATAAAGAAGCTAAATATAATGTAGAATTAGAAAATTGTAAGAGAAATCAATTAGCTAACAAAATATGTCTATCAGATAATAAAATAAAAACCACGTGGTCTATAGTAAATAAACTAGTAAACAATAAGAATAAACATAGTAATACTCTTCATGATGTTACCGACTTTCCTGAGTTAGCTAATAATTTTAATGAATATTTTGCTAACATTGCCATTAATCTGTCTAATCAAATACCACCTGTTAAAATAAACTGTTCTATAAAAACAAATACTGAATCTATAATACTAGCACCAACAACTTGTAATGAACTAGCTGATATTTGCAACAAACTAAAAAATAAAAATAGTGCAGGCCACGATGAAGTACCAATGTCATTAATAAAAAAATGTATAAATGTAATAGACAAACCACTTGTACTCATAATAAACAATTTAATGAAACATGGTATTTTTTCTGATAAGCTTAAACTGGCAATGGTTAAGCCCTTCTACAAAAAAGGAAATGCTGATGCATTAGAAAATTATGGACCTATTAGTTTATTGTCAAGTTTCAGAAAAAATTATGTGTAAAAGAATAATAACTTTCTTTGACAAACATAAATTATTCAATAAATCTCAACATGGATTTATAAAGAACAAAAACGTAACAACAGCTATTTACGATATAATTGAAGTAATCACAGAAGCATTGGAGGTACGAGACATGACATGTGGAGTGTTTTTAGACTTGTCCAAAGCCTTTGATTGCGTAGATACAAATATATTGTTAAGTAAATGTCATAAATACGGTATTAGAGGAGATGCCTAGAAATGGATAAAATTGTATTTAACGTCACGTCAACATTATGTTACTATTGAACAAAACGGTTCAACTGTAAACTCGTTAGTTTCAAATATTTTATTAGGAATTCCGCAAGGAAATATTGCTGGGCCTTTGTTCTTTATTATATACATAAATAATTTACCAAGTATTTTAGATGACACAAAACATAAAATAGTCTGTTACGCAGATGATACAAACATTGTTTTTGTTGGAAACGACTTGAACAGTATTACAGCAGAAGCGTCTACATATTTTCCAAAACTTGAAGAATGGCTTCTAGCTAATAAGTTGTTACTTAACATTAATAAAACACAAGGCGTTCAATTTAAGACAGATCATTACAGAGGAGATCATATTAATTATTTTAATTGCAATAACACATTTTTAAAAACATCATGCAATGCCACGTGTCTTGGCATAAAGATAGATCAATGTTTGAAGTAGGCTTCTCATATTGATGACCTTGTTGGGAAGTTGAGTAATGTGATATTTATGTTTCGAGTGCTTCGATCACATATAAATAAGGACATTTTAATAATTGTGTATCATTCTTGTTTTGAGTCTTTGATGCGTTTTGGTATTGTTTTTTATGGAGGTTCAACTTTTTTAAATAAAATCTTTGTTGTACAAAAAAAAAGCTTTACGTACAGTCAATAGCATGGCATACAACCAGAGTTGTCGTAATCTATTTACATAACATAATATTTTAACTGTATATGCTTTATATGTATTTGAATGTTTAATGTTTAATGTTTAATTTTATTAATAAGGATAAGTTTAAAAATTGTATTTCTAGTCACTCGTAAAAATATTTATGTATATCCCACGCATCGTCTAAGTATTTAGGAAAAAAATGTTCATTTTACATCAATGAAACTTTTTAACGCTCTGCCTACAAGATTACAAAATATTAAAACAAAAAATAAATTCAAAACAGAAATTAAGAAATTACTTTTATTTATCGAACCTTACTCTCTTACAGAATATTTTGATAAAATTAAAATCTTCTATTAAATCTAGTCATAAGTTTATAATTGTACTAAATGAATGTTTATTTTATAAAATGTTATTTTTAAAATGTATTAAAACTGTTTTTGTAATTCTGTAACTGTATTTTCAGTATCGCTTTTTTTTACTTGTTTCAAATTTATTGTTTTTTATATTCTTTTTGTATTTTGCAATCTTTATGAAATAAATAAAATTTATCTATCTATCATTTAATTATTTTATAAGCGGATTTCAAAAGTCTTAAATCGGATTTTGTCTTTAATATCGATATTGAATGCAAATTTTAAGTAGGTTATTAAAGTTTTTAGCCGGATATTATTTTTTTTGTCAAAATTTGTATTTATGGCCAGGTTTTATCAATTTTTATAAAAAATTATTATAATTTTTGCTTGGATGTTAATACTTAGGTTAGGTTTTAATACTAATAATAATTTTTAAGCCGGATTTTGTTTTTACTGACCAGATTTTTGAGATTATGTCAGTATTAAAGTTTCTGACCGGATTTAATTACTTTTTTAAATAATTAAAACTTGCCCTAGTTCTTATTTGTTAAATTTTGTACAATTTTGACGTTATATCTGTATTTTAGCAATTTTTTTTTTAAATACTGCAACATTAGATCAAATTTTAGTATTTATGGTTGACATTTAATTTTCTTAAGCCGAATTTTGTCTTAAATTATGTCCAAATTTCAAGCTTTTTAATACTTTTTGGCCGGATTTTAATTTTTATAGGCTGGATATTGGATGTTATTTTGAGAATCCAAATTTGGTTCATTTTAGATTATCAAAGTTTTTGGCCAAATTACTTATTTTAATTCTCTTTAGCCGCATTTTGTATTTAATTTAAAACAAAACCTACAACTTACCACTTCTAAATTTATCTCTGAATAACCAAATCATAGTTATAATATTTAACATAAACACTGTACTTAATTTTTGAGTAAATTAACGCTTGAATTAAATGGAGATAAATAACATTTTATATAAACGCAGCAAAATCTCTGCTTGTTCGCAATCGCAGAATCGACAAAGCTTAACTTTACTCTCAGTGTCCATTAAAGAATCACTTACTCAACAACGATTATTTCAGTGCAAACAAAAAACCTAAAGACTGCAGCCAGGGAAAATTTCAATGTTACGCTGATATGCAGATTCTAAAACCCATTTCTTCAAGTTTTTAATTTTGTTTCTCACATATACACACTTTTATGGCACAACCACTAAATGCGTGTACACGTTACACACTCACAACGGACCACATCCGGACTTTTCTTATATAACATGATAAACATTTTAACAGTTTGGGTCGGAAGTTTGTACTTTTGATAATATTTAAATATTTCATGGCTGCAATTAACAGTTTATGGCCCAATTTTCGACATTTTCTGAATAAAATTTTTGCACATTTTAACTGATTATGACCGGATATTGATAGTTTTGATATTTTATGAATAGAAATTTGCACTTCTTAACAGATTATAGTTCTTTCTGGCATTATTTTGATACGTTATGGTCGAATTTTCTTATTATTAACGTTTTGTGAATAGAATTTACAACTTGTTTACAAATTATGGCCGAATTTTGCTATTATTGACATTTAATTTTTACAAATTATGACGGAATGTTGGTATTTTTGTTATTTCATGAAAAGAAAATTGCTGTTTTCTAAACTTTATGACCACATTTTCCTATTTTTGACATTTCATGAATAGATTTTTCAATATTGTAACATTTTAGAGCCGGATTTTAATACTTTCTGACAATGTTTTTATGGCCGAATTTTGTAATATTATGAATAAAATGTTGCATCTTTTAACAACTTCTGCTGTTTATGACACTTTATAAATTGAATTTTTATAATTTTTTTTTTCAAAATTTATTGCCTTTTTTTAGAAAATATTTTGTTATTTTTCACTTTTTATTAATAGAATCTTGCACCTATTAAACCGGATTTTAATATTTTTGATATTTTATATAAAAATAATTTTTATTTTTTTAACAGAAACTGATTATTATGTTACTTTTTAACAATATTTTCATGTTTAAAGACCAGATTTTGCTATTTTTGAAATGTACTGAATACAATTGTACACTTTTTAACAGTTTATGGTCAAATTTTAGTGCTTTCTGATATTTTAATGTTTTAAGACAAAATTTTAAAAAAATTATAAATAGAATTTTACACTTTTCAACCGTGTTTGCCCAAATTATTTTTGAAAATTTTTCATATTTTATAAGCGGATTTGAAAAGTGCTTTAATAATAGAATAAAAAAAAAAAAATAACAAAATTGTGTACTTTTTTTTTTCTAAAAAAAAAGGATACGGTAATCCTAATTAATATTATAAATGCATCCAATTAGTCAACTGGAACAAACTTGTCCTGCAAAGACAAACAAAAAATACTTCCCAATACCTTAAATACAGTAAAATTTAATAAGTTGGTACTTAAAAACAAAATTTTTTTTATTGATAAACAATTAGAATTATTAGGACTCAACTGAAAGAGTATTGTAACTTCAAAAAGAGTATATGTTACTAAAAATGAGTATGTCTAGTCAGCTTGTGTTATGCCCTTCATGACAACTATCGGCGGCCATTTTTATGCAAGATAATGGTAGACCTTACGTAGCCAAAGTTGTTACAGATTATCTGTATAAAATGGGACATGAATCTCATAGAACATGTCTGGAATGAGTTGGGACAACGTATCCGAAAGCATACACCTGCTCCAAAAACTGCTCAGGAGCTAAGACAATTGCTATTGCTGGAATGGAATAATATTGACCAAAATGTAATTTAATTTAAAGTGTTTCTTGTCGACTTCAAGCAGTCATTAATGCAAGAGAAGGTAATACTTGTTATTAATTGTTAATTGTTACATCTTTTTTCATTGTTGGCCAATAGTAATTTCTTTTGAGGTGTTCTAAAGTTTCGAAAATGCTGCGGTGATTGCATTTACTTTCGTGCTGGTATTTAATAAGCATTAAACAATGTTCAGTGTTAGTAATTGAGTTTACAAATTTTGTACATTTAATTAGTTTTAAGCCTGTTTCATAGAAATGTTGTATGTATGTAGATATATTAAAATCTTTTTACATTGCATCATTATAGAAATATATATAAAAAATTTAGTTTCTGTAGTATATTCTTTTAAAAATTGAAAAATTAATTTTCTGTTTGTTTTTGAAATTTTGACATTTATAATTTTGCGATTTTTAAAGTTATTAAATTGGAAAAGTTGCAAATGCTTCTAATTAAGCTTGCCAATTTTGTTCTTATTTACACAGTTGGTACCCATGTGTATGAACTGCATTGGTACCAACTTGTAACAATTTCTAATAAAGCGTTTGAAAATTATAATTAAATTAATAATAGTTTTAGAGATGTGGTTGAGTTAAGTTAAGCTAATTATTTTGAGGTTATGTAAAATTGAGCGTATAGATTTTTATAAATTTTACACAATTTGTACTAATGGTATTAAACTATATTGGTACGAAATTGCATCAATTTCTAATCAACCGTTTGGAAGTTATAGTTTTTATAGTTAAGTCATGAGGGATTTGATATACGTTGACCATGTCAAATAATTTGAGGTTATGCAAAATTGTTTGTATGGATTATTATAAATTTTACACAATTGGTACTTATGGTATTAAGTTATTTTGATACCAAATTGCATTAGTTTTTAATTATTCGTTTGAAAGTTATGGTTTTTTTAGTTAAGTCATAAGGGATTTGGTACAGTAAGATCAAATCAAATAATTGAAAGTTATGCAAAATTAGGCGTATCGATTTTTATAAATTTTACACAAATAGTACTAACCGTAGTAAGCTATATTGGTACCAATTTGCATCAATTTTTAATGAGCTGTTTAAAAGTTATGATATTTTTAGTTAAGTCATAAGGAATTTGGTATAGTTTGATCAAATTGAGTAATTTGTGATTATGCAAAATTTTGCGTATAGATTTTTATAAATTTTACACAATTGGTACTAATGACATTAAGGTATATCTGTACCAAATTGCATTAATTTTTAATTCATCATTTTGAAGTTATGATTTTTTTAATTATTTTTTGTCTAATCCATTCAGGTTTGATTAAGTCGAATAATTTGAGATCGATGAAAATTGGTTGTATAGATTTTTATAAATTTTACAAAATTGGTACTAATGATATTAATGTATATTTGTACCAAATTTCATCAATTTTTATTAAACCGTTTGGGAGTTATGATTACTTTAGTTAAGTCATCAAAGATTTGATATGGTTAGATCAAATCGAATAATTTGAGGTTATGCAAAATTTTGTGTATCAATTTTGAAAAATTTTACACAATACTAATAATGTACTAATGATATAATGGTGTATTGTTACCAAATTGCATTAATTTCTAATAAACCGTTTGGAAGTTATGATTTTTTTAATTAAGTCATAAGGGATTTAATATAGTTAGATCAAACCAAATAATTTGAGATTATGCAAAATTGGGCGTGTAGATTTTTAGAATTTTCACTCAATTTGTACTAATGGTATTGGGGTATATTGGTACTAAATTGCATCAATTTCTAATGAACCGTTTGGGAGTTATGATATTTTTATCTAAGTCATAAAGGATTTGATATAATTAGATCAAACCAAATAATTTGAGGTTATGCAAAATTGGGGGTATGAATTTTTATAAATTTTACATAATTGGTACTAATAGTAGTAAGCTATAATGGTACCATATTGCATCAATTTCTAATGAACTGTTTGGGAGTTATAATTTTTTTTAATTAAGTCATAAGAGATTTGATACAGTTAGGTTTAATCAAGTAATTTGAGATTATGCAAAGTTGGGCGTATGGATTTTTGTAAATTTTACACAATTTGTATTAATGATATTGAGGTAAATTGGTACCAAATTGCATCAATTTTAATAAACCGTTTGGGAGTTATGATTTTTTTAGTTAAGTCATAAGGAATTTTATAAAATTAGGTTGAATCAAATAATTTAAAGTTATGCAAAGTTGGGCGTATGGATTTGAATAAATTTTACACAATTAGTGTTTATGATATTTTAACAAAATTTAATTAAACAATTCTTGTCTTGGAATTAAGCACGGAGATGAGAAATTAGGTTTAAACTCAGATTTAGGTTTTTTGAAATTATTGCTTTCTTCAATTTAATTGCTCTAATTTTATTGCTGCTTAAAAAATTAAATGTGTTTAGTGAATTTAGATTTAGGAGACTTGAATTAGTAAGTGAACTTAATTTCATGTCTTGGAGTTAAGCATAAAATTAATAAATTAGATTTAAACTCAGATTTAAGTTTTTTTGAAATTATTGCATTCTTCAATTAAATTGCTCTAACTTCATAGCTGCTTAAAAAATAAAATTGTGCTTAGTGAATTTAGATTTAAGAGACTTACATTAGTAAGGGAACTTAATTTGATGTCTTGGAATTTAGCATATTAGATTTAAACTCAGATTTAGGTTTTTTGAAATTTTTGCATTTTTCAATTAAATTGCTCTAAATTTATTGCTGCTTAAAAAAATAAGTTTTGCTTAGTGATTTTGGATTCAAAAGACTTGAATTAATAAGGGAACTTAATTTCTTGTCTTGGAATTAAGCTTAATATTTATAAATTAGGTTTAAACACAGGTTTAGGTTTTTTTAAATTATTGTATTCTTTAGTTAAATTACTCTAACTTTATTGCTGCTTAAAAAAATAAGTTGTGCTTAGTGAATTTAGATTTAGGAGACTTGAATTAGTAAGGGAACTTAATTTCATGTTTTGGAATAAAGCACGAAGTTAATAAATTAGATTTAAACTCCGATTAGTGTTTTTTTAAATTCTTGCTTTTATTAATTAAATTGCTCTAATTCTAATACTATACATTAGAAATTGCTACAATTTCGTATTAATATACCCTAATATTAGTAGTACTAAATGTGAAAATTTGTTTGAATTTCATACGCTTATTTTGACATAACCTCAATTTAAACAACTTGACTTACTTAAGTATACAGCCACAACAGATAGTTCAAAAATCTATAACTTAAAAACGGTACATTGGATATTAATGCAAATTGGTACAAAGATATTTTAGTACCTTGAGTATAAACTGTACAAAACTGGCTTAAATCAATACGCTCAATTTGACTTAACCTCAATTTAATCAACTTGACTTACTTATGTTTACCTTCACAACAGTTAACTCAAATATCCATAACTTAAAAATAGTACATTGTATATTAATGCAAATTGATTCCAAAATATTTTAGTACCTTGAGTATTAACTGTACAAAACATGGGTTAAAATCCATACGCTGAATTTGTCCTAACCTCAATTTAATCAACTTAACTTACATAAGTTTACAGCTACGAAAGATAACTCAAAAATCCATAACTCAAAAATAGTACATTGGATTTTAATGCAATTTGGTACCACTATACTTTAGTACCTTAAGTACCAACTGTGCAAATATAGGTTAAATCCATACGCTTAATTTGATTTAATCTCAATTTAATCTACTTGTCTTACTTAACTTTACCTCCACAACAGTTAACTCAAAAATCCATAAGTTAAAAACGGTATATTGGATATTAATGCAAAATGGTACCAATATACTTTATTACCTTGAGTACCAACTGTGTAAAATTGGTTTATATCTATACGCTAAACTTGTCCTAACCTCAATTTAATCAATTTAACTTACATAAGTTTGCAGCTACAAAAGATAACTTAAAAATCCGTAACTTAAAAACGGCACATTGGATATTAATGCAAATTGGTACCAAGATACTTTAGTACCTTTAGCACTAACTGTGTAAAATTGGGTTAAATACATACGCTCAATTTGACCTAACCTCAATTTAATCAACTTGACTAATTTAAGTTTGCAGCTACAAAAATCCATAATTCAAAAATGGTACATTGAATATTAATGCAAATTGGTACGAAGATATTTTAGTACCTTGAGTACCAACTGTGTAAAAGTGAGTTAAATCGATACGCTCAATTTGATCTAACCTTAATTTAATCAACTTAACTTACTTAAGTTTACTTTTACAAAAGTTATCTCAAAAATCCATAACTTAAAAACGGTAATTGGATATTAATGTAAATTGGTACCAAGATACTTTAGTACCTTGAGTACCAACTATAAAAAATTAGGTTAAATCTATACGCTCAATTTGTCTTAACCTCAATTTAATCAACTTAACTTACTTAAGTTTACCTCCACTACAGTTACCTCAAAAATCCATAACTTAAAAATGATACTTTAGATTTTAATGCAAATAGGTACCAAGATACTTTAGTACCTTGAGTACCAACTGTGAAAATTTGGTTAAAATCCATGCGCTCATTTTAACCTAATCTCAATTTAATGAACTGTGCTACCTAAACTATTACTTAATCTGCTACTAATACTGTTACTTATTCTGCTGCTTAACTAATATTTAATCTGTTATTTAAACTGTTACCTAAACTGTTATTTAGTTTGTTACCTAAACTGTTACCTAGATTGCTACCTAAACTGTTATTTTATTGATAACTGCTACCTAAATCACAATTTAAAAGTTTTTGTTGTTTTGTTTTAAAACTTTTGTGTATGCAATTTGTCAACAATGTATGTAATATTTTTGTTACCAACCATTTAATACGCTGAGTACTGAATAAACTGAATCTAACCAAGTTACTTACATGAAGCTTGAAGCATAACAGAATTAATTAATGTCATAACTTTTATGTTAATAATTGGATTCTAATGCAATTTGGCAACAATGCATTTCAATATCATTGTTACCAACTGTGTAAAATGCAGATAAATTGATAAAGTTACTTCTGAGTAAACTTAATTTAGGTCTGTCCATTTAATCTCTTACATCATTAAGCTTGATGTAAAGAATCTTAGCTAGATTAAAGTTACTCATAACTCACCGTATCAAATTAGCTGCAATTTACAGATTTAGTAGCATGAGTATTGAAGTGCATTGTTGACAAATTGTAGCAAATTCCAACATTTTGCTTAGAAGTTATGACATAAATTCATTCGTATATAACTTTAAACTTGATTAGATTAAGATTTCTCAAAACTTACCGTATCAAATTATCTGCAATTTACACATTTATTAAAAATGGTATTGGAGTGCATTGTTGCCTAATTGGATTAAAATCCAATGATTAATACAAAAGTTATGGCATGAATTTAATCGTAAATTATTTCAAGCTTGATGCAAGTCAACTCAATTAGATTCAGTTTATTCAAAATCAGTTGTAATTTATCAAATTGGTAGCAATGATACTAGAATGTATTGTTGCAAAACCAAATTAAAATCCATTGAAATCTATTAGTACAAAATGAATTTTTAATTAATCTTTTGTGAGATATGAATTTGTTTACCAAGTTGAATAAACTAAGATTATATAAAATTGATCGAATGAATTTTGATAAATTTTATACAGTTGGTACTTATAATACTAAAGTTTATTGGTACTAAATTGTGTTAGTTTCCAATAATGGTTTACAAGTTATAAATTTTTAATTACCATTTATGCTTTATGAGTTTGTAGTAACATGTTGAACAAATTGAGGTTATGTAAAATTGGTCAAATGGATTTTAATAAATTTAACATAATTGGTTCTTGTGGTACTAAAGTCTATTGTTACAAAATTGTATCAATTTCCAATATAGCGTTTACGAGTTATGGATTTTTAATTATTATTTATGATTTGTGAGTTTGTAGTGACTTGTTGGACAAATTGAGGTTATGTAAAATTGATCGAATGGATTTTGAAAAATTTTACACAGTTGGTACTTGTGATACTAAAGTCTATTGGTACAAAATTGTATCAATTTCCAATATGTCGTTTACAAATTATGAATTTTTAATTAAACAATTGTGACTTTTGAGTTAGTTATGGCATGTTGGACAAATTGAGGTTATGTAAAATTGAGCAAATGGATTTTAATGAATTTAACAAAGTTGGTACTTATGATACTAAAATCTATTGGTACAAAATTGTATCAATTTGCAATAAGTCGTTTACAACTTATACATTTTTAATTAATCAATTGTGACTTTTGAGTTTGTTATGGCATGTTGGACAGATTGAAGTTATGTAAAATTGATCGAATGAATTTTAATGAATTTAAGACAGTTGGTATTTATGATACTAAAGTCTATTGCTACAAAATTATATCGATTTTCAAAATGCCGTTTACGAGTTATGAATGAAAATGTTGATTAATTGTCAAATGTGCGGGTAAACTGTCAAGATTGGCTTTCATTGGCAATCAATAAACTGAGTAACCATTTAGGTAGCAAATTAAGTAACAATTTAAGTAGCAGATTAAAAACAGTTTAGGTAGCAGATTAAGTGACAGTTTAGGTAGCAGATTAGGTAACAATTTAGGTCGCAGATTATGTTACCAAATACCGTTACTTGAACTGTTACCAGAAATAGTGATTGCTGGTACCATGCAAAATAATTCATCTGATAAAGAGGTGTACCCCTAAACGATAAGTTCAACCTGCACTACATCAGCCGTTATGCAGTCAAGTATACTCCTGATGACATGCTGAAGGGTCTTTTCAGACCTTAGTTAGTAAGTGTAGTGAAATATCATCAAGCACATTCACGGCGCGGTCAATGGTTATCTTCAAAGCTTTGAAAGTTGCCAACAGCCCTAAGTAAACAAATTTATTCCAAATAATAATAGGCCCAGAGCGGCGTATACCAGCTTCCTCTGTGGGTGTGAGCTTTGAGGAGCTTACGTAAAGACCCAGCCTGACCAGAGTTGGTCGGCTGGTGGCTGATTGTCTTGATAGTGCTGAAAGCCTCTAATGTGACGGGCTGGCTGATGGTCTATTAAAGCAAGAAGATAAGCAAGGTTTACTTGGTACTTTCTTTAACTTTTTCAACTTATTTTTTTTCCTACCATAATGTTAATCTTGGTGGTTCTCCATATTTTTCTTATCGGAAGTAGAGCAAACCGGCTGCAGGTTTATTGAGGAAGACCTGAGTCTGGGATACCGCTGGCTCAGTAATAGTTTAATAAAAAATAAATTCATTTAAATTTAATAAAAAAAATTCAAAGTTTTGGTTTGAAACTTGGCTAAATTTGGTTTAAATCTGTACTAAATTAATTTTGTGTACATTAAAATTAATTTTAGCAACTTTTTGGTTTGCAACTTGGCTAAATTTGATTTAAAACTAAATTTAATTAAAGAAAACAATTAGAAACTGTTGTCAGAGATAACACGATAAAAAAATTACTTTGTATGTGGTCATTAGAATCAATTTTTACATTATTTTGGTTTGCAACTGTACTGAATAAATAAAAACTATAAAAAAATTGTTGTCGCTAAGAGTTTGATACAGAATAAATTTATTTGTGTATATTAGAAATAATTTTAGCAAATCTTTTGGTTTGCAAGTTGGCTAAATTTTGTTTGAAACTGTTCTAAACTAATAATTACAATAGAAAAAGTGTTGTCAGTAAAAAGTTTATAAAAAATAAAATTATTTTTGGTATTTTTTGGAAACATACTAACTTGATATTTTACAAATCAAAACATAATCATTTTTGCTTTGATATTTGAGAATTTTAAAAACGGTAACATTGAAGAAACATGGACACCATCCGACATTGATAAACTAACTACATTAGTAAATGAAAAGCCCAAAATATAAATATATAAATATAGCACTTTTCTACTGACATAAAAATGAGTGGGAAATTTAAATAATTGGTGATCATCAGTGGCTGCAGTGAGACCGTAGTACATTTTGGTGGTTAGTGGCAAACGGTGATAGTTGGTGGTCTGCGATCGGTATAAATTATAAATTTCTTACCGAAAAGATAAGGTATTTACAAGACCAAATAATTGCAAGCAACTCTTTCTCAATTGTACTATATCTTTGTTCAGTACTATTTAAAGTTTGCGATGCGTAACCTATGGGTTTGTCTTGGGGAATATTACCTTGTGATAGAACAGCTCTTAGTGCAAAATTAGAGGCGTCTGTTGTAAGAATAATTAGTTTCAAGAAATCTGGATATTGAAGAATTGGAGAATTTATGAGATTTTTTAAATGTTCAAATGATGATTTTTTTTTAAGCAATTTGTCAGAGGTTTTGAAATTTTAGCAACATTTTTTTATAAAACGTCGATAGGGTCCTACTAAACCTAGGAATGATTTGATTTCCTTTGGGAGAAAAGAAAAAAAAAATATTGTATGAACTTTACATAATGTAGGTTTACATACAACTAACTAAATTACTATAATTAAATCATTTATATAATAAAATAATGCTGATTATTTAGAGAAATAAGTCATGGAATATTCATTACATCATAACATAGGGAATGTAACTCGTATCTTGTATTTATAGTATTGTGGGGCTATACTAATTTCCATGTCATTGCATGGGAACTGCTTTACAAACTCCAGGGCTTTAGCTTAACAACACCAATTACGTATGCGGATCACTGTCCACAGAGACAACCCTGGGGACGTGTCTGTAACACATTTTGTTAGTTATCATTCAACTGTAGATTGATTTTTCTTTGCAAAACCATGCCATTCGTTAATAATTAATAAAGTTTGTATAATAATAAGTCTGCATGCAATGGATAGTAAATAGGTCATGTTGATTACATCTTGTATTATTCCATTCCACTCTAACCATACATTTATGATGAATCAAAAATGAAGCACGTATTTGTTTGGCTGCTGTTACTTTACGTTGTTTCGTCTCAATTGGTAAGTTTATTATAATTTTATTGTTTATATAATATTATATTGTTTTTAGAATTATAATCAATTGGGTGAATGTATTGAAACAATTCTTGATATTTATCCTTTTATGAATTTATATTTATTTCAATACAAAAGTGGAAAATATTTCAATGTTAACTTAGAAGATACAATTGTCGCTAACAAACAGAGAACTGTAATAATAATAAACTATTATTATTCTAATGTTATGATTACATCGTATGAGTTTTATAATTATAATCATACCAATATGATGCCTCCTGTTGGTAATCTTAATTTGATTGTAACTATTGATAAAAATATGAAAAACTTATTTCGTTTAATACGTCGTTATCATTATAAATTTGATGATAAAAAGGTTATAGATACTGATAATACATTAGTAATTGATACAAATGGTCACATCAATCGGTTGATTAATGCCTGTAACAAAAATCAATTTATTTATATTACTGAATGTTCCAATTTAAATTTAACTATAGTGAAACAAGAGTATGAAAATACTTTCAAGGACTTACAAGGATGTGACATTAGTTATGATTCGTATGCTGAAGTGTATGTTGATGAAGATGATGATGAAAAGAGTAAAGGAATTCCATTTACAGTATCTCTGAATCATAATTATAATCCACTAGATGTTAGAATTTTAAAAGAAGTGTCTAAAATGTTAAATTTTATATGTAATAGTACTACAAGCAAAATTATAAAAGTCATGGAAGATCTTTATTTGACAATGCCAACATATCCATATTATATAAGCCAATACGTCATTCCAGTACCATTAGCCAAGCACATACCCAATGGATTAAACAACGTATTTGATTTACAATTTTGGTTTTGGTTATTTGCAACATTTATTATTTATTTTTCAGCATATTATATACTTATTATCCATACCGACCAACCAACTCAAAATGAATTTTTGTATATTTGTATGCAGATTTTTGCTGTGTTATTCACACAAGGCGTTACTTTCCCTAAAAGATATTTAATGAAATGTTTGTTATTTACATGGGTATTCTTTTCTTTTATAATATTTAACATGTACACTGGAGTATCATATAAAAATAATGTTGAATTTGCATATGGAAAACAAATTAGTACTCTAAAAGATGTTCAAGATGCTAATATATCTATTTGTATGGGTATGCTTATTGATTTTTCTGATTTAGAATTATTAGCTAAATGTTTAGAACACGCGGAGGAAGGTAATATAACTTTAGTTCTTTCATCAGGGTCAGTGAATCCAAATAAATTTTATAAAATTTATTTCCATATTTATTTGGTATCAATGCATATTAAGAAAGGACATTCAATTTACTTTGAATTTAATAAATTGCTACAAAGATTTATAGAAATAGGTTTGATACAACAGTGGTCAAAAGAAGCATTGTTTGTAAAGACAAGTATTGATGAAAACGATGGACCTGTACCATTAAATTCTGACCAACTTGTGCTTATTTATGCAATTTATTTAAGTGGAATGTTTGTTGCAACATTAATTTTCATTCTTGAATTTTATTTAGACCAATTCTACAGATACTATTAATCTGTATGTAATAAGTTTTAAATAATTGTTTTAAGCACAGTTAGTTAATTGCAAATGTATTTGAGTGATGCAATAAATTAAAATAAAACAAAAATGTTTTAAACTTTTATAATAATTATGACGTTTTAAAACAATTATAATGTTTATAAAAATTGTGTATGTATTAATTTTATTTAATTTAGTATTGACCTGACTACACCTAATCGAGTGTAGCAAACAAAAAGAAAGTAAGTAATTAAAAGTAATTTTTTTTTAAATATTTACAGGCATCCACAAACACTTACAAACATCTATTAACACTCACAGACACCCACAGACACCTACCGATACTTACAGACACTCACTTACATTTGTGAAATTGTATAAAATTAAACATCCATTCTTTAATAATGCTTATTTTATGCAAAAATGTTTTTATTTGGACTGAGGATCATTTTTAGTCCAGTAATAATCTTCAGTTTAAGCAAGATTATTACTGCAATAATCCTCAAATTGATGCAAACTTAATCATCTTTAGCCTAGTAATAATCTTCATTTTATGTAAAAATGTTTTCATCTAGACTGAGGATCATCATTAGTTTATGTAAGAATTTTCATATTGTAATTCTCAAATTAATGCAAACATAAACACAGACAATTTTTTTTTTAAATTTGGTTATAGACTTAAGACCTGGTCGGTGTGTTTGACACCTCGACACCTAACAGTATTAAGAGGTTATTGAATATATATATATATATATATATATATATATATATATATATATATATATATATACTAAAAATAATACCAGTTGTTCCCATTTATAGTAATTAATTTATTGTAATTAGGATACTGTTATTTACATTTTTGTTGTTGCTAATAGTTGTTGTGTTTACTACTTACATGTTTTCGTACAGTTTTGTTTATAAATAAAGGATGTTACAGTTTTTGTTATTAATAAAAAATATTACAGTATTCTTTAATAATAAAAGAAACTGTAATTGCGTATGCAGATAATTTCACGCTATATGACAGTGGCGGTGCGTAAACAAATTGAAAATCCAATTAATAATACAACGCGTTTGCATCAAAAGCTGCCACAAAACTTAAAGTTTAGAATAGATTCTTCATAAAAAAACTAAAAACTTTACCCTATGTCTATAGATAAAAAAAAAATAACCGAAGAAGGCAACGTCCGATCAAAACAAAACTTGGGTTTCTTGAAGAAAATGATTTGTTGAAATAGCCTTCAAACGTTTGCTGTTCTTGCCGCTTCTTTATATGTGGCAAAAAAAAGATTTTAAAACTGACCAACTTTGAAAAATCGTAAAAAAACTCAAAAATTTGATAACACAATCTACTCTCCGACTCTGATCCTCTTTCTATGAATATAATTTTGCACATTTTGATATTTTAATTTTTTGTAAGCGGGTTTTAGTGCTTACTAATAACAATTTTATAATTTTGGATTAATCTTTGAATTTTGATTCTATCTAAAAGTATTTTAACGTTTTATGACCGGATTTAGTTATTTTTTACTTTTTATGATAGAATGATGCACTTTTTAACACTTATTGGCTTAGTTGTTAACGTTCCATAAACACGATTGCATTTTTCAATACTTTATAGCCGGATTTTGTTACTTTTTAACAATATTTTTATGTTTCAATGCCAAATTTTGTTATCTTTGAAATTTAATAAATATAATTTTATATTTTTCAACAGTCTAGGCTGGACTTTGGTGCTTTCTGAAAATATTTTAATATTTCAAGTCCAAATTTAGTTATTTTTAACATTTTAAAATAGAATTTTACACTTTTTAATTGTTTTTGGACTAATTTTAGTTTCTTCTAAAAATATTTTAATGTTTTATGACCGGATTTTGTTATTTTTCAGTTTTTTATAAATAGAATTAGTCAGTTTTTAACAGTTAATAACAAGAAGAAAAAATTACAAAATTGTGTACGTTTTTTTTCTAAAACCGTCAGGTGTTCCACAAGGTAGTCATCTGGGGTCGCTTTTATTTTTACTTTTTATCAATGATATTTTTCAGTCAATAAAATCGTGTAAATTCCTTTTCTATGCCGATGATTTAAAACTCTTTAGAGCAGTAACAACAGCTGAAGATGTATTTTTAATTGATAATGACATCAAAAATGTTGAAAAATGGTGTATTATTAATGGTATGGACTTAAATGTAAAAAAATGTAATGTAATGACATTTAATAGATCAAAATCTAATTTTGCATACGACTATAGTATAAACTCGCAGATATTAGAAAGAGTCAATTTTTTTAAAGATCTTGTTGTATTTATGAATACCAAATTGACGTTTGTTAAACATTTTAATTATGTTACCAACAAAGCTTTAAGAATATTATGATTTATCAAACGCCATACAAAGCAGTTTACGTCGCTTACAGCTCTTCGATCGTTATTCTGTGACCTGGTTTGCCATATCTTGGAATACAGTTCTGTGGTATGGTTTCCATCCTATGGAATTTATATTGATCAAATTGAAAGTCCAAAACAAATTTTTTAAATATTTGTCATTTAAAAGAGGAGATTTTATATAACTTTTCTTGTACTGAAATAAACTAATCCAACTTGAAACACTCTGTGATAGAAGAAACAAATTTGATGTTGAATGTATTGTAAAAATAACAAATGGGATTATTGATTGTCGTAGTCTTCTGTGTCTAGTAAATTTTAATGTATCTAGAAGACATACTAGAAAATGTAAAAACATTTTGTTTCGAGTTTTGTAGATCAAATTATTTTAAGGACTCTCCATTGCAGCGTATGTGTCGATTTATAAATGAATCTGATCTTGATATCTTTAATGTGTAATCTTTTTTAATATAGTATTTTTTTTGTATTTATTTGTTATTGTATTAATACTATTTTTATGTTTAGATTGAGTTGTTGCAACTCAAGTTAAATGTTGTAATCATCTTGTTATTTGTAATTTAATTAAAAATCGGGTAACCCCGTTAATAAATAAATAAACAGAATTTAACAAGTTGGTAAGTGATTATCTGTTTTAAAAGATGAATTTACAGTTTTAACAAATATATTTAGAAATTTAGTTAACAGTTTGGCATTTAAATTTACGCTTTAAAAACAAGATTTTAAATTTAAAAACCAGATTTAGGCTATTATAGCTAAATTTTCAGTTTTAAAAGTTTATAATTTTAATGCTAACAGTTTGGTTGCAAAAGTGCCAAAGAGGTATGGTTCATTTCGAAGTGGGTGAAGAACCTAGAAAATTACTAGGAGCAAACATAATTGGTGCTTTTAAATTAGTTTTTTATTAAACAAATTTAAAACTCAAATTTTGTTTAAACAATTGTAATTATTAGGATTAAACTAAAAAAAAGAGTATATTTTTTGTTATTTTGAATTAAATAGAATTAAGTATATGTCTAATCAAAATGATTAAATTAAATTAATACTTATACATTTTTTATAAACAATATAATTGGCTTAAAATAACATAATTATTATAAAAGTTCAAACATTTTTGTTTTAATTTAATTTATTGCATCACACAAATACATTTGCAATTACCTAATTACTGTTAAAAACTTTGTTTTGTTTATAAAAAACTGAAAAATAACAAAATCCGGTAATAAAATATTAAAATATTTTTAGAAAGAACTAAAATTTGTCTAAAAACAATTGAAAAGTGTGAAATTTTATTTATAAAATGATAAAAATAACTAAATTTGATCTTGAAAAATCAAAATATTGTTCGAAAGCATCAAATTCCAGCCTAAACTGATGAAAAATGTTAAATTTTATTTATTAAATTTTAAATTTAGCAAAATTCTGCATTAAAACATAAAAATATTATTAGGAAGTATCAAAATCCAGCTATAAAGCATTGAAAAGTGCAATTATTTTTATAGAATGTCAAAAACTTAGTCAATAACTGTTTAAATGTGCAAAATTCTATGATAAAAAGTTGAAAATAACTAAATTTGGTCATAAAATTTAAATGAAATCAAAATTTAGCCAAAATCAAAAAATAATCAAATTATTGTTAAAAAACACCAAAATCCGGTTATAAAATATCAAAATGTGCAAAGTTTTATTTATTGAATATTAAAAATACTAAAATTTAGCCATAAAGTATAAAAATTGTGTCAAAAAATACCAAAATTTACTGTAAACTATTAAAACCTATAGCATTCTATATATAAAAAGTCTAAATTATCAAAATTTTTATCATAAAATATAAAATTTATGAAATTTTAAATTTTGTTTTAAAAAACTTATGTTTACATTGTAATTGATTATTAAAACATTACGAACACCGTAAAAATTGTACAAAGTAACATTTCTTGCTTAAAATTTGCTGGTAAATTACTTATATTATATAAAATTAATCAAAAATTGCTTGAAAAGTCTAAATATGACCTAAGATTTGTTTGAAAAACAAGCAAAAAGCTTATCATTTGCAAAAAATTTGCTAAAAAAACATGTTTACTACATAAAATTGACAACAAAATTAATTTTTAACATGAAACTTATCAAAACTAGACTAGAACATATATAAGACTAAAATTTATAACATAAAAATTGAGCAGAAAACTCATTTACAACAATTCCTTTACGAGTTGAAAAAAAAAATGAAATTGAACTGAAATTTTATTTCTAAAATAAAATTTATTGAAAAACCACTTTTATCACATATACTTTATTAAAACTCAAGCAAAAAACTTATTTATAGAATAAAACTTGTAAAAAAAACTCAAAACTTCACAGAATAAATTTTTATAACCTCAAAATTGCGCAGAAGACTAAATTCTGGCAACACATTTGCTAAAAAATTACGTTTACTATAAAAATTGACTCAACAAACCCCAAAAATGCACAAATAAATCATTTTCCATTGATCATCATGCACAAAACTCATTTTCAGAACTAAATTTGCTTCAAAAATTAGAAAATTGCATAAAATAAACACTTATAATAGCAATATTGCACAGAAAACTCATTTTTAGTAAAAAATTTTCTAAAAGTGATTTTTATCAAAAACTCTAATTATTGTACAAAATTTGTTAAAAAAATCAAATTACACAGAATATACTTTTATAACATCAAAATTGGGCAGAAAATTTAATTCTAGCATAATATTTGCTCAAAAATCATAAAAATTTCTTAATACCTAACACTTGAGTCGCTGGATTTTAAGAAAAACAGCAAAGGATTGCATGGAAGACTTTTCTTCATATCAAGAAAAAAAAAACTTTTTATTGATCTTATTATCACAATGGATAGTGACGAAAATTGGCTTGGGTTTGTTATGTTTGATTTTATATTTTACGATAAAAGTAAAATATGTATAGCATTAATGTTGATACTGTTTTTTTTTGTGGAATTCTTAATTTGAAAGTCGAGTTAATAACCTGTACATATATATTTTGCAATTTTTGTAAAATTTAGAATTCTTCTTTAGCTAGTTTGTTTGTATTGAAATCAAGTTGTAAGATTTTCAGTTTATTTAGTACATCTTTTCTAAGCAAATTTTATGCGATATTTAGATTAACTACGTAAATGTTTGAATTTTCTTAATTTTTAATCATCTGTGGAGTTTTACAAACGTTTATTCTATATAATTTTGTAGTTGTTTAAGCAATAAATGAGTTTTATGCCTTCATTTTAATGAATTTCATGTGATAACATAATTTCTGAGCAAATTTGATGCAAAAAATAAGTTCTTTTGTTACAAATTGTAACGTATTTAAATATAGTAAACTAAGTTCAAACTTTGTGCGTGTGTGGTTTGGATTTGTGTTGCCCACTCACCCGCCCGAGTGTTTGTGATCCAATTTCTTGCTCACTAACACTTGGGTGGGTGGGCGGGAACTAAGTTCAAACTTTGTGCGCGCGTAGTTTAGATTGGAGTTGCCCACCCACCCGCCCGAGTGTTTGTGATCCAATTTCTTGCTCACAAACACTTGGGTGGGTAGGCGGGAACTAAGTTCAAACTTAGTGCGCGTGTGGTTTAGATTTGTATTGCCCCCCCACCCGCCCAAGTGTTTGTGATCCAATTTCTTGCTCACTAACACTTGGGTGGGTGGGCGGAAACTAAGTTCAAACTTTGTGCGTGTGTGGTTTGGATTGGAGTTGCTTACCCACTCACCCACCCGAGTGTTTGTGATCCAATTTCTTGCTCACAAACACTTGGGTAGGTAGGCGGGAACTAAGTTCAAACTTAGTGCGCGTGTGGTTTAGATTTGTATTGCCCCCCTACCCGCCCAAGTGTTTGGAATCCAATTTCTTGCTCACTAACACTTGGGTGGGAGGGCGGGAACTAAGTTCAAACTTTGTACGCGTGTAGTTTAGATTTGTGTTGCCCATCTACCCGCCCGAGTGTTTGTGATCCAATTTCTTGCTCACTAACACTTGGATGGGCGGGCGGGAACTAAGTTCAAACTTTGTGCGCGTGTGGTTTGGATTGGAGTTGCCTACCCAACCGCCCAAGTGTTTGTGATCCAATTTCTTGCTCACTAACACTTGGGTGGATGGGCGGAAACTAAGTTCAAACTTTGTGCGCGAGTAGTTTGGAATAAAGATGCCCACCCACCCGCCCAAGTGTTTGTGATCCAATTTCTTGCTCACTAACACTTGGGTGGGTGGGCGGAAACTAAGTTCAAACTTTGTGCGCGAGTAGTTTGGAATAAAGATGCCCACCCACCCGCCCGAGTGTTTGTGATCCAATTTCTTGCTCACTAACACTTGCGTGGGTAGGCGGGAACTAAGTTCAAACTTTGTGCGCGCATAGTTTAGATTTGTGTTGCCTACCCACCCGCCCGAGTGTTTGTAATCCAATTCCTTGCTCACTAACACTTGGGTAGGTGGGCGGGGAACTAAGTTCAAACTTTTGCGTGTGTGGTTTGGATTGAAGTTGCCCACCCACCCGCCCGAGTGTTTGTGACCTAATTTCTTGCTCACCAACACTTGGGTGGGTGGGCGGAAACTAAGTTCAAACTTTATGCGTGTGTGGTTTGGATTGGAGTTGCCCACCCACCCGCCCGAATATTTGTGATTTGTTCCTCTACTTAAGATATAAGATCCTCAGTGTCTCTTGTAACCAGATCTGGAAGGCACAAGTGTGCAAAAGTATTGTAAAGCGGATATTATATACTTGTTAGTGTTTATATTATGTACAAAGTAATAGTGATAGTTAACGGTAAATAATAAAACGTAAAATATAAAGTGCAAAGTTGCTCCCTTTAAAAATTAAATTTTGTGCTAAATATGAGTTTTTAGTATGATTTTTATGTAATAAATGTTTCTTTTGTGCATTTTAAAGGTTTTTAAAGTTAATTTTGATAAAGTTTTTATACTTTTTGAGCAAATTTTATGCTAGAATTAATTTTGCGTAATTTTGATGTTATAAAAGTTTATTCTGTGTAATTTAGTGTTTCTTTAAAACAACTTTTACACGATAATTGGGGTTTCCTTACAAATTTTGATAAAGTCCACGCAAATTTTGTGCTAAAGGTGAGTTTTCGGTTCAATTTTGATAATATAAATGTTTATGTGAGAGCGTGAATTCCCACGGACGAGTCCGCTACGAGAGAGAGATGGAACGAGACCTAGTTTGACGGGCAAATAGGTCAGTCGTACCAGAGAGAGCCGAGAACGAACATCTAGAAGAAAGACAGGCTCGCAAGAGGGAACAAACAAGTGTGCAGCTGGTGAAAGTTTGAAATGACTATATTTTTTGTGGTTTGATGTGTTATTTTAGAGGAAATTTGTTGCTGGAATTAAGTTTTCTGCGGAATATTGATGTTATAAAAGTCTATTTTGTGTAATTTTGAGTTTTTTTTTAACAAATTTGATTCTATAAATAAGTTTTGGCGCAAATTTTGATGAAGATTAAGTGGTAAACGTGATTTTTTAACAAATTTTATATTGGAAATAAGTTTTCGGTTCGATTTTCATGTTTTAATTTTTTTAATTTTAAGATTCTTAAAGGAAATGTTATAAATAAGTTTTCTGCTTGATTTTTATGTTGTAAATTTTAGTCTTAAATTTGTTCTGAGTAAATTGTGTGTTATAAATCAGTTTTTTGCTCCAGTTTTATGTTAATAAATAATAAGCTTTTTGCTTGTTTTTCAAGTAAATCTTAGGCTATATTTAGATTTTTCAAGCAATTTCTGATGAATTTTATATAATATAAGTAAATTTTACAGTAAACATGAGTTATCTAAACGATGTTGTTATCTCATACATTTAAAACTTTGTAAATTTTATATTTTATAATAATTTTTTTATCATTTTTGACTTTTTATGTATAAAATGTTTTAGATTTTAACAGTTTAGTGTAAATTTTGGTATTTTTTGACAATATTTTTATACTTTATGGATGGATTTTAGTATTTTTGACATTTTATGAATAGAATTTTGAACAATTTAACATTTTATAGCCGGATTTGAGTGCTTTTCAACTATAATGATGATATTTTTTGGATTTTGTGACCGTTTTAGGCTGGATTTTGATTCCAACTAAAAATATTTTTGTTTTTATGACCGGATTTAGTTATTTTTACCTTTTTATAACAGAATTTTGCACTTTTTAATAGTGATTGACTAAGTTTTTATCATTTCATAAAAATAATTGCATTTTTCAATACTTTATAGCCCGGTTTTGTTACTTTTTAACAATATAATCATGTTTCAAAGCCGGATTTTGTTATTTTTGAACACTTTTCAATAATTAATGGCCGGATTTTAATGCTTTCTGACAATATTTTGATAATTCAAGTCCAAATTTATTTATTTTTAACATTTTATAATAGAATTTTACGCTTTTCAATTGTTTTTGGACGTATTTTAGTTCTTTCTAAAAATATTTTAATATTTTATGACTGGATTTTGTTATTTTTAAGTTTTTTATAAACAAAATTAGTCAGTTTTTAACAGTAAATAGAATGAAAAAATAACAAAATTGTCTATAATTTTCTAAAACCATTGCAATAACAGTGCACAACTCAAATAGGTAGCAGTATTCTTAATTAATATTAAAACTGTCTCAAACAAATTAGTCAATTGGACAAACTTGCCAAGCCGGCCGCATCATTTTTTTTCTACCCCAACAAATTAACCCAGCATCTATTGACACTATAATTTGGTCAGATTAACAGTTAAGCAGTAGATTGGATACGTCGGTGGCCAGATTTTCATTTTATTTTCACTTTTAAAAGGTAAATTTATAATTTAGAGATTGGAAAACAATTTAATATTTTAAAGACCGGATTCATGGTCTGTATGTATTATAACAGTTTGGCAGTTCACTTCAACTTTTTAATGATAGGATTTACACTTTTATTTATTATTTGTAGATTACAATTTACATTCCAGCTTTTAAAAGTGTAATTGCCAGGATTTAAGTTTGAAAACTAAATTTACAGTTTGGAAAACATTTACAGTTTTAAAGAACAAATTTATAATTTAAAAGTTGGATTAACAGTTTGGCAACAGAATTTAACACGTTGGTGGGTGATTTTCTGTTTTAAAAGCTGAATTTACAATTTTAACAACTAAATTTAGAAATTTAATTAACAGTTTGGCAGTCAAATTTAGGCTTTAAAAACAGTATTTTAAGTTTAAAAACCAAATTTAGGCTATTATAGCTAAATTTTCAGTTTTAAAAGTTTATAATTTTAATGCTAGTTTGGTTGCAAAAGTGCCAAAGAGGTACGGCCCATTCCGAAGTGGGTGAAGAAAATTACCAGAAGCAAACGGGATTGGTGCTTTTAAGTTAATTTTTTTATTAAAGCACCAAATTTTTACAAAAAAACTTAAAGTTTCTTGTTTGATGGAAAAATTTGTTTGTTTAGATTTTGTTGATTAAAGGCCAAAGTTTGTTGTTTAAATATTGCAGTTTGTTGATTTAAACGCATATTTTTACATACAAGCTCGGTTAGACATAAATGTTCAAAAATTGTTGTTTAATAATTGGATTTTTACATAAACGTTTGGAATAGTTGTTTAAAAAAAAAAAATTGTTGTTTAAAAACCAAAATTTGTTGTTAAAATGCCAAGGTATATTGTTTAAAGTTTAGAACTTACAAGACTTTTACATAAAAATTAAAGCAAATTTTTACATAAGTTAGAATAACTAAATTTGTTCATAAAAGCTCGGAATTTGTTGTTTCAAAGCCAAATTTTTACATAAAAATCTAGAGTTTGTTGTTTACTTTTACATAAAAGTTTAAAATAAGTCAAATTTTTACTTGAAAGTTTAAAATTTGTTGTTTCAAAGCTAATGTTTGTTGTTTAAAACCCGGGTTTTTACATAAAACTTGCTTTTTACAGACCTTTTTTGTTTAAAAGTAATTTTTTCATAAATCTTTAAAGTTTAACGGTTAAAAATAAGTTTAGAAAAACATATTTACTACAAAGTTTGGAGTTTGTTGTTTAAAAAACGCAGTTTATAATTTTATACCGGATTTTTACTTAAAAATAAAAACATTAAATTAATATTTGTAAGAAATTATAATAATTATATAAAACTAAATAGCTCTGTTTTTATTTGTTGTTAAAAGTTCTGTCAAATCAAATAATTTTTGTAATAAAATATATAAATTTACTGATTAGAATTGATTGGGATTACATCGGATTAAATAGTGTAAAAAAAGAACATGGCCGCTTTAACTCTATTCTAACTACTTATTCCATGCATTTCTAAAATATAATTTTATTATTTTAAAACTACATTTAATAATATTAAAGAAATTTGATTCAATATTTAAAATACTTTTAAATTTGCTAAACAAAATTGACGTTTAAATATTATAAATTAACCCAATAAAGATAGCTAGATTAATATAAAATGTAAAATAAATGCTTGGAATAAGTAGGCTAGAATAGAATTGTGCGGCTATGTTTTTTTGCACGAGGTGAAACGATGCAATCCGAATAATTACGAACAAATAATATGATAAAATAACATAAATAACATAAATATGTTAACTTAATACTAACTAAACAAAATTTTTTGTTACAGATATGTGCTTAAGAAAGCAACACATAATACGGATTCAGCAATCAATTTCATAAGGTATGTAATAAAACAAATAACAAATAATCCACAGCCAATTAAAAACATTTTTGATTTACCATTAGTTCTTCTTGATAATGCCATAAATCTTAAAAGCAGATACAAGAATGTAAGTATTATGTAATATCAAAATAATATAATTTTAAACAAATTTAAGGGAGCAGATAGACGTAATAAATATAAAGCAACTCAAGGCCCACAACCATCAACATTTGAAGATTTCTAAAAAATGATTTGGCAAGAAAAGGTTCAAGTTATTGTAATGGTGACTTGATAAATAGAAAATAAAACGGTTGTAAATTTGATTAAATATTTAGAAATTAATTATTTAATTGAATTTTAGAAAAAATGTGAACAATATTGGCCCGATATGAGTGAAAAACAATGTTATGGAAATATTGTAGTACAAAAGTATGCGTCCATTTATTGATTTCAATGTAAAAGAATTCGATTTAAAATTGGGTGATGAGGTTAGGAGAGTTAATCATTTTTATTATACTAAATGGCCGGATCATAATATTCCCAGTAGTCCTCAGAATTTTGTCAATTTTATGCAATACTTTTGTAGACAACAGTTTTAAGGATTAATTGTTACACATTGCAGGTAATGTTTTTTTAAGAAAACAAGATTAGAACCAAAAGCTTTATGTAGATTTGATTAATGTATTAGTACATTTTATTGAACTTTTGATTGAATGAGTAAAATGTTTTTAATTGCAATTAAATTGATTTTCTGTTTGTTTTTTTTTTAAAGTCATCAAAAGATATTTTAAGACAAACAAATTTGGTATCAAAAGTTACGCAATTTTAAGTAGATTTAAATGGTGTATTAGTACATTTTATTGGACTTTTGGTTGTATAAGTAAAATGCTTTAAATTGCAATAAAATTGATTTTTTGTTTGTGTCTTTTATAAAAGTCATCAAAAGACGTTTAAGGACAAACCAATTTGGTATCAAAAGTTGCGCAATTTTAAGTAGATTTTAATGATGTTTTGGTACATTTTATTGGATTTTTGGTTGTATGAGTAAAATGCTTTTAATTGAATTAAAATTGATTTTTGTTTGTTTTTTTTATAAAAGTCAATTGTTAATATAAATTAACCAAATTTAGCCAAAAGTTGGTCCACATAATGTGCAACGATTGTAGCAAAATATGTTACTCTGACTGTACATTAAATATTTTTTATTGAATAAATTAATTCAGTTTCAATCAAATTAGAATCTAAGTAAAACCATATTAATTCAAATTTACTCTTTAAAAACAGGATTTTAAAATTTAAAGCTAGATTTACACTATTATTAAAATATTAAAAGGTATGGTCCATTCCGAAGTGGGTGAATAACTTTAAAAATTACCAGGAGCAAACGGGATTTGTGCTTTTAAGTTAATTTTTTTATTAAACAAATTTAAAACTAAAAATATGTTTAAACAATTGTAATTATTAGGATTCAACTAAAAAAAAGTATATTTTTTGTTATTTTGAATTAAATAGAATAAAGAATATGTCTGATCAGAATGATTAAATGAAAATAATACTTATACAATTTTTATAAACAATATAATTGTCTTAAAATGTCATAATTATTATAAAAGTTCAAACATTTTTGTTTTAATTTAATTTATTGCATCACACAAATACATTTGCAATTACCTAATTACTGTTAAAAACTGTCTAATTTTGTTTATAAAAAACTAAAAAATAACAAAATCCGGTGATAAAATATTAAAATATTTTAAGAAAGAAATAAAATTTGTTCAAAAACAATTGAAAAGTGTAAAATTTTATTTATAAAATGTTAAAAATAACTAAATTTGATCTTGAAATATTAAAATATTGTCAAAAAGAGCAAAAGTTTAGCCTAAACTATTGAAAAATGTAAAATTTTATTTAGTAAATTTTAAATTTAACAAAATTCTGCATTATAACATAAAAATATTATTAGGAAGTATCAAAATCCGGCTATAAAGTATTGAAAAGTGCAATTATTTTTATAGAATGTCAAAAACATAGTCAATATGTCAAATGTTTAAATGTGCAAAATTCTAGCATAAAAAGTTGAAAATTACAAAATTTGGTCATAAAAAATTAAAATATTTTTAAATAAAATCAAAATTTAGCCAAAAACGCGCACAAAATCAAAAACAATCAAATTATTGTTAAAAAGCACCAAAATCCGCTTATAAAATATCAAAATGAGCAAAGTTTTATTTATAGAATATCAAAAATACTAAAATTAAGCCATAAAGTATAAAAATTGTGTAAAAAAATACCAAATTTTACTGTAAACTAATAAAACCTAGAGCATTCTATATATAAAAAGTCTAAAATATCAAATTTTTTATCAAAAAATATCAAACTTATTAAATCTTAATTTTTTTTTTTCAAAAAACTTATGTTTACTTTGTAATTGATTATTAAAAAGTTACGAATACCGTAAAAATTGTACAAAGTAACATTTCTTGCTTAAAATTTGCTCGTGAATTACTTATATTATATAAAATTAATCAAATATTGCTTGAAAAGTCTAAATATGACCTAAGATTTGTTTGAAAAACAAGCAAAAAGCTTATCATTTGCAAAAAATTTGCTAAAAAAAACATGTTTACTACATAAAATTGACAACAAAATTAATTTTTAACATAAAACTTATCAAAACTGGACTAGAACATATATAAGACTAAAATTTATAACATAAAAATTAAGCAGAAAACTCATTTACAACAATACCTTTACAAGTTGAAAAAAAAATTAAATTGAACTGAAATTTTATTTCTAAAATAAAATTTATTGAAAATTCACGTTTATCACATAAACTTTATTAAAACTCGAGCAAAAAACTTATTTATAGAATAAAACTTGTAAAAAAAAACTCAAAACTCCACAGAATAGATTTTTATACCTCAAAATTGCGCAGAAGACTAAATTCTGGCAACACATTTGCTAAAAAATTACGTTCACTATAAACTCAACAAACCCCAAAAATGCACAAAACAAATCATTTTCTATTGATCATCATGCACAAAACTCATTTTCAGCACTAAATTTGCTTCAAAAATTACAAAATTGCATAAAATAAACATTTATAATAGCAATATTGCACTGAAAACTCATTTTTAGTAAAAAAATTTCTAAAAGTGATTTTTATCAAAAACTCTAATTATTGTACAAAATTTGTTAAAAAAATCAAATTACACAGAATATACTTTTATAACATCAAAATTGGGCAGAAAATTTAATTCTAGCATAAAATTTGCTCAAAAATCATAAAAATTTCTTAATACCTAACACTTGAGTCGCTGGATTTTAAGAAAAACAGCAAAGGATTGCATGGAAGACTTTTCTTCATATCAAGAAAAAAAAAACTTTTTATTGATCTTATTATCACAATGGATAGTGACGGCTTGGGTTTGTTATGTTTGATTTTATATTTTACGATAAAAGTAAAATATGTATAGCATTAATGTTGATACTGTTTTTTTTGTGAAATTCTTAATTTGAAAGTCGAGTTAATAACCTGTACATGGATATTTTGCATTTTTTGTAAAATTTAGAATTCTTCTTTAGCTTCTTTTTTGTATTGAAATCAAGTTGTGAGATTTTCAGTTTATTTAGTACATCTTTTTTAAGCAAATTTTATGCGATATTTAGATTATCTACGTAAATGTTGATGAATTTTCTTAATTTTTAATCATCTGTGGAGTTTTACAAACGTTTATTCTATATAATTTTGTAGTTGTTTAAGCAATAAATGAGTTTTATGCCTTCATTTTAATAAATTTCATGTGATAACATAATTTCTGAGAAAAATTTGATGCAAAAAATAAGTTTTTTGTACGTTTTTTTGTTACAAATGGTAACGTATTTAAATATAGTAAACTAAGTTCAAACTTAGTGCGCGTGTGGTTTGGATTTGTGTTGCCCACTCACCCGCCCGAGTACTTGTGATCCAATTTCTTGCTCACTAACACTTGGGTGGGTGGGCGGGAACTAAGTTCAATTTTTGTGCGCGCGTAGTTTAGATTGGAGTTGCCCACCCACCCGCCCGAGTGTTTGTGATCCAACTTCTTGCTCACTAACACTTGGATGGGTGGGCGGGAACTAAGTTCAAACTTTGTGCGCACGTAGTTTAGATTGGAGTTTCCCACCCACCCGCCCGAGTGTTTGTGATCCAATTTCTTGCTCACAAACACTTGGGTGGGTAGGCGAAAACTAAGTTCAAACTTAGTGCGCGTGTGGTTTAGATTTGTATTGCCCACCCACCCGCCCGAGTGTTGTGATCCAACTTCTTGCTCACTAACACTTGAGTGGGTGGGCGGGAACTAAGTTCAAATTTTGTGCGCGTGTAGTTTAGATTTGTGTTGCCCACCCACCCGCCCGAGTGTTTGTGTTCCAATTTCTTGCTCACTAACACTTGGGTGGTTGGCGGGAACTAAGTTGAAACTTTGTGCGCAAGTAGTTTGGATTGGAGTTGCCCACCCACCCGCCCGAGTGTTTGTGATCCAATTTCTTGCTAACTAACACTTGGGTGGGTGGGCGGGAACTAAGTTCAAACTTTGTGCGCGTGTGGTTTGGATTGGAGTTGCCCACTCACCCGCCTGAATGTTTGCAATCCATTTTCTTACTTACTAACACTTGGGTGGGCGGGCGGAAACTAAGTTCAAACTTTGTGCTAAAGTAGTTTGGAATGAAGTTGCCCACCCACCCGCCCGAGTGTTTGTGATCTAATTTCTTGCTCACTAACACTTGGGTGGGCGGGCGAAAATTAAGTTCAAACTTTGTGCGCGTGTGGTTTGGATTGGAGTTGCCTACCCAACCGCCCGAGTGTTTGTGATCCAATTTCTTGCTCACTAACACTTGCGTGGGTGGGCGGGAACTAAGTTCAAACTTTGTGCGCGCGTCATTTAGATTTGTGTTGCCCACCCACCCGCCCGAGTGTTTGTAATCCAATTTCTTGCTCACTAACACTTGGGTAGGTGGGCGGGGAACTATGTTCAAACTTTGTGCGCAAGTAGTTTGGATTGGAGTTGCCCACCCACCCGCCCGAATATTTGTGATTTGTTCCTCTAATTAAGATATAAGATCCTCAGTGTCTTTTGTAAACAGATCTGAAAGGCACAAGTGTGCAAAAGTATTGTAAAGCGGATATTATATACTTGTTAGTGTTTATATTATGTACAAAGTAATAGTGATAGTTAGTTAACGGTAAATAATAAAACGTAAAATATAAAGTGCAAAGTTTCTCCCTTTAAAAATTAAATTTTGTGCTAAATATGAATTTTTAGTATGATTTTTATGTAATAAATGTTTCTTTTGTGCATTTTAAAGGTTTTTAAAGTTAATTTTGATAAAGTTTATGTAATTTTTGAACAACTTTTTTGCTAAAATTAATTTTTTGCGCAATTTTGATGTTATAAAAGTATATTCTGTGTAATTTAGTGTTTCTTTAAAACAACTTTTACACGATAATTGGGGTTTCCTTACAAATTTTGATAAAGTTTACGTGTGATTTATTAGCAAATTCTGTGCTAAAATTAAGTTTTCTGATCAATTTTAATAATATATGTTTATTCTATGCCATTTTGCAATTTTTAAATCAAATTTTGTACTAAAAATAAGATTTTTGCACAATTTTTATGGTAAAAATGTTTTTTTGTGCTTTTTTGGGGTTTGCTAAGTTAATTTTGTTAAAGTTTTTATGGTAAACGTAAATTTTGAGCAAATTTGTTGCTAGAATTAAGTCTTCTGTGCGTTGTTGATGTTATAAAAATCTATTCTGTGTAATTTTGAGTTTTTTTTACAAGTTTTGTTATATAAATGAGTTTTTTGTGCAATTTTTGATAAAGTTTATGTGGCAAACGTAATTTTTTAACAAATTTAATATTATAAATAATTTTTTGGTTCAATTTTCATGTTAGAAAATGTTGTAAATGAGTTTTCTACATGATTTTTATTTTCTTAATTACTTAATTTTAATTTTAAATATGTTCTAAGAGTAAATTGTGTTTTATAATTCAGTTTTTTCTCCAGATTAATGTTAAAAATTAGTTTTGTTTACAATCTTATGTGGCAAACATAATTTTTCAGCAAATTTCATGCATATAATAAGTTGTTTGTCTGTTTTTCAAGCAAATCTTAGGAACAATTTTGATATTTCAACCAATTTTTGATTAATTTTATATAATATAAGTGATTCACAAGCAAATTTTATGCAAGAAATGTTATTTTGCACAATTTTTACAATATTCAACGTTTTAATAGTCAATTTTACAGTAAACATGAGTTTTCTGAACAATATTGTTATTACATTTTTTTTAATTTTATAAATTTTGTATTTGATGATAAAGTTTTTACTATTTTTGACTTTTTATATAAAGAATGTTAAAGGTTTTAACAGTTTACATTAAATTTTGGTATTTTTTGACAATATTTTTATACTTTATGGCTGGATTTTGGTATTTTTAACATTCTATGAATAGAATTTTGCACAATTTGACATTTTATAGCCGGAGTTTGGAGCTTTTTAACAATAATTTGAACATTTTTAGATCTTGTGATTGTTTTTGGCTAGATTTTGATTCTGTTTAAAAATATTTTAATGTTTTATAACCGGATTTAGTTATTTTTTACTTTTTATGATAGAATTTTGCACTTTTTAACAGTTATTGATTAAGTTTTTGGCTTTCCATAAAATAATTGCACTTTTCAATAATTTATAGCCGGATTTTGTTACTTTTTAACAATATTTTTATGTTTCATGCCAAATTTTGTTATCTTTAAAATTTAATAAATATAATTTTACATTTTTCAACAGTCTAGGCTGGACTTTGTTGATTTCTGACAATCGTTTGATATTTCAAGTCCAAATTAAGTTATTTTTAACATTTTATAATAGAATTTTACAATTTTTAATTGTTTTTGGACTATTTTAGTTTTTTCTAAAAATATTTATTTTTTTTATATTATATTAATAATATTTTATGATTGGATTTTGTTATTTTTTAGTTATTTATAAATAGAATTTGTCACTTTTTAACAGTTAATAACAAGAAAAAAAATAACAAAATTGTGTAGGCTTTTTTTCTAAAATCTCAATAATAGCGCTCAACTCAAATTAGTAGCGGTAATTCTAATTAATATTAAAAATACTTCAAACAAATTAGTCAGTTGAAACCAAAGTGCCCAGCAAAAACACTAATTGTATGCGACTATAGACTCCCGCCGAACGTATCATTCTTTCCTACCCCAATAAACTAACCTAGCAACTATTGACACTATAATTAGGCTAGATTAACAGTTAAGCAGTAAATTAGATACGTCGGTGGCCAGATTTTTATTTTATTTACACTATTAAATGCTGGATTTATAATTTAAAAATTGGAATAACAATTTGGCGGTTAAATTTAATATTTTAAAAACCAAATTTATAGTCTGTATGCAGAATTAACGTTTTGGCAGTTCAATTTAACTTTTTAAATACCGGATTTACACTTTTATTTATTATTTGAAGATCACAATTTACATTCCAGTTTATAAAAGTGTAATTGCCAAGATTTACAGTTTGGGAAACATTTACATTTTTAAAGTTCCAATTCATAATTTGAAAGCCAGATTAACAGTTTGGCAACAGAATTTAACACGGGTGATTTTCTGTTTTAAAAGCTGAATTTACAGTTTTAACAACTAAATTTAGAAATTTAAAGGCCGGATTAACAGTATTTACGCTTTAAAACAGGATTTTAAATTTAAAAAACAGATTTACACTATTATAGCTAAATTCGCAACTTTAAAGGTTTATAACTTTAATGCTAACAGTTTGGTAGCAAAAGTGCTGAAGAGGTATGGCCAATTCCGAAGTGGGTGAAGAACTTTGAAAATTGCCAGAAGCAAACGGGATTTTGCTTTTAAGTTAGTTTTTATTAAACAAATTTAAAACTAAAATTATGTTTAAACAATTGTAATTAAAAAAAAAAAGTATATTTTTTATTTTGAATTAAAAAGAGCAAAGAGTATGTCTAGTCTAAATTCGGCATTGAAACATAAAAATATTGTTAGAATGTAACAAAATCCGGCTATAAAGTATTGAAAATTGCAATTATTTTTATGGAATGATAAAATTTTGCAATTTTCAATAGTTATTAACTAATTTACTACATTTTTTAAAATATTTTTTTGCACTTTTTAATAGTTTATAGCCAAAGTTTGTTACTTTCGAACAATATTTTTATGTTTCAAGACCAATTTTTAATATTTTTAAAAAATTTAAAAATTTAATAAATTAAATTTTACACTTTTCAACAGTTTATGACCGAATTTTAGTGTTTTTTGACAGAAATTTGATATTTCAAGACTGAATTTAGTTATTTTTAACATTTTTTTAAATGAAATTTAACACTTTTCAATTGCTTCTTAACAACGTGGCGTTTTCATTGTCAAGTAATCAATAGTTGACATTGGGCATATTGAAATTAACGGTGACTACTATTCGACTTTCGGGAAACTTCAAGATGGCATCTTTAAATACTTCTACATGGCTAGAGTATAAATCTATAAGGAATCTGGGAGGTATATAACTGCAGCTAACAATTAATTCTGAGCTTTCTCAAAACTAATTTTTACAATAACCATTTTAATGTTATCATTTGAAGGTACGATTGTAGATTTTAGTTTTTTTTTTAACAGCTATTAAGACTCCGCCACCACTGTTTTTAAAGCTGATGTTAACATTTTTGTCCATCCGATAAGCAATGTACCGGTTATCAATAAATTTGTTATCGCATATAGAAAGGTAAAACCCGGTTTCAGTAATAGCCAAGACATGAAATTTTTCTGTTAAACAACTAACTTAGTACGTAGACTTCTCATATTTTGATAATAAACTGTGAGAGTGTTTGTAGATTTTGAGTTTGTTACTACTTCTGCGTTCTCTGGTAATTGCTGACCGGAAAAAAATTGGGTTTTATTATTTTATGGTAACCGACTATTGATTAGTGTCTAAAAGTCGAGGAATAAGTGATTCTTTCACACCTAGCTTAAATAAACCGGTATTTTCATTGTTGGTAAGTGGAAAATATTAAGCATCATTAATGCCAAATGAATCATGTATTTAAGAATATCTGTGTCTTTTGTTCCTGGCTTAACTCTACCCAGATAAAGCCAATGTTTTTTTTCTGCAGATCGAAATGACAATAACTCCGTTGTAGAACTTTCGATGCATATTGGAGCTTTGCGCTAAGGTAACACCCAAGTGTTTGTCATCAAGAAGTTTAATGTTTAACTTTTCTACGGACGTCAAAAGTTATTTAGTTACAAGAGAAGGTCGTAATCCAACATTTTGATACCAAACAACTGGGTGAGTGGGTTATTTTAATCCAAACTACTAACTCGTATTTATGCTAAAGAGTAACCCACGCACCCACCCAAGTGTTTGTCATTAGGAAATTATATGATTAATTACTTTACAGACGTCAGAAGTCATTTGGTCTCAAGAGAAAGTTGTGATCGAACCTCTTGATACCAAACACTTGGGTAGGTGGGTGTGCCACTCCAGTTTAAACTACTGACTTAATATCATAATATGGAGTAACCCACCCATCTACCCAAGTGTTTTCCATCAAGAAGTTTAATGTTTAACTTTTTTGAGGACGTCAGAAGTCATTTAGTTACAAGAGTAGATCGTGATTTAACCTCTTGACACATAACACTTGGGTGGGTGGGCCATTCTAGTCCAAACAAAAAGAAAAAACTTTTTATTTATCTTATCCGCACAATGGGTAGGTTTTTTTAATTTCCAATGTGATTGTCATTAATGTACAAAAATTGGCTTGGATTTGATCACATATTTCATGATGAAAGTAAAATTTGTATAATATTGATACTGTTATTGGTTTTTTATGGAATTTTTGATTTAAAAGTTGAGTTAATAATCTATACATGGATATTTTGCATTTTTTGTAAATTTTAGAATTCTTTTTGTATCTAAATCAAGTTGTGAAATTTTTAATTTATTTAGATTTATATTATATTATTTATATTTACATATATTTAAGTATATCTGATCAATGTGTAATTTTAGGGTTTTCTAAGCAAATTTTATGCGATATTAAAATTATATTTACAAGCGAATTTCATGCAAAATATCATTATTTTGCGTAATTTTTATTGTTGAATCATCTTTTCTATATAATGATGTGTTTTTTAAGTTTTAATGGGTTTTATGCCTCAATTTTAATGAATTTTACGTGTTGAACATAATTTCTGAGCAAATTTGGTGCTAAAAATGAGTTTTCTGTGCTATTTTTGTGTTAGAAATGTCTTTGTATACTTTTAAATAAATAATGTTTTCTAAATAAATTTTATTTAGACAAAGTTTCTAATACAATTGTACGTGTTAGAAGTAATTTTCAAGAATTTTATTTTAGGAATATGTTTACTGCACAAATTGAATATTATAAATGTTTATTCTGAACAATTTGGCGGTTTTTGAAGCTGAATTTTGTGCTAGATATGAGTTTTTTTGTATGATTTTTATGTAATAAAGGTTTCTTTTGTGCATTTTAAAGGTTTTTAAAGTTTTTTTTGATAAAGTTTTTAAAATTTTTGAGCAAATTTAATGCTAGAATTAAATTTTTTGCGCATTTTTGATGTTATAAAAGTGTGTAATTTAATGTTTTTTTGAAACAACTTTTTCACGATAATTGGGATTTTCTTACAATTTTTGAAAAAATTTTAAAAGTAAGTTTTCTGTTCAATTTTGATAATATAAATGTTTATTCTATGCCATTTTGCAAATTTTGAATCAAATTTTGTACTAAAAATAAGTTTTTTGCATGATGTTTATAGTAAAAATATTTTTTGGTGCAGTTTTTATGGTAAACGTTATTGTTGATCAACTTGTTGCTGCAATTAAGTTTTCTCCACAATATTAATGTTATAAAAGTCTATTCTGTGTAATTTTGAATTTTTTTTTAACAAATTTGATTTTAAAAATGAGTTTTTGGCGCAAATTTTATATATATTTTATAAAGTTTATGTAGTAAACGTGATTTTTCAACAAATTTTATATTGGAAATAAGTTTTTGGTTCGATTTTTATGTTTTTTTTTTTTAAGATTCTTAAAGGAAATGTTGTAAATAAGTTTTCTGCTTAATTTTTATGTTATAAATTTCATTTTTAAATATGTTTTATGAGTAAATTAAGTGTTATAAATCAGTTTTTTGCTCATGTTTCATGTTAAAAATTAGTTTTGTTTACAATCTTATGTAGCAAATATGATTTTTCAGCAAATTTCTAGCAAAAAATAAGGATTTTGCTTGTTTTTCAAGCAAATCTTAGAAATTATTTTGATTTTTTAATCAATTTTTGATGAATTTTATATAATATAAGTGACTCATAAACGAATTTTAAGCAAGAAAAGTTATTTTGCTCAATTTTTACGGTATTCGACGTTTTAATAGTCAATTTTATAGTAAACATAAGTTTTCTGGACTATATTATTATCACAAATTTTTAAAATTTTATATTTTATGACAAATTTTTTATCATTTTTGACTTTTATATAAAGAATGTTGAAGGTTTTAACAGTTTACAGTAAATATTGGTATTTTTTGACAATATTTTTATACTCTATGGATGGTTTTTGGTATTTTTGACATTTTACAAATAAAATTTTGCTCAATTTGATATTTTAAAACCGGATTTTATTGTTTTTTAACAACAATTTGATAATTTTTGGATTTTTTGATCGCTTTTTGCTGAATTTTGGTTCAATCTAAAAATATTTTAATGTTTTAAGACCGGATTTAGTTTTTTTTTTAACTTTTTATGACAGAATAATGCATTTTTTGAACAGTTATTGGCTAAGTTTTTGACATTTCATAAAAATAATTGCACTTTTTAATACTTTATAGCCGAATTTTGATACTTTCTTACAAGATTTTTATGTTTCAAGGCCAAATTTTGTTATTTTTGAACACTTTTCAACAGTTAATGGCCGGATTTTAATGCTTTCTGATAATATTTTGATATTTTAAAATTAAATTTAGTTATTTTTAACATTTTATAATAGATTTCTACACCTTTCAATTGTTTTTGGACGGATTTTAGTTTTTTCTAAAAACCTTTTAATATTTTATGATTGGATTTTGTTATTTTTCAGTTTTTTATAAAGAGAATTTGTCATTTTTAAATAGTTAATGACAAGAAAATAAAAATAACAAAATTGTGTATGCATTTTTTCTAAAACCATCTTAATAACGTCGCACAACTCAAATAAGTGGTAGTAGTCCTAATTAATATTAAAAATACTTCAAACAAATTAGTCAGTTGGAACCAACTTGCTCAGCAGAGACAGGTAAAAAGCACTATTTGTAAACGAACATAGACTCCCGCCAGACGCATCATTTTTTCCTATCCTAAAAACCTAACCCAGCAACTATTGACATTATAATTAGACTAGATTAACAGTTAAGCAGTAGATTAGATACGTCAAAGGCGGTGGGTAAGGAGCTGGCAAGATGATAAGTCCAACTTCAGTCAAACTCACCTGCACGCGGTGCCCGCTGCATAGAAACTAAAGAAGCTCTGGCGATTACTTTCTCTTTATTTTCAGCTGTGAACTCTTTGGGCTACTCTAGTCCACCTTTCAGTTCCCGATGTTATTAGATATCGACAGCTAGGGAACCAAAAAACACTCTTTTCTTACTCTACAGAAGTGGTAAACTTCTTAAAAAAGTAGTTCCTATCCCGGCATCCTCTTCTCTCCAAACTCCTCCCTAAAATGGATCACCAACAACAACCACCCTTCAGCTCAGATACACAAAACAGATAGCAGCCCTACCAATTATGATTAATATGGAAAAATTAGCAAACAAAAATAAATTACCCCAAGGAGGTACCGGAAACGGATACTCCTCTATTGCTACGGCAGTCTGCTCTAAGGATTCTGGAGAGAGCATCTTTCTGATAAACACAAACAACAAACGTCATAAAGATGACTAGGAAACAGATAACAATGGAACAGATAATGCAAAGTTCAACGCTACAGGAGATTTCTTTGCAAAAATAGGAAAATTGCAACATACGCCTCCACAACACCAAATCTATCGGCCGGATCTACGCCAGGAACAAATAAACAACTGCGCGACAACAAGTACGGCACTAAACAGTGCATACCAAGAACCTACAAACACTGAATATCTTATGACTCTAAATGTCAAGGAGGACCAAAACCCTAAACGGAAAAAAGTAAACTTGACTCCAGAAGCACCAAGATACACATTTTTTTCATAATTCAATTAGAAAAACTACTGATGCAAGTCAAGGCTCTGGAAACCCTAATTGATGGCACTTACAAACTAAAAACAGAATTATAAGGTTCATTAGAAATTGGTGCAATTTGGCACCAATATACCTCAATATTATTAGTACTAACTGTGCAAAATTAATATGAATTCATACGCCCAATTTTACATAACCTCAAATTATTGGACTTTTATGAACAAAATTGAAACCTACAAAGTGTCTTTTATAAAATCGTAACTTTTAAACGCTTCATTGGAATTTGGTGCAATTTGGCAACAATATACTTCAGTATTAGTAGTACCAATTTTGCAAAATTAATAAAAATTTATACGCCCACTTTTACATAACTTTAATTTTTTTAACTTGGTTGAACAAAATTGAAACTCATAAAGTGTTACTTAAAAAATTGTAACTTTGAAACTCTTTATTAGAAGTTGGTGCAAATTGGTTTTAATATACCTTAATATTATTAGTACTAACTGAGCAAAATTAATAGAATTTGATGCGCTCAATTTGACATAACCTCAAATTATTTGACTTGAGTTGAATAAAAACAAAAAACTTCAAAGTTTAGTTAAAAGCTATAACTCCTAAATCCTACATTGAAAATTTATACAATTTTGTATCAATATAGCTTATCGTTATTGGTACTACTTGTGTAAAATTAATAGAATTTGATACGCTCAATTCGACATAACCTCCAATCATTTGACTTAGGTTGAATAGAATAAAAGGTTCAAAGTGCTAATTAAAAGCTTATAACTCTTAAACCCTTCATTGGAAATTAATACAATTTTGTGTGAATATAGTTTATCATCAATGGTACTAATTGTGTAAAATTAATAAAATTTGATACGCTCAATTCGACATAACCTCAAATCATTTAGTTTAGGTTGAATAAAATAAACGCTTTCAAGTGTTATTTAAAAGCTTATAACTCCTAAACCCTTTATTGGAAATTGATACAATTTTGTATCATTATAGCTTGTCATCATTGGTACTAGTTGTGTAAAATTAATAGAATTTGATACGTTCAATTCGACATAACCTCAAATTATTTGACGTAGGTTCAATAAAATAAAAGCTTTAAAGTGTTAATTAAAAATTTTTAACTCCTAAACACTTTATTGGAAATTGATACAATTTTGTATTAGAATAGCTTATTGTTATTGGTACTACTTGTGTAAAATTAAAAGAATTTGATACGCTCAATTTGACATAACCTTTAATTATTTGACTTAGGTTGAATAGAATAAAAGCTTCAAAGTGCTAATTAAAAGCTTATAACTCTTAAACACTTCATTGGAAAATGATACAATTTTGTGTGAATATAGTTTATCATTAACGGTACTAATTGTGTAAAATTAATAAAAATTTATACGCTCAGTTTTACATAACCTCAAATTATTGGACTTTGATGAACAAATTTGAAACCCACAAAGTGTTACTTAAAAAATTGTAACTTTTAAATGCTTCATTGGAATATGGTAAAGTTTGGTAGCAATATACCTAAGTACCATTAGTACCAACTGTGCAAAATTAATAATAATCTATACGCTCAATTTTATATAACCTCAAATTATTGGACTTTGCTAACAAAAATTGAAACCCACAAAATTTTACTTAAAAAATTGTAACTTCTAAAAGCTTTATTGGAATATGGTGAATTTTAGTAGCAATATACCTCAGTTTCATTAGTACCAACTGTGCTAAATTAATAAAAACTTATACGCTCATTTTTATATAACCTTGAATTATTTAACTTTGAAGAACAAAATTGAAACCCACAAAGTGTTACTTAAAAAATTGTAACTTTTAAACGCTTCATTGAAATATGATGAAGTTTAGTAGCAATATACCTAAGTACCATTAGTACCAACTGTGCAAAATTATTAAAAACTTATACGCTCAAATTTATATAACTTCAAATTATTGGAATTTGAACAACAGAATTGAAAACCACAAAGTGTTACTTAAAAAATTGTAACTTTTAAACGCTTCATTGGAATATAGTGAAGTTTAGTATCAATTTACCTTAGTACCATTAGTACCAACTGTGCAAAATTAATAAAAACTTATACGCTCAATTTTATATAACCTCAAATTATTGGACTTTGAACAACAAAATTAAAAACCACAAAGTGTTACTTAAAAAATTGTAACTTCTAAACGCTTCATTGGAATATGGTAAAGTTTAGTAGCAATATACCTAAGTACTATTAGAACCAACTGTGCAAAATTATTTAAAACTTATACGCTCAAATTTATATAACCTCAAATTATTGGACTTTGAACAAGAGAATTGAAAACCACAAAGTGTTACTTAAAAAATTGTAACTTCTAAACGCTTCATTGGAATATAATGAAGTTTAGTAACAATATACCTCAGTACCATTAGTACCAACTGTGCAAAATTAATAAAAAAATTTACGCTCAATTTTATATAACCTTGAATTATTGGACTTTGCTAACCAAAATTGAAACTCACAAAGTGTTACTTAAAAAATTGTAACTTCTAAATGCTTTATTGAAATATGGTGAAATTTTGTAGCAATATACTTTAGTATCATTAGTTTCAATTGTGCAAAATTAATAAAACTCTATACGCTCAATTTTATATAACCTCAAATTATTGGACTTTGAACAACAAAATTGAAACCCATAAAGTGTTACTTAAAAAATTGTAACTTCTAAATGCTTCATTGGAATATGGTGAAGTTTAGTAGCAATATACCTCATTACTATTAGTACCAACTGTGCAAAATTAATAATAATCTATACGCTCAATTTTATATAACCTCAAATTATTGGACTTTGAACAACAGAATTGAAAACCACAAAGTGTTACTTAAAAAATTGTAACTTTTAAACGCTTCATTAGAATATGGTGAAGTTTAGTAGCAATATACCTAAGTACCATTAGTACCAACTGTGCAAAATTAATAAAAATTTATACGCTCAATTTTATATAACCTCAAATTATTGGACTTTGAACAACAAAATTGAAAACCACAAAGTGTTACTTAAAAAATTAAAACTTCTAAACGCTTCATTGGAATATGGTGAAGTTTAGTAACAATATACCTCAGTACCATTAGTACCAACTGTGCAAAATTATTAAAAACTTATACGCTCAAATTTATATAACCTCAAATTATTGGACTTTGCTAACTAAAATTGAAACTTGCAAAGGGTCCTTAAAAAATTGTAACTTCTAAACGCTTTATTGAAATTTGGTGAAGTTTAGTAGCAATATACCTAAGTACCATTAGTACCAACTGTGCAAAATTAATAAAAAATTATAAGCTCAATTTTATATAACCTCAAATTATTGGACTTTGAACAACAAAATTGAAAACCACAAAGTGTTACTTAAAAAATTGTAACTTTTAAACGCTTCATTGGAATATGGTGAAGTTTAGTAGCAATATACCTAAGTACCATTAGTACCAACTGTGCAAAATTATTAAAAACTTATACGCTCAAATTTATATAACCTCAAATAATTGGACTTTGCTAACTAAAATTGAAACTTGCAAAGGGTTCTTAAAAAATTGTAACTTCTAAACGCTTTATTAAAATATGGTGAAGTTTAATAACAATATACCTCAGTACCATTAGTACCAAAATTATTAAAAACTTATACGTTCAATTTTATATAACCTCAAATTATTGGACTTTGAACAACAAAATTGAAAACCACAAAGTGTTACTTAAAAAATTGTAACTTCTAAACGCTTCATTAGAATATGGTGAAATTTAGTAGCAATATACCTAAGTACCATTAGTACCAACTGTTCAAGATTAATAAAAAATTATACGCTCAATTTTATATAACCTTAAATTATTGGACTTTGATGAACAAAATTGAAACACACAAAGTGTTACTTAAAAATTTGTAACTTCTGAAAGCTTTATTGAAATATGGTGAAATTTTGTAGCAATATACCTCAGTATCATTAGTTTCAATTGTGCAAAATTAATAAAAATTTATACGCTCAATTTTATATAACCTCAAATTATTGGACTTTGCTAACTAAAATTGGAACTCGCAAAGGGTTCTTTAAAAATTGTAACTTCTAAACGTTTCATTGGAATATGGTGAAGTTTAGTAGCAATATACCTCAGTACCATTAGTACCAATTGTGCAAAATTAATAAAAACTTATACGCTCAATTTTATATAACCTCAAATTATTGGACTTAAAACAACAAAATTGAAAACCACAAAGTGTTACTTAAAAAATTGTAACTTCTAAACGCTTCATTGGAATATGGTGAACTTTAGTAGCAATATACCTAAGTACCATTAGTACCAACTGTGCAAAATTAATAAAAACTTGTACGCTCAATTTTATATAACCTCAAATTATTGGACTTTGCTAACTAAAATTGAAACTTGCAAAGGGTTCTTAAAAAATTGTAACTTCTAAACGCTTTATTGGAATATGATGAAGTTTAGTAACAATATACTTCAGTACTATTAGTACCAACTGTGCAATATTAATAAAAAATTATACGCTCAATTTTATATAACCTTAAATTATTGGACTTTGATGAACAAAATTGAAACCCACAAAGTGTTACTTAAAAAATTGTAACTTTTAAACGCTTCATTGGAATATGGTGAAGTTTAGTAGCAATATACCTAAGTACCATTAGTACCAACTGTGCAAAATTAATAAAAAATTATACGCTCAATTTTATATAACCTCAATTTATTGGACTTAAAACAACAAAATTGAAAACCACAAAGTGTTACTTAAAAAATTGTAACTTCTAATCGCTTCATTGAAATATGGTGAAATTTCGTAGCAATATACTTCAGTATCATTAGTTTCACATGTGCAAAATTAATAAAAATCTATACGCTCAATTTTATATAACCTCAAATTATTGGACTTTGAACAACAAAATTGAAACCCACAAAGTGATACTTAAAAAATTGTAACTTTTAAACGCTTTATTGGAACATGGTAAAGTTTAGTAACAATATACCTCAGTACCATTAGTACTAACTGTGCAAAATTAATAAAAAAATATATGCTCAATTTTATATAACCTTAAATTATTGGACTTTGATGAACAAAATTGAAACCCACAAAGTGTTACTTAAAAAATTGTAACTTTTAAACGCTTCATTGGAATATGGTGAAGTTTAGTAGCAATATACCTAAGTACCATTAGTACCAACTGTGCAAAATTAATAAAAAATTATACGCTCAATTTTATATAACCTCAATTTATTGACTTAAAACAACAAAATTGAAAACCACAAAGTGTTACTTAAAAAATTGTAACTTCTAAACGCTTCATTGAAATATGGTGAAATTTCGTAGCAATATACTTCAGTATCATTAGTTTCAATTGTGCAAAATTAATAAAAATCTACACGCTCAATTTTATATAACCTCAAATTATTGGACTTTGAACAACAAAATTGAAACCCACAAAGTGATACTTAAAAAATTGTAACTTTTAAACGCTTCATTGGAACATGGTAAAGTTTAGTAACAATATACCTCAGTACCATTAGTACTAACTGTGCAAAATTAATAAAAAAATATATGCTCAATTTTATATAACCTTAAATTATTGGACTTTGATGAACAAAATTGAAACCCACAAAGTGTTACTTAAAAAATTGTAACTTCTAAGCGCTTCATTGGAATATTATAAAATTTAGTAGTAATTTACCACAATACCATTAGTACTAACTGTGCAAAATTAATGAAATTTTATACGCTCAATTTTATATAACCTCAAATTATTGGACTTTGCTAACTAAAATTGAAACCCGCAAAATGTTACTTAAAAAACTGTAACTTCTAAACGCTTCATTGGAATATGGTGAAGTTTAGTAGCAATATACTTTATTACTATTAGTACCAACTGTGCAAAATTAATAATAATCTATACGCTCAATTTTATATAACCTCAAATTATTGGACTTTGCTAACAAAAATTGAAACTCACAAAGTGTTACTTAAAAAATTGTAACTTCTAAACGCTTCATTGAAATATGGTGAAGTTTAGTAACAATATACCTCAGTACCATTAGTACTAACTGAGCAAAATTAATAAAAAATTATACGCTCAATTTTATATAACCTTGAATTATTGGACTTTGAAGAACAAAATTGAAACCCACAAAGTGTTACTTAAAAAATTGTAACTTTTAAACGCTTCATTAGAATATGGTGAAGTTTAGTAGCAATATACCTAAGTACCATTAGTACCAACTGTGCAAAATTACTAAAAAATTATTCGTTCAATTTTATATAACCTCAAATTATTGGACTTTGAACAACAAAATTGAAAACCACAAAGTGTTACTTAAAAAACTGTAACTTCTAAACGCTTCATTGGAATATGGTAAAGTTTAGTAGCAATATACCTAAGTACCGTTAGTACCAACTGTGCAAAATTATTCAAAACTTATACGCTCAAATTTATATAACCTCAAATTATTGGACTTTGAACAACAGAATTGAAAACCATAAAATGTTACTTAAAAAATTGTAACTTCTAAACGCTTCATTGGAATATGGTGAAGTTTAGTAGCAATATACCTAAGTACCATTAGTACCAACTGTGCAAAATAATTAAAAACTTATACGCTCAATTTTATATAACCTTAAATTATTGGACTTTGATGAACAAAATTGAAACCCACAAAGTGTTACTTAAAAAATTGTAACTTCTAAACGCTTCATTGGAATATGGTGAAGTTTAATAGCAATATACCTAAGTACTATTAGTACCAACTGTGCAAAATTAATAAAAAATTATACGCTCAATTTTATTTAACTTTTAATTATTGGACTTTGATGAACAAAATTGAAACCCACATAGTGTTACTTAAAAAATTGTAACTTCTAATTGCTTAATTGAAATATGGTGAAATTTTCTAGCAATATACCTCAGTATTATTAGTTTCAATTGTGCAAAATTAATAAAAATCTATACGCTCAATTTTATATAACCTCAAATTATTGGACTTTGCTAACTAAAATTGAAACTCGCAAAGGGTTCTTAAAAAACTGTAACTTCTAAACGCTTTATTGGAATATGGTGAAGTTTAGTAACAATATACCTCAGTACCATTAGTACTAACTGTGCAAAATTAATAAAAAAATATACGCTCAATTTTATATAACCTTGAATTATTGAACTTTGAAGAACAAAAATGAAACCCACAAAGTGTTACTTAAAAAATTGTAACTTCTAAACGCTTCATTGGAATATAATGAAGTTTAGTAACAATATACCTCAGTACCATTAGTACCAACTGTGCAAAATTAATAAAAAATTCCACGCTCAATTTTATATAACCTTAAATTATTGGACTTTGATGAACAAAATTGAAACCCACATTGTGTTACTTAAAAAAATGTAACTTCTAAATGCTTTATTGAAATATGGTGAAATTTTGAAGCAATATACCTCAGTATCATTAGTTTCAATTGTGCAAAAATAATAAAAATCTATACGCTCAATTTTATATAACCTCAAATTATTGGACTTTGCTAACCAAAAATAAAACCCACAAAGTGTTACTTAAAAAATTGTAACTTCTAAACGCTTTATTTAAATATGGTAAAATTTAGTAGTAATTTACCTCAATACCATTAGTACTAACTGAGCAAAATTAATGAAATTTTAAACGCTCAATTTTATATACCCTCAAATTATTGGACTTTGCTAACCAAAATTGAAACTCACAAAGTGTTACTTAAAAAATTGTAACTTCTAAATGCTTTATTGGAATATGGTGAAGTTTAGTAGCAATATACCTTAGTACCATTAGTACCAACTGTGCAAAGTTAATAAAAACTTTTTCGCTCACTTTTATATAACCTCAAATTATTGGACTTTGAACAACAAAATTGAAAGTGAAAAATTGAAGTTTAGTAGCAATTAACCTCAGTACTATTGGTACCAACTGTGCAAAATTAATAAAAAATTATACGCTCAATTTTATATAACCTCAAATTATTGGACTTTGAACAACAAAACTGAAAACCACTAAGTGTTACTTAAAAAACTGTAACTTCTAAACGCTTCATTGGAATATTATAAAATTTAGTAGTAGTTTACCTCAATACCATTAGTACTAACTGTGCAAAATTAATGAAATTTTATACGCTCAATTTTATATAACCTCAAATTATTGGACTTTGCTAACTAAAATTGAAACCCGCAAAATGTTACTTAAAAAATTGTAACTTCTAAACGCTTCATTGGAATATGGTGAAGTTTAGTAGCAATATACCTTAGGACTGTTAGTACCAACTGTGCAAAATTATTAAAAACTTATACGCTCAAATTTATATAACTTCAAATTATTGGACTTTGAACAACAGAATTGAAAACCACAAAGTGTTACTTAAAAAATTGTAACTTTTAAACGCTTCATTAGAATATGGTGAAGTTTAGTAGCAATATACCTCAGTACTATTAGTACCAACTGTGCAAAATTAATAAAAAATTATACGCTCAATTTTATATAACCTCAAATTATTGGACTTTGAACAACAAAATTGAAAACCACAAAGTGTTACTTAAAAAATTGTAACTTTTAAACGCTTTATTAGAATATGGTGAAGTTTAGTAGCAATATACCTAAGTACCATTAGTACCAACTGTGCAAAATTAATAAAAAATTATACGCTCAATTTTATATAACCTCAAATTATTGGACTTTGCTAACTAAAATTGAAACTCGCAAAGGGTTCTTAAAAAATTGTAACTTCTAAACGCTTTATTGGAATATGGTGAAGTTTAGTAGCAATATATCTAAGTACCATTAGTACCAACTGTGCAAAATTAATAAAAAATTATACGCTCAAATTTATATAACCTCAAATTATTGGACTTTGAAGAACAAAATTGAAACCCACAAAGTGTTACTTAAAAAATTGTAACTTCTAAACGCTTCATTGGAATATAATAAAATTTGTTAGCAATATATTGAGTATAATATTTGTAAAAAACATCTTTGATTTGAAATAGAGACTGAGAAAAGAAAACAACGACGTTTGGGAAAACGCGTACAAAAATGCCATAAAAAATTGAGATGTTTTGCACTATACGAGTTGACTTTGGAGCGTAAACTAAAGGTGGTAGATGAAGCGTTTCTTAAAAACACATACTAAAAAAAGCCCGGAAGAATAGTGGAAAATATCAAACTATTTAAAAAAAGAAAACCTGTCACAAGCCGTCTAGACTCTAAAAACTGAAAAATTCTCTGGTCTAGACTACATTCCATCAGAGGCTCTAAAAGAAGCACATAGCATAGCACAAAGTTGGATGCTAAACATGTTAAACCAACTGCTGATAAAGCAGACATTTCCGGCTGAGTGGAAAACGGCAAAATTAATAATAATTCTTAAGTGAAACTTTCCGACAGAAGACCTGTAATTTAGACCAATATGTCTTCTGAACACCATTAGAAAGGTCTACTAGGCAATGTTAAGAAACAGACTGGAAGAAGATATAGACAGTGGAGAAGGACTGTTAGAACAATAGTATGGTTTCGTGAAAGGAAAATCTATCCTGGATTTATAATCTAGAAATTGGATTGACATTTTGGCGGTTAAATTTTAAATTTATTATTTTGAAGACCGGATTTATAGTCTGTACGCAGGATTAACGTTTTGACAGTTCAATTTAACTTTATAAATACCGCATTTACATTTTTTTTTATTATTTAAAGATCACAATTTACATTCTAGTTTTTGAAAGTGTAATTGCTAAGATTTACAGTTTGGGAAATATTTACATTTTTAAAGTTTCGATTCATAATTTGAAAGCTGGATTAACAGTTTAGCAACAGAATTTAACAAGTTGGTAAGTGATTATTTGTTTTAAAAGCTGAATTTGCAGTTTTAACAAATAAATTTAGAAATTTAATTAACAGTTTGACAGTCAATGTTACGCTTTAAAAACAGGATTTTAAATTTAAAAACCAAATTTAGGCTATTATAGCCTAATTTTCAGTTTTATAAGTTTATAATTTTAATGTTAACAGTTTGGTAGTGAGTGAAGAAATCGGAAAATTACCAGAAGCGAACGGGATTGGTGCTTTTAAGTTAGTTTTTTTATTAAACAAATTTAAAACTAAAATAATGTTTAAACAATTGTAATTATTAGGATTTAACTAAAAAAAAAAGTATTTTTTTTTTATTTTGAATTAAATAGAATAAAGAATAGGTCTGGTCCAAATGATTAAATGAAATTAATACTTATACAATTTATATAAACAATATAATTGTCTGAAAATGTCATAATTATTATAAAAGTTCAAACATTTTTTATTTAATTTAATTTATTGCATCACACAAATAGTGCTTAAAACAATTATTTAATAATCACATACAGATTAATAGTATTTGTAGAATTGATCTAAACAAAATTCAAGAATCAAAATTAATGTTGCAATAAACATTCCACTTAAATAAGTTGCATAAATAAGCAAAAGATGGTTAGAATTTAATGGTACAGGTCCATCATTTTCATCAATAATTGTCTTCACAAACATTGCTTCTTTTGACCACTTTTGTATCAAACCTATTTCAATAAATTTTTGTAGCAACTTATTAAATTTGAAGTAAATCGAATGTCCTTTTTTAATATACATTGATACCAAATACATACGCCAATAAATTTGATAAAATTTATTTGGATTCACTAAGCCTGATAAAAGAATTAAAGTCATTTTACCTACATCCGCGTTTTGTAAACATTTACTTAATGATTCAATATCAGATACATCAGTAAGCATACCCATACAAATAGATATATTAGCATCTTGAACATCTTTTAGAGTACTTATTTGCTTTCCATATGCAAATTCAACATTATTTTTATATGATACTCCAGTGTACATGTTAAATATTATAAAAGAAAAGAATACCCATGTAAATAACAAACATTTCATTAAGTATCTTTTAGGGAAAGTAACGCCTTGTGTGAATAACACAGCAAAAAGTTGCAAACAAATATACAAAAATTCGTTTTGTGTTGTTTGGTTGGTATGGATGATAAGTAAGTAATATGCTGCAAAGTAAATAATAAATGTTGCAAGTATCAAAAGCCAAAAATTTAAATCAAATACGTTCCTTAATCCATTTGGTATGCGCTTAGCTAATGGTACCGGCATCACGTATTGGCTTATATAATATGGATATGTTGGTTTATACAAATAAGGATGTTCCATGACTGCTATAAGTTTGCTTGTAGTTGTATTACATAGAAAATTTAACAATTTAGACATTTCTATTAGAATTCTAATATCTAGTGGATAATAATTTTGATTCAGAGATACTGTAAATGGAATTCCTTTACTTTCTCTATCATACTTATCATCATACATGCTAGTATACCATTCATGAGTAATATTACATCCTTGTAAATCCTTGAAAGTATTCTCATACTCTTGTTTCACTATAGTTAAATTTAAATTGGAACATTTAGTAATATAAATATAAATAAATTGGTCTTTGTTACAGGCATTAATCAAGCGACTGATCTTACCATTTGTGCCAATTACTAATGTATTATCAGTATCTATAACCTTCACATTATTAGAATCAATATGATAAGAATATATTAAACGAAATAAATTTTTCATTTTTTTATCAACAGTTACAATCAAATTAATATTACCAACAGGAGGCATCATATTGGTATGATTATAATTATAAAACTCATACGATGTAATCGTAGCATTAGAATAATAATAATTGTTTATTATTACTGTTCTCTGTTTGTTAGTGACAAGTGTATCTTGTAAGTTAACATTGAAATATTTTCCACTTTTGTATTGAAATAAATATAAATTCATAAAAGGATAAATATCAAGAATTGTTTCAATACATTCACCCAATTGATTATAATTCTATAAACAAAATAATATCATATAAATTACAAAATTATAATAAACTTACCAATTGAGATGAAACAACGTAAAATAACAGTAGCAAAACAAATACGTGCTTCATTTTTGATTCATCATAAACTTATGACTGGAATGGAATAATACAAGATGTAATCAACATGACCTATTTACTATTCATTGCATGCAGACTTATTAAAATAAACATTATTAATTATTAATAAAACTGCATTGTTTTGCACAAACAAATCAATAGTTAGAATAACACACATTTATATTGTAAGGTATAGAGAAACTTTTCCTTTGCGTTTGATAGAGTGCATCATTCTATCGTTGAATGATGATAACTCCAACAAATTGTGTTAGCGGCACGTCCGGGTGCGTTCAGTCATATCCATGTTTATTTTATGGCACAATTTTGGCCAATCTATAGAACTACTTACACATTTTAAAAATTATATAAATTAAATTGTATATAATTCATTATTATAATAAGTTTAATTTTATTTAATTATTATAGTCCAGTCAAAGTAGCTTTTTACCTCACCCTATAGGTACCTAGTGAATGGTATACTAAAAGTCCTGAAAAATATGACACGAGCTTTAGCGGCAATAACCAAAAATAATTTCGGTTAATTGTAAATATCTCGAAAACTGTAGGTCGGAGGTAACTATATACATAATGAAAGCTGATAAAACTTGCAATAAATATGATCATTATGGTTGAATTTTAATTTTTTTATGCCGAGTTTTGTCTTTAATAGCTTAAATTATGTCCATATTTTAAGCTTTTTGACAAATTTTAATACTTTTTAATAATAGTTATAATATTAACATAAACCCTGTTGTTTGAGACTGATTTAACAATTATGTTTGATAGATGAATAATTATTATATTGCGATTCATATCAACTAACGCCATCTATAAGGCGAAAAGGCGCCAAAAGGCGCAGTCTGTAAGCGAATCTCGCAGAGCACGCACGTAAAATCATACAGTCCACAAATAAAGCAATAATTAAAAAATACCGTTTTTTTTTCTTTATTCATACGAGTTTGCAAGCTCAAAAACGCAGAATCATCATCATTTTGGTCCATCGAGCCGAATTAATTATGTATAATCTAAAAAAAAAAATAACTTAAGTAGTGAATACAATAGAAGTGCCGACAACGTGGAACCAGACAAACAAAGGGCGACATTGAAGCAGCACGAGCGTTCCGAGCTGTTTTCCATCGCACTCGACCCACACACTTCGTTGCTTCAAGCATTGAATTGGACCGCATCACGATAAATTTATACAAATTCAACACATGTTCAAGGTTAGATCTTTCCTTTAATTTTTTTTCAACGTATGTTCTTGTTCCTAGCAATTGAACTATTAATTAAATAAAAATCATGCTTGATACTAGCGACAGTGATTCGGGCGATAATAATAAAAAATTTATCAATATTTTAAAGTCTCTAAAAAATAAGAAATCTTATTGTAAAAGAAATCTCACAATATTACAAACCTTTTATAATGAAGGAACAGATCCAGAAAATTTAAGCAAAATTTTAAAGCAATTTGAAATATGTGACAAACTTATGTCATCATTTGACACGGCCTTGGAGGAGGCCTTCGATGCTGATAATGAAATGGCTTTCGAAGAACTCTTTCAAGAGCGATCAGAAATATTTGAAATATTTTTTAAATTAAAAGTTAAAATAGATTCACGTTTCGCTTTAACTGAAGAGAGAAACTCAACACGGCAATCTCAAGCAACGTTTAACACAAGCCATCGCGGAGCAAGATTACCTCTTCTGAATTTAAAAACATTTTCCGGAAAATATGAAGAGTGGATTAGCTTTAGAGAATCATTTAACTCAGTCATCGATTCTAACCACTCATTAACAAAGGTTGAGAAGCTCCAATATTTAAAAGGAGCGCTTACGGGCGAAGCGGCTGCCGTGATCGAATGGCTCGAATTAAACGATGCCAATTACGACCAAGCAAAAGAATTGTTAAAGGGTCGCTACGAAAATAAGGCGGTAATTGTTAATAACCATATAAAAGCTTTGTTTGACTTACCCGCTTTCACAAAGAAATCTCACGCCAACTTCAGAAATATGTTAGATTCAATATTACAACATACTAGCGCGCTAAAATCTCTTAATCGCCCAGTAGAACATTGGGATGATTTGTTAGTATACTTACTTATAACTAAAATGCCATTTGTTACGCAAAGGGACTGGAAGGACAAAGGTTCCGTTTCAAAAATTCCCAATTTAAAAATATTAACAGACTTTTTGTTGCAAAAATGCCACACGTTAGAGGTACTCACGGTAAAAGAAACTCCAAAGGAAAATTTTGATCATTCAAAACACAAGGGTCAAAGTAAGGGTGCTAATTGTAATTTAGCAATAAAAAATTAACGCTGTAATTTTTGCTCAAAAAATGATCACTTTACAAATCAATGTCCTGACTTGAATCGTTTGTCGGTAAAAGATCGCATCGATAGTGTTAGATCCAAGCAACTGTGTTTAAATTGTTTAAGAGCTGGTCATAAGACATTACATTGCCGAGCTAGTCACTGCAAAAAGTACAATAAACCTCATAACACCATGTTGCATTTAGAAAATCTCAATACAAATCAAAATTTAGAGCAAAATAAATTTGAACAGATAGACTCTTTAGCTTCTAGCGCAAATTTATCTCATTGCAATTAAACAAATCTCATAATGCGCCAACAAATATTTTACTCTCCACCTGTATCATTGATATCAGGGACACACATGGCAATTATTTCAGCGCCCGCGCTATTTTAGATTCCGGGTCGCAAATTCACGTAAAGTCTCGAAAACTACTTCAGTCCTTAGACTTAAGCACAAAGGCAATTGAGCTTCCAATCGTCGGAGTAAATAGTAACGTCACCAAATCAAATTCAATTACCAAAGCACATTTAAAATCTAGAGTTGGAAGTTTCGCAATATCATTAGATTTTTACATTTTAGATAAAGTAACGAATTGCTTACCTTCAATATCATTTAAACCTCAGTCTTTGTCTTTACCTACTAATTTAACACTAGCGGACCCTCAATATTTCAAATCAAGCGAAATAGATTTACTTATTGGAGCGGAAATTTTCTACGAGCTATTACTCAACGATATAATTCATACAAACCATAAAGGGTTAGTTCTTCAGAAATCCGTTTTTGGTTGGTTAGTTGGAGGAAGGTTACCAGCTCAAATTCAAAACAAACGTAATGCGGCATTATGTAATGTAAACAGTTTGCAGGAATTGAACAATAAAATCGCCTCCTTTTGGGAAACCGAGGAAATTTCTACCAATTTAATAAAATCAGAAGAAGAGCGCGCTTGTGAAATTCATTTTCAACGTACTATTAAACGAAACGAGTCAGGTAGATTTGTCGCATCTCTGCCTTGGAAATCGAATCCAAACGCATTAGGAGATTCATTGAAGGTGTCAGAAAGGCGTTTTTTGAATTTAGAGAAAAAACTAAATTCCAGTATCACAAGTAAATTAGAATACAATAAGTTCTTGCAAGAATATTTAAACTTAGGTCACATGCGCGAAATCGAACTTACTTACCACATCACGCGGTATATAAATCAAGCAGCATCACAACCAAGATAAGAGTGGTCTTTGATGCATCTGCCAAAACTTCCACGGGTGTATCATTAAATGATGTTTTATTATTAGGACCGGTAATTCAAAACGATTTATTTACTATCTTAGTAAGATTTAGACTTTACCGGTACGTATTAACAGCCGATATCAGTAAAATGTATCGACAAATTTTAATCAACCCGGAAGAAACAATATTTCAAAAAATATTATACCGCTTTGATTCAAAAAAACCAATCAAGGTTTTTGAATTATCCACTTTAACATACGGTACAAAACCAGCTTCATTCATCGCAACTAGATGTCTAAAACAATTAGCTGTAGATGCACAAGAAAATGATCCCATCATTTCTCAAATAATTGAAAATAATTTCTATATGGATGACCTTCTCACCAGTGGGGATAATGCGCAAGCTCTTAAGAAAACACGAGAAAGAATCACAGAAGTCCTACTGGAAGCGGGATTTCCATTGTTAAAATGGGTCTCTAACAACCCAAATATTCTAGATGGTTTAAACGCTCAAGATAACCAAAATTTATTATTAGCTTGCAAAGATGTCGAGAATCTTAAAACATTAGGTGTTTACTGGTCACCAGTTAAGGATCAGATACAATACAGTAGTCAACTCATATTAAACAAAGCGGAAATTACAAAACGCTTAGTTCTAGCAAATATCGCTTTAATTTTTTATCCCTTTGGCCTCGTAAGTCCTGTCGTAGTCATTGCAAAATTAATAATGCAGGATCTTTGGAAATTGCAAATTGGATGGGACGAAACATTACCAAAGGATTTACAAACACGTTGGCTAGAATTTACGAATAATTTAAGCGCTCTCTCAAAGTTAAATATCCCGCGATCTGTCAGTCCAAACGGTGTAAAAAGAGTGGAATTACACGGGTTTGCGGACGCCAGTGAAAAGGCGTACGGGGCCTGCGTTTATATCAAGGAAATACTGCCTAATCATTCTGTTAATTGCAATATTCTATGCGCAAAATCACGCGTTTTGCCACTAAAAACCTTAAGTCTACCAAAGTTATAGTTATGCGCAGCTGTATTATTATCCGAGTTGATGAATAAAATTTTAAATGCTTCCAGAACAAAGTTTCACTGTATAAATTATTATTCCGATTCAACAGTAACTTTGTCCTGGATAAAGGGTTGCCCTAGTAGGAGGAAGGTTTTTGTCGCACATCGGGTCGCCGATATACAAAATAAAACCTCTGTAGATGCTTGGTACCACGTCAAGTCCGAGCACAATCCCGCGGACGTGGTTTTCCGTGGATCATTTCCAGGTCAATTATCCAGTTCCAGGATGTGGTGGAAGGGTCCCGAATTTTTGAACAATCCCAAATTTGTTCCTTCAATCTTTAAGCCAGTTCATATTGTACCCGAGGCTAAACTATTAACGCTACATACAAATATTGAAAGTAATCAAGAATTTATTATTCTCCCGATTTTTGTCTTTCGGTCTTTTGGTAAGGATAATAGCATATTGCAAGCGCTTCGCCAAAAATTGCAAAACCAAACAGCGCAAACTCACAAACTCCCTAAAATTAGAGGAAATTATTGACGCCGAAATGTCTTTAATACAATTAGTCCAAGATATTGAATTGACGATAAGACCGCCTTAAAAGGGTCAAGAGAATTAAACTCAAAGTCCAAACTATTGTCACTCGATCCATTTTTAGATAATGGACTAATACGGGTAAGAGGTTGTTTACGCAATTCGGATTTACCCTACTCTTGCAAATTCCCTATTTTGTTGCCTCAATCACATCCTCTCACGAATTTAATAATAAGAAACGAACACGTTAAATCCTTACATAGCGGAATACAAGGCACACTATCGTTAATACGTTTAAAATATTGGCCAATTCACGGTCGAAGTTCAACCCGTAATTTGATTCGAAAATGCGTAGTATGCTTTAAACAAAATCCGAAAAAATGTCAGCCAAAAATGGGTAACTTACCGGCTAGTAGACTACAGATTTCCCGACCATTTGCAAAAACTGGTCTTGACTATTTCGGTCCTTTTTTAATTAAAGAAGGTAATAAAAAATTCACTAAAGTATATGGTTGTATATTCATCTGCATGCTAACAAAGGCAGTCCATTGTGAAATAGCTGAGGATCTAACCACAGATTCCTTTATAGCAGTACTAAAAAGATTCATTGCGCGTCGTGGTTTAGTAAAAGAAATATTTTCTGATAATGGCACAAACTTTGTGGGAGCGAGTAATCAACTTTCTGAATTATACAAATTTTTGAACAATTCAAAAAATTCAATCTAATTGACAGGGAGTTAAATTCTCTTCAAATAAAGTGGAACTTTAACCCTCCCAGAGCTTCTCACTTCGGTGGCCTGTGGGAGGCAGCGGTAAAATCATTCAAGCGTCACATATTCAGAATTGCTGGTAATTCAAACTTAACATTAACTGAATTTTACACCTTACTTACTGAAATAGAAAGTATTCTTACCTGTCGTCCTCTCACTCCTAATGATCTTAATTACCTTACTCCTGGACATTTCCTAATTGGAGACAATCTGCGGTCAATTCCAGAAGAAGATTTAACTTACACTCCAACAAATTGTTTATCACGATGGCAATATACGCAACAAGTTCAACAACATTTTTGGAGGCAATGGAGTCGTAATTATCTACAAGAGCTGCAAAAGCGGCAGGAATGGAGATCTTCAAAACAAGCTCCATCCAAGGGGCAATTAGTAATCATAGAGAAAGACAATCTTCCTCCAAGAAAATGGAAAATTGGTCGTATCATCGAGCTGCACGTTGGAGCCGATAGTGTGGTGCGTTCAGCAACAATAAAAACAGTGCAAGGTGACATAAAACGACCGGTAGTGCGCCTATGTGTGTTACCTATCGACAATAATGATGAAGTGTAACCTTAAGTATTAATGCGTACTGAAAGGGAAAATTTAATATTATTGTTTGTTATTTGTATTTTTTTTTTCTATTTTCGTTTTTGCTTAAAACTAAATTTGTAATGATGTTGTTATGTTCAAAGTTTATTTTGTAGATTAATCAAATATTCTCATTAAAATCCATTATTTGTATTTGCTAAACTCTTTGAAATCACTTATTTCAAGAGGGGCGATATGTTTGAGACTGATTTAACAATTATGTTTGATAGATGAATAATTATTATATTGCGATTCATATCAACTAACGCCATCTATTAGCAACCTGCGCGTTGTGAATAAGGCAAAAAGGCGCCAAAAGGCGCAGTCTGTAAGCGAATCTCGCAGAGCACGCACGTAAAATCATACAGTCCACAAATAAAGCAATAATTAAAAATTCAAACGATTTTGCAAGCTCAAAAACGCAGAACCATCAACACCTGTATTTAATTTTTGAGTAAATTAACGCTTGAATTAAATAAAAATTAAAAACATTTTATATGAACGCAGCAAAATCTCTGCAATTGCAGAATTGACAAAGCTTGACTTTACTCACAGTGTCCATTAAAGAATCACTTACTCAACAACGATTATTTCCGTGCAAACAAAAAAACTCTGCAGCTAGGGAAAATTTCAATGTTACGCTGATATGCAAATTCTCAAACCTATTTTTTTAAGTTTTTAACTTTGTTTCTCATATATACACCTTTTTATGGTACAACCTCTAAATGTGTGTACACGTTACGCACTCACAACGGATTACATCCGAACTTTTCATATATAAAATGATAAACATTTTAACAGTTTGGGCTGGAAGTTTGTATTTCTAATGATATTTAAATATTTCATGGCTACATTTAACAGTTTTTGGCCGGATTTTGACATTTTATGAATAAAATTTTGCACATTTTAACAGATTATGACCGGATGATAATAGTTTTGATAATTTATGAATAGAAATTTGCACTTTTTAATAGATTATAGTTCTTTCTGGCATTATTTTGATACGTTATAGTCGAGTTTTCTTATTATTAACGTCTTGTGAATAGAATTTACAACTTGTTTACAATTTATGGCCGGATTTTGCTATTATTGACATTTAATTAATAGAATTTTTGCATTTTTTAACAGATTATGACGGAATTCTGGTATTTTTGTTATTTTATGAAAAGAAAATTGCTGTTTTCTGAACTTTATGACCACATTTTACTATTTTTGATATTTCATGAATAGATTTTTGAACATTGTAACAGTTTAGGGCCGGATTTTAATACCTTCTGACAATATTTTGAAACTTTATGACCGGATTTTGTAATTTTATAAACAAAATTTTGCATTTTGTTTATTATGTTACTTTTTGTTAGGTCGGATTATACTATTTTTGAAATGTAATTAATAGAATTGTACACTTTTTAACAGTTTATGGTCAGATTTTTGTGCTTTCTGATATTTTAATGTTTTAGGACAAAATTTTAAAAATTTATAAATAGAATTTTACACTTTTTAACGGTTTTTGTCCAGATTATTTTTGAAAATATTACATATTTTATGAGCGGATTTGAAAAGTGCTTTAATAATAGAAAAAAAAACAATGAACCTGGAGATGTGTCGCACAGTTCAACCAACACGGTCACATCAAACAGCCCTAAGAAAAAGATATCAAAAAACAAAAAGTCAATTACCAAAAACTTTACTACATCTATTGACAAAAACCAAAAAAGATTATACCGGCAACTCCAACTCCTAAGATTCAAGTGAACACCTAGAGACGAGTCCCTTTTCTTCCTCTACTAACTATTACCACCACAAACCAAGAAATAGACAATTCCAAAAATATGCCTGTTTAGTACAAATCTACACCAGGTTCCAGCAACCCCACAAACGATACTAACGAATGGCAACTAGTTGACCGCAAAAACAAGAAAAAAAAAAGAGTTCATACCCCAAGCAGTAGCTAGAACGACGATTTTGACATCAAAGACACCACACCGGAACAACCAAAAGTCAAATTTCTTCCACAAATTACAATAAACGACAAAAAGGTATGGAAAGGTATGTCAAAAACGACATAAAAAAAATTAAATATTAACTTTAAAATCAAGTGTATTAAAATTATGCTTAAAACGTCCTTAGACCACCGGAGGGCAAAAACTTACCTTGACTCAAATGGTCACAAGTTTTACACATACCAGCTGGAAGAAGACCTCAAAGCGGTAATGCACAATGTTCCTGAGATGAAGAAAAGGATTTGACGTTAATGCAATTTTAAGGTTGCATAACCAAACCAGAACTTACGACAAACTATACATACAATTAAACAAAAATGATAGAATAAAATGAATAAAATCTTTAACGTATCAAAAATTTTTGGCTTTAAGGTCAAAGTTTAGGTAAAGTTCAGGATCACTGCCATCGTTGCCAAGCCTATGGACACAATAAAATAAACTGGCCCGCGTTCTAGCGCGACAACTCGCGCAGACTAACAGGACTCATAGAAACATATTTTGACGTCGTTAACCCCGCCGCCTCCGCCCACATACCCACCAAAACCAAATCCATCAACCAAAATAATATTCCGCCCTCTATTTTCACACTGATTAAAGAAAAGCACAAATTATTCCTCCGTACTCCCCATTATTAAAACCCAATGAAACAGATTAAACGCCAAAATTTGTTGTGAGTTGATATGTTTTAGAAACAAAAATAGACAAAAGTCGCAGCAGCCATTGACTTTCGAGATGGAAAAAAAATTTGGACTAAATTCAACACCTTGACCGGCCGCAGAGCAGTCAAACAGCACTCCTTCAAGAAGGATAGGGTAATCTACTTCACCCTTCTAGAGAAAGTGGACCTATTTGCCAAGCATTTTCAAGAAACATTATCTACACCCAAGACCCGCTGTTTCAGAAGTCACCAACCCGGATCTGCAAAGAAGCCTCCAACCACCTGTTGCTACAACCAAGCTTCTGGTAGCAACCACACTTTTCTCCAACAACAACGGAAGAAATTCAGGAGCTGCTCAACGCATCAGGCAGAAACATTGCTCCAGGTCTAGACGGCATAAGAAAAACGGTACAACGGTATTTTATAGCTCCCCCAACCTTCTTCTTAACCCTCCAACGGTGGCTCCAAAAATAGAAACTCACTGCAAACCCACACAAAACACAGTTAATTTTCTTCCATTACCCCAACCTTCAAATCCGACACAACAATTTCTACCTTTGCATCAACCTTTGGAACAAGGCCATAACCCCCATAAATCAAGTTACATATCTGGGCATCACCCTCCCCTCCAACCTCAACCCGTCATTCACCAGTTTGGCAATATGCAATCAGATCAGACAACGCTTTAATCTTCTCAATGCATTTTGCGGTACTCTTAAGTACCAACCTAAAAGCTTACTACATACGTATAAGAAGTTTATCCGCCTCCTAATAGATTACCAGGCCATAATTCTGACTCTGGTACAGCCAACTCATATCTCCCTAATTGCAAGCCTAACAAATAATCCGACTCGTACTCCACCTCCCCCTACTTCATCCTTCATCGGCCCTTCAAGCATTTTGAAACATTCTCCAATTACCTCGCGCCTTCAGCTCCTTCAGGGCAAGTTGGCCACTTCGGCAAGCTACCGATTGTCTCCAGCTACGCGGCAATCTCTAAACCCATCAGGTTTTTCCAGTTCGTCAAAAAGAAATTTTCTTATCCCCCCGCGGTCACACTTTAACACGCTTCCTCGTCACCATCAGGAACTTAAAATTTTTTAACAACATATACCTATTCACAATAATGTATCTTTTTTCTTTTACAAAAATGTTATATCGCACACATATGTAACAACCAAAGAATGTATATATTTTTTTTTTTATCAAATATGTTAAATGTGGAAAAGGCACTTGCCTACAACCACAACCACTTACTAACACTCAGTATTGCTTTTTTACAACTGAATAAATGTTTTATTAAAAAAAAGTTATAGAAATTACAGTAAAGTGAGACTAATCGAACTTTAAGCATATTTTAAATCTATTTTGTAAAAATAAAATGTTAATCTTGAAATTAATTTTTATTAAATATTGAATTATTTACATTAGTATTAAAAGTTACACAATCTAATATATTTGATTATAATTACAAAATTATTGCATAATTTTATTGATATTAATTAGTAAACTTTTTAATTTTATAATTAATGTTATGTTTTATTTAAAGACTTTAATCTTATACAAACTTTGGTATCAAGAATTGCACAATTTAATGTTTTGATGATGATAAATATTTAGCGTATTTTTTTGTCTACATCATTAATCTGAAAAAATGTTTGTCTATGATTAGGGTAATCACGTTCATTGAAATAAGGATATATTTCTAATTAATTTTTTTAAATATTGTTATTAACTAATACAAACTACAAATAATCTATTTAATTTACAAAATATAATAAATTTTACAACTTTTATCAATATATTTTTGATTCACAAATAATTTTATTGCATCATACAAAAATCTATATTGTTCCTAAAAATAAACAAAATTAATTTTAACCAAATTTTGCAAATATATTTACCAATTCATTAACAAAATCATGGTGATATAACCGTAAAGTTGATATGGCACTACCGAAATCAATTCTTTGTTTTAAATATTTAACCAAATTTACAACCGTTTTATTTTCTATCAATCAAGTCACCATTACAGTAACTTGAACTTTTTGATGCCAAATCATTTTCCAGAAATTTTCAAATTTGATGGTTGTGGGCCTTAAGTTGCTATATATTTATTACATCCATCTCCTCTCTTAAATTTGTTTAAAGTTAATTTATTTTAATATTACTTATTGGTATATAACTGGCATTAATGTAGCTAGAAGGACCTTCTAGTTTGACCCGATTGTATTCTTCTAAAAAAATTATTGAATTTATATTTAAATTAATATTAAACTATTATTACTTACATGGTATAACTTTCTTGTAACTGTTTTTAAGATTCATGGCATTATGAAAGATTACTATTTTTATTTGCATTTAAATTTTATTAATTTATGCTCTTCATCTAGTTTGTCTGGTTCATCTTCAATCAATTCTTCATTAAATGAATTTAAATTTTCAGCTGCTTCTTCCTAAAGTAAGATTAGTTTAATGATTAAGTATTTGAAATTGATTGTAATACTTACATCTTCTGAATCCCTGTGTGTTACTTTTGTAAGCATATATCTGTAATAAAAAATTGATTTATTATTTTTGCTAAAAATTGAACAGTATTTTTAGAGTAAAAAACGGTACTAAAATTGCAAATGTTTCCAATACTTAGTTCTAGAAATACGGCAATTAGTATCAAATTAAAAAAAAAAAATAATATAACAATTTATGAAATAAAATCGACTGTATAGAAATTAATCAAATTAATACTATGTAAAACTAAAATAACCCATGTTAAGATCATTTTATTAAAAATTAAGTTTGATATTAATTGTCGTAACTATTCGGACTGCATCGCGTCACCTCGTGCAAAAAAAAACATGGCCGCACAACTCTATTCTAACCTACTTATTCCATGCATTTATGTTACATTATATATTAATCTAGCTATCTTTATTAGGTTAATTTATAATATTTAATTTAAAATATTTTAAATATTGAATAAAATTGTTTTAATATTATAAAATGTAGTTTTAAAATGCTAAAAATAAGCTGTATAATTGCATGGAATAAGTAAGTCAGACTAAAGTTAAAGCTGCCATGTTTTTTTTTAACACGAACTATTCCGATGTGACCCGAATGATTAAAAATAATTAAAAAATTAATTTCTATCCCAAACTGTTTAATTATTTATATTAAAAAACTATTTTAAATAAATTTATTTATTTTATTACATAATTTACCTGAATTTAAATTAAAAAAAAAATATATTAATAGAAAACTGTAATCAGTATATTTACTAAAGCAAAATATTTATTGAATTAAATATTATATATAGTACTTTTATAGTATAGACAGAAAAACTAAGTTATCTGCACTGAGTTATGTTATTTTACTCCTACAATTTCATGTGTTTATAAAGTGTTTTTAATTGTTAAGTTTCACTTATCGTACTGGTAACTATATTTGTGATTGTTTGTGCTATATATCTTAAACATTATTTTGTAAAATTTATGGTAAAGTCAAGTAAAGTTTGTTTATTGAAACTTAACCTAAATTTATAGCCGTTCGCGCATTTTCATTCTCATGTAGGACCTACAAAGTGAATTTATTTAAGCTGTGATTGCAGATTGTGTTTGTTTTGTGGTAGAATTAGATGTATGGGTAAGGGTAGATTTAGTTTATATTTCTAGTTTTGTGCCTATTATTTTTTATAATTCAGCTGGGGTAACTAAAAAACCCCCTATAGAGGAAAATTCTTTGGGGAATATCCTGCAGGGGGAAGGGGGAAAACCGCATGGTGATTTGGGAAAAACACATGATGACTCTAATAATAATAATAACAGGTAGTAGAAAAGTGTTACCGGAGAGAGTTAGTATTTACCATAATTAAAGGATAGTAGAAACATACATCCAAAGGTTCGTACAATGCTTAAGATCTTTGTTATAGGCACATAAGCAAATTTTGCAAAGGAAAACCAAGGTGCAATACCTGTAGAGACACAGAACATGCGTTAGCACAATGTTCGATCAAAGAGAATTCAGTATGCATTCTTTGTAACAGGGATCATGAAGCAACTGAACCTAATTGCCAATTTGACGATAGGAAATGTAGTAAATTTCCAAAAAAAAAAAAGAGATTATGAGCTCACACAATTGCTCGTATTATGAGGCATCACAACAAAGGAGCCATACCACCAATTTACAAAATGAGAGAAACTTTACAAAATCAAAGATTGGAGAGGAAGTAGAAGCGGTTAGCAGACTAACTGCAGGGCAAATAGTTAACAAACCACTTTTCTCAAAAATGATAAGAGACTATCAAGAACCAAGCACCTCAGAATTTAGAACAATCTTAAAGAGTCCACCTGTAGTTCAGGAACACTCATATGCCTTCAGAGAAAAGGGGTCTTTGAGAAAACAAAAGAATGTGAGAGTTTTTGTCACCCCCCCCCCTCTCAAAAAGTAAAAATCAATTTAAAGTTACCAAATTAATTAGAGCTCCGGACACTTTGGCTTACATGGCCTGAATAGAAACTAATGTTAAATCCAAAATGGAAAATTTAGTATCTTTCATAGGAAAGTGCCTTAAACTGAAAATTAGTGCTGAAAAGTTGTATTAACCAAATAGTAAGCTACTTTGTTGACCTAAACGCCTCATTTTACAGAAAATAAAAATTATATCTCTAATTATGACTCGCTAGGATTGCCAATGTTTGAGGATGCTCTCATAGAATATTAGATCTTATAATAGTAATAAAGAAGACTTTATTAAATACTGCTATGATGATAACACGGATGTAATAGCACTGTCTGAAACCTGGTAGCTAGTAAGATAGCAGGTTACCTTAATGTGCAGGTTGGGAGAGAGGACGGAAAAGGAAAATGCTCTCTGCTATTGAAAAATGGTCATCGTTTCACCACAGACGTTCCAAACTTCAATCATCCACCTAAGGCTCAATTCGTCAAAATTTGTATTTGAGGGTTGATAGTAGTATCAGGCTATGTACCTCCCAATACGCATATAAACGCGGACAGTTGGAGCAAATTTTTTTTTTTTGTGTCAAACTCTGTTCATCATCATTATGGGAGACTTTAACGGTCATAGCCCAAGATGGAACCACCCATTCCATAATAGGAATGGGCTTTATCTTGAAATGGTTATGGACGATATGGACTTAGTACCAATGAATGATGAGAAACATACACATTTTACCACCATCGGATCAAGCATTATTGACTTGGTTATAGCCTCACCTGATATTGCTATTAATTTGAGAACAACTACTCTGGATGACATTATGGGAAGTGATTACTTTCCCATATTGACTGAAGTTATCTTAGATCTGGATGTGAACAGAGTATTACCATAACCTGACAGATTAAACCTTGGGAGAGTGAAGTGAAACAGGTGCAAAAATAAAGTAGAACAATCACTTAATAGTTAATAGGAAGCAGTACAATGTTGATATTTAGGAATTTACGGAAACTATGTTATTCGGCTAAAAAGAGTGCACCTAAAGTCAAACCTGCAAGCTTTTTTTGGAATCCATGCCCCTGGTAAGATAACAAGTGCAGTGACTTGGTAGCAAATAGAAAAAAGTTTTTGAAGATATTCCAAAGAACTGGTAGATTGAAAAACTTGATCAAATTAAAAAAAAGAGGCATTAACTAAGAAAGAGTTAAAGGAAATAAAGAAGGCTAATTTCAGAAATTTTTGTGAATCATTGAACAGAGAGTTCAAAACTACAAAAGTATAGACAAAAATTAAGAAGTTCAATTAATTAGTAAACATAGAAACATTCCCAATAGCACAAAAGATTGGAAAGAACTTTTTATTTAAAAGATTGCTCCAGACACAGCACCCTTTTCTCACAAAATAATACCAACTCAAGGTACCCAATTAAGTTTCTCCAAAGATGAGTTAGAGATGTGTTTTAAATCGGCCAAAAGCACTACTCCTGGAGAGGATAACATTGCATATATTATGTTATCGGAACTTGGACAAAAAGCAAAATCTATCCTTTTGCCGGAATTCAATAAAACCTTGGAGAAGGGGAATTTTTAGACTCTTGGAAACTAGTAAAATTAGTGACCATAAGAAAGGCAGCATGCATCCAAATGCGTACAAGCTGATCTTTTTAATTTCAGTCGTGAGAAAAATTATAAAAAATAGATGAAAAATTGCATCGAAGAATGGGCGGAAGAAACTAATTTAATACCGGACAACTTTTTTGGCTTTAGGAAGGGACGGAATTTTATGGACAACCTAGTTATCTTGTGCTCAGACATATACAGTGCATTAGCCAAAAACTTAATTGCAACGTTCTTAGACTAGGAAGCGGCGTATGACCGGGTGGATATAGATATTTTGGCTGACATCCTCAGAGCTAAGAAACTGGATTTTCACATAACCAGAGTGATATAAAATTTGCTAAAATGCAAAGTTTTTAAAATAAAAATTAGGACTGGATACATTAAAAGATTTTTTTATGCCGGCTTTCTACAGGGTAATCCATTAAACCCACTCTTTTTTAACATATATATGGCCAGTATTAATACATACCTCCTTGCCAGTGTAGAGCTGCTAAAAAGTTGAAAAAATAAGGTTGAATATGGTTGTAAAATTTTCAAGTTACTTTTTGTGTTTTTTTTTTCTTCATTTATTTTATTTTGAAAAATTTGACTGATAAAGAGGAGAATTGTTTGTTTTCCGTCAAATATTATGACAGCACCAAAATCGGACCATAAACTGTGCAATTTTTTTTATAAAATGTCAAAAAAAACATCAAAATCCGTTTATAAAATATCAAAAATCATCAAAATCGGGACATAAATTGCTGAAAAAAATGCTTATTTTTTCATAGAATATTAAAAAACCGGTCTTGAAACATCAAAATATTGTTAGCACCATTTGGCCATAAACTGTTAAAATGTACTAAATTCTATTCACAAAAATCTGATTATGAATGTACTTTATAGGTAACACTAATAAACCTGTACAAATATAGTGTTTTACGTTAGTTTGACCATGTTGAGAGAATGAGTGAGGATAAAGTAACAAAGCAACTTTGAATCAAATACAAAAGCAGACCACGTAGTTAATTTTGTGCAAAAAAAATTAAATTTGGAAAAAATAAATGAGCATGAGTGATCAGATCAATAGATACTGCGGAAGCAAAAAAAAAAATCGTAGAGATAAATGAGTACGAAGTAAGGTTTAAGGATTAAAGTAGGCTATTGTAGTTGTTCTGCCTACCCCGAAAGGAAACCATGACTAAATATGTATGTATTAATAAGATTTATTTTGAAACTATTATCAATGCATGTTGTTATTTTATTATACTTTTTAATGTTTAAACTGTATTACAGTCAATTAGTTTTTTAGATTAGACATAAATAAACTACAATATTTTGAAATTGATTTGAATGAGTATTTTATTAACAAAGATAAGATAGGAATGTATATAAACTGTCTGTTTTTATGCAAAAATAACTATTCATAAAATGGTTTTAAGTAACAACATGAATACTAACACAAAACTTTTTATAATTTTAATTGGATTAAATGTTATATTAACTATTGTAACACAAAGTAAGTAGTTTTATATTATTAATTGAAATCTTTATTAAATATTTTATTTCAGAAATTTACATTTGCGGAAAAGACAAAGATGTTTGGATAACAAGTCATAATCAAACACATTTTAAAATTCACAACAACAAGGCAATTTCATATAATTTAGAAATTACTGGTAATGAAAGTATTGATTGGAATAAAACTATTGGAAGTAATGATAATGTAATTATTTATAATAAATTAATTCTAATAATTAATTTGAATTTTTATGTTCTAGATATACTTTGATTATAAGGAAGGAATCAGATATAAAATTCAATGCTTTAATGAATCCAATAACCAATTACTTTCTGAAAGTTATATGAATTCACCAATTAATTTATTATATGACAATATACATTTAGACCATACAAAAAAAACAGCAAATTTAAATGTACTTGGATTTAAAAATATAATTGAAATTAAGTAAGATTAAACATTATATTAGTTAAATTTATTAACAAAAATTTAATTTATAGAAGTTTTAAAATGTGCATGATTGACTCAATACCCCACAAAGATTTATGTGAAAAAGTAATTCAAAATTGGAAAAACAAGACTTTCAAAAATGATTATAACCATTCTCAATCTTTAACAGAAAATGTTAAAATTGTTTCAACCGAATTAATGTCTCCATGTAATTTTATAACATTAAACTCAACACCAGCAACAACAGATTTTTGTTGCCATACATTAATTGGACTTCTACAAACTCAAGAAGGACATCAATTTTATATAAATTTCAATCATAAAACATATAAAAAAGTTAACACAATTCAATATAATTGCTTAATTAGTGATAGAATCATTACAAATGGTAATATCGATACCGATAATATTAATAGTAAAACACAAAAAAGCAATACAGTAGATTTAATGACCACAACTACAAATCTAGCAGATGAAGGTTCACATTCTGATACATCCACAAATTCAATTTCAATCACAACACAAACTAACAATGATTCAAATCAAAATTCATCAACTGTAGCAATTGCATCAAGTTCATTTATCATAATTGTATTACTACTTATCATCAGCTTTTTCGTATACAGGTTATAATAATGATAATATAACACTTAATTAATACCATTAAATCATTTTTTTAATTTACAGATTTATAGTAAAGAAGAAAACAAAATCCAAAGATGATAATATAAAAGATGTAAGTTAGTATAAAACAAATGCAAATTTTAACTCAAAACTTGTAGTATTATACTTCAAACAAAACATAATATACAAACATCTATTGTGATTTAATTTTAAAAGTTTAAAACATTTCTTAAATTTACTTAAAAATTATCGACCAACTAATAATTTTGAATTATTTAGTTCAATAATTTAGTTTCTGTTTTTAATATTATAAATGCACTTTGAATTTAATTAAAAATTATGTATCATTTAATAGGAAGAAGCGGCAGTGTACTTAAATTCAGAATCAAATTTAAAAGAATCAGAAGAATACGAAAATGAAAATGAAGAAAAGTTTGAAATAGAAGACAACCTAACATTGGAGCATAAAGTAAGTAATAAAATTAATAATTTAACAAAACCTTATTAAAAATAATTATAAAAATAGGACATTCCAAATGATTTCAATTTACCATTAGTGATTCTTGATGATGATGCAAAACTAAAAACTAGATACAAAAACATAATACCATGTAAGTACTAACATATAATTTGTAAATATCTTAAAAAACTAATAATATTTTAGATGAACAAAATAGTGTCAAACTAAAAAACTCTCCTTATTACATCAACGCCAGCTACATTCCGGTAAGTATAATTTAATAAACAACAAAAATATTTATAAACTTATTTAAGGGCGCAAATGGTAACAACAAATATATAGCAACTCAAGGTCCGCTAAAATCAACATTACAAGATTTTTGGCAAATGATTTGGCAAGAAAATGTAGAAGTTATTGTAATGCTTACTGAACTAATAGAAAATAATACTGTAAGTACTAACATTACAAAATAATACTAATTAAAAAAATATGTAATATTTTTTAGGAAAAATGTGAACAATATTGGCCACTTTTAGAAAAGCAACAAGCTTATGGAAATGTTGTAGTTAAATTTACATCAATAAAGCATTTTGTTGATTTTAATATTAAAGAATATGATTTGCAAAATGATAATGAGTGCAGACAAGTCAAGCAAATGCATTATACTAAATGGCCGGATCATAATATTCCTATTAGTCCACAAAACTTTATCAACTTTATGCGATATTTTCGTAACAAAAAATTTGCTGCACCCATCGTAGTACATTGCAGGTAAGAAATAATATAATTTAAAATATGTTTATTAACATACTAATTATGACGTTAATAAGTAAACTAAAACATTTAAATAAAAACCTTGAAGTATTCATATTATTAATTTAAAACTAAAATATAAAACAGGCGTAGAATGTTTTGTGTGCAAATTTTAAAAAAATATTTTTTTCAAAAAATTATTAAAAATATTTTAAAAATTAATTAAAAATTTTGATTATATTTAGTTAGTTATTTAAAGTTTTTTTTTTACAAACATTAATTAATAGTAACGGCAACAACTTTAATAATTAATTTACTACATTTCTAAAATAAAAAAAAAATAAAAAATTCAATTGTAAAATTAATAAAATTAATTTTATTAAAGCGCAGGAATTGGTCGCACTGGTGCCTTTATCCTCTGCGATTACTTAATAGATCAACATCTCAACAACAATGAATTAAATTATCCTGAAGCTTTAATTCATCTAAGAAAGAATCGCAAAGCAATGATCAGCCATTCGGTTTGTATTAATTAAAAATCTATACAAAACATAATTTCAATAATAATTTCAGATACAATACAAGCTGTGTCATTATGTAATTGAAGAAATCAACAAACCAAGCAGAAATATTGAAATTGATAATTTTATAAAAACTGATTATGATGACAATCATTTAAAAGAAGATTTTGAATGGAATAAAAATGATTCGGTTGATTTAATTTGTAAAAAGCAAAGCCATCCCTTTTTCAAAATTAATAAAAAGAAGAATAGGAATGAGATACCAGTTTTGAGTAAATTTTCAATTACAAAATTTATTAATTAATTCAATTATTTCAATTTTAGCTTGTAAAAGTTTTCTTTATTTAGATTACCATAAAAATGATGCTAATTCAAATTACATTAACGCTAATAAAATTGAATTTGGTGAAAAAACTTTTATTTGCACACAAAATCCACTTAAGGATACAGTGGGTGATTTCTGGAGATTAATTGATCAAGAAAAAAGCGATTTGATTTTAGTTTTGCAAGACATTACAGATGTGGTAATTAAATAAATGATTATTTAATATTTGTAATTAATTATTTTATTTAAGAAATTCTGGCCAAATGAGGATGCAATTCAACCAGTCAATTACCTTAAAATTACATCCAAATCACAAATTAATCACGTAACTTATTGCGAGATTGTTTTGAATTTATCAAAAGAAAAGGTAATTATATAAAATAAAAAATTGAATTTGTTTAATATTAGTATTTCAGAACAATAGAAAAATAGAATTGATGTATTTAGAAAGTTGGAAATTAAATCAATTTCCGGATAAAGAAATTTTTGTTACTTTTGTTTTGGAATCCATGAAAAAAAAATCAAATATTGTATTAGTTTGCAGGTAATTGTATTAATTAGTTTTGATTGCATGCATTATATTAATTATATTACAGTGATGGTTCTTCTGCGTGTGGAATTTTTCTAACTTTTGTTAAAGTAATGGAACAAATTAAATTGGAACAAAGAGTTGATTTCTGTAGTGCAATATCAACTTTACGGTTATATCGCCATGATTTTGTTATTGAATTGGTAATTATATTTGCAAAATTTGATTAAAATTAATTTGGTTTATTTTTAGGAACAATATAGATTTTTGTATGATGCAATGAAATTATTTGTGAATCGAAAAGATAATGTTTACGCAAATGTAACTGCTTTTAATTAATAAAAGTTAGTTTATAAAATTGTAAAATTTATTATATTTTGTAAATTAAATAGATTATTAGTTTATAACAAAATTGCAAAATAATAATATTAATTGAAAATATATCCTTATTTCTAGAAACGTGATTATCCTAATCATAGACAAACATTTTTTCAGATTAATGATGTAGACAAAAAATATGTTAAATATTTATCATTATCAAAACATTAAATTGTGCAATTCCTGATACCAAAGATTGTATTAGAATTAAAGTCTATAAATAAAACAAAACAATAATTATAAAATTAAAATGTTTACTAATTAATATCAATTAAATTGTGCAATAATTTTGTAATTATATTAAAATATATTCGATTGTGTAACTTATAATACTAAAGTAAATAATTAAATACCAAATAAAAATTAATTTCAAGATTAATCGCATTTTTTAAAAAATTTACTGTAATTTCTACATTTTGTTTAATCAGTTTATACTTTTATGCATATTATAAGATATATTTAATGAAGCGCATAGTGGTGCTGCTATCTGTATTATAAATAAATACTTGATTCAGTGTTTGCTACAATACTTTTAAAGGTTAATTAGGAACGATATGTTTCAACATTAATACTAGATATAAAAGAAATCTAAATTTGTACGGTTAGGTTTATATAATACATTTGCAGCATTTACAATTAAAATATTTAGAATTAAGAAAAAAATTAAACTATACAGATTTGAATAAAAATTAACAATGTATTTTAACATTACTACTACTAATAATAATATATAAATTACAATAATACCATAAACTTCACATAATCTGAAAATTAAAAAAAACTTTAAATTTTAATTACAAAAATTTATACATTAACATTAATCAATTTTTGGCAATATATACAAATTGATACTATACATTTTACACAATCACAAAATTAATATTTTTTTTTAAATAATTTAATTCAAATATAAGTTCAAAGCTGTTTTAACTTAATCAATAGTTGCATATTCATGATCATTATTTAAATACGCTTTTGTTACATCATAAAGAAATTGCAGCTGCTCCTAAAATTGCAAACAATTAAATTTGATTCATCTTCAAACAATTTACAAACCAAGTTGTTAACAAAATCGCTTCGATACATCCGTAACATACTAATTGCCCTGCAAAAATCCACAGCTTGTTCCAATTTGATTTGTTCTAATACTTTAAGAAAACTTAAATAAATTCCACAAGCTTTTGATCCATCACTAAAAATTTATAATTAGTTTTGATCTACTAATAAACAAATTTTATTACGAGCAAACTATTGTAATTTTTGTATAATCATTGTTTATAGATTGAAGAATAAAATTTATGAATATTTCTAATTTTGAAAAACTGTTTTGCTTCCAACTTTTTAAATACATCAAATTTATAACTTTGTTAACCTAAAAAATATAATTTGGGTTTATTTAAATAAAAATTTAAAAAAAATATTTTACCTTAGATTTGGACAGTTTTAGTTTGATTTCGTCATAATGATCACCAAATTGATAAGTGTTGGGACTTATTTGTAAGTAATTAGTTAGTTGAAGATGATTTTTATCCGGCCAAATATTCTAAATAAATTTTTATTATTAATTAATTAATATAATCAAATTATATTTACAGTATCGGTAACTTCTTGTAAGACTAAAATTAATTGCGTTTCTTCCTGATCAATTAATCTCCAAAAATCACCAACAGTTTCTTTCAATGGTTGCTGTGTGCAAATATAAGATTTTCCGCAATGATATATTTTGTTGGCGTTAATATAATCATTTGTTGGATGCAAATATAAAAATCCTTTACAACCTAAATTTTTGATTCAATTTATAATTACTTAATAGATTAATAACATACCTAAAACAGTTTGTTTATTCCTATTTTGATGCTTGTTTTCTTTAAAAAGAGGATGTTTTTGCTTAGTATAAATTAAATCAATAGGATCATTGCTAATATATTCTAAATCGTTAGTCAAGTCAGCATCATTGTAAGTTTTGCTTGCAAAATTTTCAATAGTTAATTTTCTTGAAGGTTTTAGTGCTTCTTTAACAACATAATGGCAGAATTTGTATTGCAACTGCAAATTAATTGATTAAAATGTTAATTATTTACATTAATATAACTAACCGCTTGATTAATCATTCCTAATCGATGCTTTCTTAAATGAATTACTGCTGCTTTATAATCAAGTTCTTGATTGTTATCATGCAAATCTAGTAAATAATTGCAGAGAATAAAGTCTCCTGTTTTATCAACTCCAGTGCTGCAATCAAATTGGTTTAATTAACATTAACAAAAATTTATGTAATTTTTTACCTGCAATGAATGATAATAGGTGATTTATATTTTTGGTTACGGAAGAATTTAATAAAGTTAACATAGTTGTGCGGACTGTTAGGAATACCATTTTCTTCCCATTGGGTGTATTGTATTTGTATTATTTTTCTGCACTCATCAATGTGTTTGTATTCGAATTCCTTTACATTAAAATCAATATAATCTTGCGAATTTAATAATGTTCCATAAAGTTCCACAATTTGATTAACAGAACTGTATGCATCTTCTAATTCCTGCAGTGTTTAAGAACATATTATAAACCAAATGTTTTTTGTTATATTTCAATAAACTTACTAAAATCTCATTTTGACTAGTCAACATAACAATTACATTAATATTTTCTTGTTTAATCATATTTAGAAAATTATTTTTGGTTGGTACTTGAGGATGTTGTGTTGCTATATATTGCTTCATACTATTATAATCCTTAAATGTTTTAAATTAAATAGAATATTTATAAGTGAACATAATGATTATTATTAAAATTCTTACAGGAATGTAGCTGGCGTTTATATAATCTTCACTTTCTAGTTTAACACGGTTGAATTCATCTAAAAACATAATTTAATAAAAAAATTGCAATGATTTATAACACACTTACATGGTAGAGAATTTATATTGTTACTAATTGATGTTTTATTAAATGTTGTAATTGGAATTCCAAAATTAGTTGGTATATTCTGTTTATAAAATTAGTAAAATTAACTTCTATTATTTTTAATAGTTTTATTTGCTTACCGCATGTTCAGCACCTAATATATCTTTAATGTTATTTATTGTAGTTGTATTATCCTCAACGTTATTTACTGTTTTTGTATTATTTAAAACTGTTGTTTCTTCTATCTAAATATTAAAAAAATGTATTAACAGTATTTTAAATAGTAACTAGTTAAAACTCAATTGCTAAAATCATAATTTTAAAGTAAAAACCTCTTTTAAAATTAAAATTTACAAATTATTGTTTCAATATGTTACTATTATATTTTTTTTTAATCTAACTTAGTATCTAGTTTTTTATTAAACGCTGAAATAATAAAAAACTGTTTAATGGCAAGAAGATTTGTCAGTAGAAGCTACAAAACATCTTACAGAAAAATTAGAAAAAAATTGATAACTACCAAAGTAATTTAATAACCAAGTTTTTTTTACTTTTAATTTTTTATCCAATCATTATAACATTTCTCAATTTCTTTATCATTCTTATCAAACTAGATACACAAAACTGTTCACCATTTAACCTAACTCTACAATTACTGTCTACTTTGTCCTTATCAAAAACCATAATTTTAATTTTTGCTACATTTATACAAAGATCCATTTTATTTGCTACAACTTACAGTCGGTTGCATTTTGTAGGTTATTTTTTTCTCAAACATTATCACAGCATCATCAATATGCAACAGCACTCTTATATTTACATTAATCATTCGTACACCGTTAACGTCTTTACAAGCATTCCTTACGCATTTATCTATACAAATATTAATAACAACCTAAAGGATCTAACACGTTCCTGCCTGACACTTTGTTTTATGTTTAACTAATTGCTCAGTGTACATACTATCCACCCTAACGTACGTTTTGCTACTCTTGTAGATAGCAATAATGGGGTTTACTAAACTTTCAATTACCTTATACTTTCTTAAAAGATTTACTCAATCATTGCTTTTTCTAGATCAACAAACGCACAGTACACTCTCTTTTTTACTGCCATACATTTTTCAATCACTTGTTGAAGTGTAAACATTTGATCCACGCACCTGGCATAAAACGCATTCTCTAATCAATACTCTTACAAACACTTTTTTTGGGATGCTCAACAAACTAATAGCACAATAATTTTCACCTTTTTGCTGCCTTTAGCTTTGTATAAAAAAACAATCACATCATTCTTCCTATCATTTGATTCTGTCAATTTTTTAAATCACAAATTGAAAAGGCCAATCTATCTATCAATAACTAATATGCCCCCATATTTTAACATTTCACCTACACTTCCAGCTTAATCATTTTTTAACAATTTAACTAATATCAATCACTTAACTACAGTTAACAAAATGAACGATAGTTAATCAAAATGATGACAATTGAAAAAATGATAGTTTGAGCACAAAACTGTAAATGACAAATAAAAAAGACAGTAAAAAATTGATGTTAAAAACAAAATTAAAAATTGTAAAAGTTTTGTATCTTAACTTTGACAGTTAGTAGCAAAAAATAACATAAATATTTGGCAGTTAATAAGCATGACATTAATCAAAATATTTTAATTGAATTTGAAATCAAATGAAAACTTTGTATTACTAAATTAATAAAAATCACGTAAATTGTTTTATTTTTATAATTATTATTTAATAATGTATTGATTAAATTACGTACTCTGTGATCTAGTATTGGGTTACTTTCTTCTTCAGTTTTAATTTTAGATTCATTCAAATTTCTTACTGAATTTAAATGTACTGCTTCTTCCTGTAAAATATATAATTTTTGAATCAATAATAAATTTAAAAAGTATTTTATATTTGCTTTGTATTTTAAAACATGAAATTTAAAGTAGTAGTATTTTTCAAAAACTTTAACATATATAAATTATGATTGTTACAAATTTTGTAACGTTTTGTCTTTAAAATATTTGTAACTTACGTCTGCTATATTATTTTTTTTGGATGTTTTTTTTCTTACTATGAATCTGTAAATAAAAATTTATTTTATTATTTGTATTGAAATAAAATTTAGATAATAATTAATAACCTGTATATAAAAAAGCTGAGGAAGAGTAGTAATGCAATTAAGACGAATGAACTTGATCCGATTACCATAGTTGATAAAGAATTTTGATTTGAATCATTGTTAGTTTGTGTTGTGATTGTAAATTTGTTGCTTAAATTGTCACTTATTTTTTTGTCTGTTGAAATTGAATTAATGGATGTATCAGAATTTGAACCTTCATCTGCTGGAATTGTAGTTGTGGTCATTAAATCTACTGTATTGCTTTTTTGTGTATTACTATTAATGTTATCGGTATCGATATTACCATTTGTAATGATTCTATCACTAATTAAGCAATTATATTGAATTGTGTTATGTTTCGTATATGTTTTATGATTGAAATTTATATAAAATTGATGTCCTTCTTGAGTTTGTAGAAGTCCAATTAATGTATGGCTACTAGGTTCTGTTATTATTGGTGTTGAGTTTATTGTTATAAAATCACATGGATAAAATAATTCAGTTGAAACAATTTTAACATTTTTTGTTAAAGATTGAGAATGGTTATAATCATTTTTGAAATTCTTGTGTTTCCAATTTTGATTTACTTTTTCACATAAATCTTTGTGGGGTATTGAGTCAATCATGCACATTTTAAAACTTCTATAAATTAAATATTTGTTAATATATTTAACTAATGTAATGTTTAGTCTTACTTAATTTCAGTTATATTTTTAAATCCAAATACATTTAAATTTACTTTAGTTTTTGTATTGTCAAAATGTATATTGTCATATAATAAATTAATTGGTGAATTCATATAACTTTCATAAAGTAATTGATTATTGGATTCATTAAAGCATTGAATTTTGTATCTGATTCCTTCCTTATAATCAAAGTAAATCTAGAACATAAAAATTTAAAATAATTATTAGAATTAGTTTATTGTAAATAATTACATCATTTTTACTTCCAATAGTTTTATTCCAATCATTACTTTCATTACTAGTAATTTCTAAATTAAATGAAATTGCGATGGTGTTGTGAATTTTAAAATGTGTTTGATTATGAATTGTTATCCAAACATGTTTGTCTTTTCCACAAATGTAAATTTCTAAAATAAAATATTTAATTTAGATTTCAATTAATAATATAAAATTACTTACTTTGTGTTGCAATAGTTAATATAACATTTAATCCAATTAAAGTAATAAAAAGTTTTATATTAGTATTCATGTTGTTACTTAAAACCATTTTATGAATAGTTATTTTTGTACATATGCTGCCATATATGTTCAAATATTATCTTTACCAATAAAAAATACAATCAAAACTATCGTAATGAACTTATATCTAATCTAATAGACTAAATAACGTATATTCTATTTGTACATTAATTGATTTTCAAATAAATCTTTTTATTGCTCTTAATGCATTAAATATTATACCAACTATAAAAACACAAAGTAAGTGATGATGTTCTTTTTTGGCATTTTCTTGCTGATCTTCCTTCAAATATTTTTTTCATGTTCACTTATTGTATAGCATATCTTATTCTCCGCATAATTTGTCAGAAATATTCTAGTTTTATATTTTTTTGTATAAATAAGTTTGTTTCCTTTTTGGACTTGATTCACTACTTTTTCATTTATTGTTCGATCTGTCCAATTCAAATGCCTTTTATTATATCATAGTTTCAGGTTAAGGTTTCGGTTTGTGAGGAATTGTGTCATTTGCCTTTTGCTATTTTAATACGTTTATTAATCTCTATAATTTTATCTTTATTATGTTTGAATTATGTTCTTAAGTATTGGTATTTACCTTACTCCAGTAAAAATGTTATTGTTTGCAAAAAAATTGATGAAACATTTTTTTTGAGTGCTTTAACTATAACGTCAAGTTTGGTTGTTGGTACCACTTAACGTTTACCTGATGTGTCCGCTAGGAGTTGAGAATGCTTGGCAAGCGTATGGAGCAGACCCATAGCCTGCAAAAGTTAGTGCAATTTAGTCAGACAAACCTGTTGCAAATTGTCAAGTCTATTTTCTAAAATTAATTGTTTTTAAATTGTTTCTTTCAGTAAATTAATTGTATTGTGCACTGTGTGGCATGTGGCACCATCCTGAGTTGCTGAAAATGCGACAATTTTGTTTGTTGTTGTAGCTATTTAACCAAAAGTGTGCTTTATAACAAAACAAAATTTTCAAATAAAATTGTAGATTAATAGAAATGTTTTCCTTGGCCCATTTACTAAATGTATCTCGCGAACAATAATTGTGTGGCTTTAATTCCTGTACAAGGTAAATCTTGTAAGATTGTAAACCAAGATCTTTTTGTAAAATTTTTCATAAAGTGAATTACTTGTGTTGTGTTTAATTGTTGAGCACGATAACAAATTGACACATTTGGATCATCCTAACACTACAAGAAGCAATTGATAGTGTGCAGCTATCAATTGTTTTGTGTGCGCATTGTACGAGGTCGTACTGGATGCTTATTATTGTTCAGATTAAACGTTTTATTAATTGCTCTGATGGACAATTATAATCATCATACAATGCACGTAATGCCCGATAAATTTTTCAAACAGAACTTTGGTTTTCAAAATAAATTTGAACAATTTGCAATCGTTGCTCCAACGTGAGTTTATATATAACCCTATCTTCTTGACTTATTTTTGTATGTACCAGAAATTATGCTTTTTGTATAGCTGTTTGGCGTTTATTTAAAACAATCATTTGTCCAATACTGACATACGCATGTTTAGCATGAGAAATAGCTGCATTGTCCTATCTGAAAAAAATAGAGTTGTCTAGTTAAGACTTTGAAAAGAATTCTCATCTCACTTCACTACAGAATACACAACTAAGATCTGATGCGGGAATTGTCCCGATCAGGGTTCACATGTTGGTATTAGCAACAAAATCTTTTTAAAAAGTTGCAAATTTTTCAGATCCTGAGTTACCATGCTGGCTTAGTTGGTAAACGCTTCTAAACATTTGAAAAGTAAATCCAACATATTAAGTCTTTAGAAGATTCCCTTCACGGTCTAGTTCTTGTCGGAGGCGCTGGTTGACTGCGGTTTTTAGCTGATGGTATGCTTGCAAAACATAAATGTTACAATGTTTGTTTCCCCTAAGAAGGATTAAACAATCTCGGAGGTCGTCAAGAACATCATTCAACAGATGAGACGTCTTAAATTAGGTGACTTGGCCAATTGCGGCAGACAAATGTCTTTTATTATCATAATGTATCGTTTTTTTCTGATTGATATTAGTTTAGTAAAACAAAGGACATAAACTGTATAGTGAACCATTTCTACCTAAAGCCACCATGCAACTCCGTAGTTACTACAACATTTCTGATTACTACAATTGACCTCAGCTAACTTAACCTAACTTTGCCAATGGATTTTTGAACCGCAAACTTCTCAAACCCTCTGCCGTAGATCTTTTCCCGATCATTGAAAACTTTAACTAGAACTACATATAATTGAACCCCGCTATGCTCACTAATTACGGTTAGTACTACACGCCAACATCGACGACTGCGTTGGGGGATTTGCATCGTACCTCCAAGACCACAGCAAACTTATAGTATTGCACCTACCGCATTGGATTACGTCCCAATACTTGAATAACATACATATACCACAAAGCTACTTTCCAGCAACTTTCCGAGACGTGAAACTATTTTTACATCATTATTTATTTTTTAAATCATACGTTATTTAGTCTATTTGATTAGATATAAGTTCATTACGGTAGTTTTGATTGTATTTTTTATTGATAAAGATAAGATAAGAACATGTATGGCTACATATGTGCAAAAATAACTATTCATAAAATGGTTTTAAGTAACAACATGAATACTAATACAAAACTTTTTATTACTTTAATTGGATTAAATGTTATATTAACTATTGTAACACAAAGTAAGTAATTATATACTATTAATTGAAATCTTTAATAAATATTTTTTTTCAGAAATTTACATTTGCGGAAAAGACAAAGATGTTTGGATAACAAGTCATAATCAAACACATTTTAAAATTCACAACAACAACGCAATTTCATATAATTTAGAAATTACTAGTAATGAAAGTAATGATTGGAATAAAACTATTGGAAGTAAAGATAATGTAATTATTTACAATAAACTAATTCTAATAATTATTTTAAATTTTTATGTTCTAGATTTACTTTGATTATAAACAAAGAATCAGATACAAAATTCAATGCTTTAATGAATCCAATAATCAATTACTTTCTGAAAGTTATATAAATTCACCAATTAATTTATTATATGGCAATATACATTTAGAAGATAAATATATAAAAGTAAAGTTATATGTATTTGGATTTAAAAATGAGATTGAAATTCAGTAAGACTAAACATTATATTAGTTAAATTTATTAACAAAAATTTAATTTTTAGAAGTTTTAAAATGTGCATGATTGACTCAATACCCCACAAAGATTTATGTGAAAAAGTAAATCAAAATTGGAAAAACAAGTCTTTCAAAAATGATTATAACCATTCTCAATCTTTAACAGAAAATATTAAAATTGTTTCAACTAAATTAATGTCTCCATGTGATTTTATAACATTAAACTCAACACCAATAATAACAGAACCTATTGCCCATACATTAATTGGACTTCTACAAACTCAAGAAGGACATCAATTTTATATAAATTTCAATCATAAAAAATATATGAAACATAACACAATTCAATATAATTGCTTATTCGTGATAGAATCATTACAAATGGTAATATTGATACCGATAACATTAATAGTAATACACAAAAAAGCAATACAGTAGATTTAATGACCACAACTACAAATCTAGCAGATGAAGGTTCAAATTCTGATACATCCACAAATTCAATTTCAACAGACAAAAAAATAAGTGACAATTTAAGCACTGAGTTTACAATTACAACACAAACTAACAATGATTCAAATTAAAATTCATCATCAACTGTAGTAATCGCATCAAGTTCAGTTATCCTAATTGTATTACTACTTATCATCAGCTTCTTTGTATACAGGTAATAATAATGATAATATAACACTAAAATAATACCATTTAATCATTTTTTAAATTACAGATTTATAGTAAAAAAGAAAACAAAATCCAAAGATGATAATATAACAGATGTAATTTAGTAAAAAACAAATGCAAATTTTAACTCAAAACTTGTAGTATTATACTTCAAACAAAACATAATATACAAACTTGTATTGTGATTAATTTAAAACGTTTAAATAATTTCTTAAATTTACTTTAAAATCATCGACCAACTAATAATTATTTAGTTCAATAATTTAGTTTCTGTTTTTAATATTATAAATGCACTTTAAATTTAATTTAAAATTATGTATCATTTAATAGGAAGAAGCAGCAGTTTACTTAAATTCAGAATCAAATTTAAAAGAATCAGAAAAATACGGAAATGAAAATGAAGAAGAATTTGAAATAGAAGACGACCTAACAGTAGAGCACAAAGTAAGTAATAAAATTAATAATTTAACAAAACCTTATTAAAAATAATTATAAAAACAAGACATTCCAAATGATTTCAATTTACCATTAGTGATTCTTGATGATGATGCAAAACTAAAAACTAGATACAAAAACATAATACCATGTAAGTACTAACATATAATTTGTAAATTTCTTAAAAAACAAATAATATTTTAGATGAGCAAAATTGTGTCAAACTAAAAAACTCTCCTTATTACATCAACGCCAGCTACATTCCGGTAAGTATAATTTAATAAACAACAAAAATATTTCTAAATTTATTTTAGGGCGCAAATGGTAACAACAAATATATAGCAACTCAAGGCCCGCTAAAATCAACATTACAAGATTTTTGGCAAATGATTTGGCAAGAAAATGTAGAAGTTATTGTAATGCTGACTGAACTAATAAAAAATAATACTGTAAGTACTAACATAACAAAGTAATACTAATTAAAAAAATATGTAATATTTTTTTAGGATAAATGTGAACAGTATTGGCCACTTTTAGAAAAGCAACAATCTTATGGAAATGTTGTAGTCAAATTTACATTAATACTTCATTTAGTTGATTTTAATATAAAAAAATTTGATTTACAAAATAATAATGAGTGCAGACAAGTCAAGCAAATGCATTATACTAAATGGCCGGATCATAATATTCCTATTAGTCCACAAAACTTTATCAACTTTATGCGATATTTTCGTAACAAAAAATTTGTTGCACCTATTGTAGTACATAGCAGGTAAGAAATAGGTTTTTTTTATAAAATTATTTTCAAAAACTGCAAATTCAATAATACTTTTTCCAAAATGCTATTTGTTTGAGTATCTTTTGTTTGTTTTTATTACGTATTAGTAGTCTTTTGATCTGTTCGTAAGGGTATAAAAACTTTTTTTTTAAGTTTTTTTGTTGTTTTTTAACTTTGACTTTAAAAAATTGCATATTTATAATTAACAAATTACAAATAAACGTTTAGCAGCGCTCAGAAAAACTAAAAAAAAATTAAATCAACCTTTTTGACAGATAATTTAATATTTTATAGCCTTTGCTATTTTAGATTTTATGAAAAAAAAAAAAAAATAATAATTTTTTGACCAAATTTTTATATTTTTGTTTAACAGTTAATCCAAGTCGCAAATCATAAATTTTCAAATAAAAACTTTTAATATTGTATCATTGTTAATAAAAACATAACTATTTTAATCATAAAAATCATTTAAGTTAAAAAAATTGCAAAATGGCGGATGGTTTTTGACTAATAAAATTCAATCGCAAAGCAACAAAAGAGTTATAAAACAAAAATTTTAAATTATGTTTGTGCTCACATTGCCGTGTCTTAACTGCTAACTGCGAAGCGACAAATTATGTCTCAATATTTTGTTTAAATTACGTGTCTCAATTGTCAATCGCGAAGCGACAAAAAAGGCATAAAAAAGATTTTTTAAATTATGTTTGTGCTGTAATACACAAATCGCAAAGCGACACATTATGTCTCAAAAAAATTTAAATTATGTTTGTGCTGTGTCTCAACTGTCAATCGCGAAGCGACAAAAGAGACATAATTTATTTTTTTTTAAATTTTGTTTGTGCTCTAACACACAAATCGCGAAGCGACACATTTTGTCTCAACAATTTTTAAATCATGCACGTGCCGTGTCTCAACTATCAATCGCGAAGCGACTAATTATGTCTCAGTAGTTATGTACAAACCGCATCTCAATTGTTAATCGCAAAGCGATAGAAGAGGCACAAAGAAGATTGTTTATATATTGTTTACATAAATCGCGAAGCGACAACATATTATCATGTACACGCCGTGTCTCAACTGTCAATCGCAAAGCGGCACAGGAGGCATAAATTTTTTTTTTTTATATTATGTTTGTGCTCTAACACACAAATTGCGAAGCGACAAGTTATGTCTCAATTTTTATGTACAAGCCTTATCTGATCTAATAATCGAGAATCAATAGAAGAAGCACAAAGAAGATTTACTAAATTCTGTTTACACAAATCGCGAAGCGACTCATTATGTCTCAACATTTTTTAAATTATGTACGTGCTGTGTCTCAACTATTAATCGCAAAGCACCAAATTATGTCTTAATATTTATGTACAAGCCGTATCTCAACTGTTAATTGAGAATTATGTACGTGCCGTGTCTCAACTTTTAATCGCAAAGCGACAAATTAAGTCTCAATACTTATGTACAAGCCATATCTTAACTGTCAATCGCGAAGCGACAAAAGAGGCACAAAGAAGATTTTCTAAATTATGCTTACACAAATCGCAAAGCGACACATTATGTCTCAACATTTTTTAAATTATGTACGGGCCGCGTCTCAACTTTGAATCGCGAAGCGACAAATTATGTCTCAATACTTATGTACAAGCCGTATCTTAACTGTCAATCGCGAAGCGACACATTATGTTTCAACATTTTTTAAATTATGTACTTGCCGTGTCTCAACTTTGAATCGCGAAGCGACAAATTATGTCTCAATATGTACAAGCCGTATCTTAACTGTCAATCGCGAAGCGATAGAAGAGGCGCAAAAAAGATTTTTTGAATTATGATTACACAAATCGCGAAGCGACACATTATGTCTCAACATTTTTTAAAACATTTACACTTTTTTAATGTTTATGAAGAATTTTGGTGCTATTTGGTAATAATTTGATAGTGCAAGGCTAGATTTGGTTGTTTTGTTAAGTTTATGCTGGATTTTAATAGCTATTTTAACATTTTGTAAAAAAATAAAATTTTTAACTGTTTTTCCCTAAATTTCAGTTCTTTTTAAAATAAAATTTAATTTTTTTTATTATTTTTGACATTTTATCAAAAAAATTTGTCGGATTTTGATTTTATCTAAAATTATTTTATGACTTGATTTAGCTATTTTTTAATGTTGTTTGTTTACCAATGACTGATTTTTTGGTGATTTTGACAATAAAGCGGCCGGATTTTATTTTGATATTTCATGGTCAAATTTTAACATTTTTGAAATTTTCTGAAATTTTTTTATATAATTGATTTAAAATATAGTATCGTATCGTAGGCAAATTTGAAAAAAAAAATTTCAAAAAATTATTAAAAACATTTTAAAAATTATTTTGCTAACTTTAATTATACTTTGATTTATTAATTAAATTAACCATTTTATATTGCTAATTTTAAATTTAAATATTAACAAATGCACTTGCAATGGCGTAGAAGGTGATGTATGCCATTTATAAAAATAATATTTAAAAAAAATATTATTAATTTAAAATTTTTGATTATATTTTAATTTAGTAATTGAGTTAAACTTTTTATATTGCTCATTTTTAGTTTAAATACTAACAAAAACACTTGCAGTAGCGTAAAAGGTAATGTATGCAGTTTAAAAAAAAATAATTAAAAAATTTAAAAATTAATTTAAAATATTTGATAATATTCTTACTTAGTTATTAAGTTAAATTTTCTATACCGCATATTTTAAATTTAAATATTAACTAATGCACTTGCTGTTGCGTAGAATGTAATATATGCAATTAAAAAAAATTAAAAATACAAATAAAAACATTTAAAAAAGTTTTATTATATTTTTATTTAGTTTTATTTTATATAGCTAATTTTAAATTTAAATATCAACTAATACACTTACAGTGGCGTAAAAAATAATTATGCAATTTAAATAAAAAAATTAAAAAAATATTTTAAAAATTGTTTTTATTTTTTTAATATAATATTTAGTTATTAAATTTTTTTTTTTTTACAAACATTCTTTAATTATAACAGCATCAACTTGATTTAATTTACTACATTTAAAAATTTAAAAAAATCAATTTCAATTGTAAAATTAACAAAATTAATTTTATTAAAGCGCAGGAATTGATCGCACTGGTGCCTTTATCCTCTGCGATTACTTATTAGACCAACATCTCAACAGCATTGAATTAAATTATCCTGAAGCTTTAATTCATCTAAGAAAGAATCGCAAAGCAATGATAAGCCATTCGGTTTGTATTAATTAAAAAACTATACAAAACATAATTTCAATATTAATTTCAGATACAATACAAGCAGTGTCATTATGTAATTGAAGAAATCAACAAACCAAGCAGAAATATTGAAATTAATAATTTTATTAAAACTGATTATGATGATAAACATTTAGAAGAAGATTTTGAATGGAATCAAAATGATTCGGTTGATTTAATTTATAAAATGCAAAGACAAAGACAAAGAATAGGAATGAGATACCAGTTTTGAGTAAATTTTCAATTACAAAATTTATTAATTAATTCAATTATTTCAATTTTAGCTTGTAAAAGTTTTCTTTGTTTAGATTACTATAAAAATGATGCTATTTCAAATTACATTAACGCAAATAAAATTGAATTTGGTAAAAAAACTTTTATTTGCACACAAAATGCACTTAAGGATACAGTGGGTGATTTCTGGAGATTAATTGATCAAGAACATAGCGATTTGATTTTAGTGTTGCAAGACAATACAGATGTGGTAATTAAATAAATGATTATTTAATATTTGTAATTAATTATTTTATTAAAGAAATTCTGGCCAAATGAGGATGCAATTCAACCAATGAATTACCTTAAAATTACATCCAAATCACAAATTAATCACGTAACTTATTGCGAGATTGTTTTGAATTTATCAAAAGAAAAGGTAATTATATAAAACAAAAAATTAAATTTGTTTATTATTATTTCAGAACATTAAGAAAATAGAATTGATGTATTTAAAAAGTTGGAAATTAAATCAATTCCCGGATAAAGAATTTTTTGTTAGTTTTGTTTTAAAATTCATGAAGAAAATATCTAATATTGTATTAGTTTGCAGGTAATTGTATTAATTAAATTTGATTGTATTTTATTAATTAAATTTCAGTAATGGTTCTTCTGCATGTGGAATTTTTCTAACATTTGTTAAAGTAATGGAACAAATTAAATTGGAACAAAGAGTTGATTTCTGTAGTGCTATATCAACTTTACGGTTATATCGCCATGATTTTGTTAATGAATTGGTAATTTTATTTACAAAATTTGGTTAAAATTAATTTTGTATATTTTTAGGAACAATATAGATTTTTGTATGATGCAATGAAATTATTTGTAAATCGAAAAGATAATGATTAAGCAAATGCTTTTTATTGATAAAAGTTATTTTATAATATTATAAGTTTGGTTGTAAGAATATATTATATTTTTAAATTAAATTATTTGTAATTTGTTTGTAATAATATAGCAAAATTATTCCATAAATGCGATAAGCACAATCATTGTTTTTAATATGTTTTTTTGATTTGCTGTTTATCATAATCCTACTAAATTTATTCAATAACCCACACATTTTCCTCATAATGGACATTTTAGTAAACCAAGATCATTAGATTTGTATCTTTTAACTATTCTAGAGATTACAACAACTAATGTTGGAGCTGTTTTAGAAAATTCTGATCATTTTCTTATTACTTCTGTTGTTAAAACTTCTCTTCCTATTACTACCAATCCTAAGCCGCGCCTCATATATCATTATTCTTAAATAAACATACAAAAAATAAAAAAAATAAAAATATCAATTTTGATTTATATACTCATTGCTTACATAGTGCAGCAGAAAATCTCACAAAAACTGTTTAAAAAAAATAAATTATTTTATTCTCGTTAATTAAACCAAAACAAAAGTACCTGTTTTAAATTCAGACAAAACAGGCAATTAATAAGAAGCAACAATCGTTTAAGAAACACATCAGTATTTTCTGAAAAAAATTATAAGTTAGCTTGTAGTTATTGTGACAATCTAATACAATCAAATTTGTTAGCTTTCCATAAACAACAACAATTTCTATAAAATAATAAATTTATTGCAGTAGTGTAGTACAAAATTTTTAATACTCTTTAAAATGATCAATACAATCCAGTTACTAATCCAAAATAAAAAGCATATATTTTGCAAACCAATTTGTATCTAACTCTACTATTATAAATTCTCTAATTGTTGTACCTACAATGCCGGTAAGTAGAAAAATAATAGGTCTAATTAATTTAAGCAAAAAAATTCTTAAACTCAATACCAGAAAAGCATTAGATAAAAATTAAAGTCTACTTATTATTCTTAAAACATTTGCAAATGAACTAACTCCCATTTTGATTAATGTGTTTGTCTTATCATTCAAAAATAAAATTTTCCCAAACTGTTTGAAAATTGCAAATGTTCAACTTATTCCTAAAAAGAAAGACTAGTCTACTTTTTCAAATTATAGATCAATTGCATTATTGTCTACTTTGTCAAAAACTAAAAAAAGCTCTTAGAACCAAATAACTTTATACCAAATACTCAATATAAATTTTGATCAAAACGTTTGGCAGGAGATCTACTGATTTATGTTAGTCCCAAATAAAATTCTAATTAACATAAACAAGAAGACAATCCTGCAGTAGCTCTTTACATTTATAAAGCGTTTGATAAGGTTTTAATCTTGTCAACAAGCTTCATTGTAGAAAAACTATAAATTTCATTACTAGTTTTTTTAACAATAGAAAAATATAGTAAGATTTAATAGTTTTAAAACTGACCCTAAAATCATAAATGCTAGTGTTCTTTAAGGTTCTGTTCTATAACCAACTTTATTTTTGATTTACATTAATAAAATTCTTCAAATAACTGAAAGTTTACAACTTTGCAAATGATAGCACTTTTTATATTTTATATTTTTCAAAGACTATATTGACAAGTATGGCAGAACATTTTAAACCTTCTAGTTTAAAATCTGTAATCAAAAACCTCAAAATAATATTTAAATATGGCATTCTTAACATGGTCAATTTTAACTTAAAAAAAAACAACTTTTTACTGTTTCAGAATCTAAATCCAAAGTATTATCAATATTAAATATTAAACTAAATCTGTAACTAATTCATTTAATTTGTTTTCATGGTGATACAATCTTAGATAATCTTATTTGGAACAACAATGTAGTAAACATAGCTTTGAAAGCATATAAAAAAAACTTCTTAATAGTTGTAAAAAGTTTTTTATTCCAGTTCAACGTTTGCTTCTATATAAAATTTATATTTGTATTTATATTGAATATTGTTCCCAAGTATAAGAATTAACATCAAAAACTTTACTATTTCTTCCAAAATCTATTCAGAAGCGAGCTATTCAGATCTTTGCTGATCAAAAATTGACTCATAACTTAGATACTTTACAACACAGGCGTAATGTAATGTATCTTTGCATTTTGTATAAATAATTTAATAGACATTGTTCAAACCAAGTACAAGCGATAATGATATCTGTACAAATCTTTACTTGTAGTACAAGGCTTGCTAAGAGTTCTTACAAACGTTTACTGACAGTTTAAAGATGTAAGATCAAAACATTCAAGCGAGTTTTCTTTAACCGTACTATTGACAAATAGAATAAACTTTTAAATTCAGAATTTTTGATACTTATAACTCACAAATATTCAAAGTTTTTGTTTACAGACTGCTTAAATCTAATCTTTAATGTAATTGTTTTACTGGTTGAAATTAAAATAGTTTTTCACATTTTGAAAATCATTTAAAAAAATGCAGGTTTAAGTTGGTGGAATAAATGAATAATAAAAAGCACAGATTATTAACACGTTTTTCCATTTGTTATTAATACTCTTTAAAAATAATATTTTGCCACATTATACATTGTACCAACTATTTAAAATTAAGAATTATTAATTTATTACATAACATACTCCAATAAAACTTAAAAAATTATAATAATCTTCAATAAATTGTAAATCTATTTCAACTCAATCAATAGTTGAATATTCAGGATCTCCATGTAAATTCGCCTTAGTTACATTATAAAGAAATTGCAATTGTTCCTAAAAATGTAAAAAGTTAAATTTTAATTATTTTCATGCAACCTACAAACCAAATTGTTAACAAAATCGCTTCGATACATCCGTAACATGCTAATTGCTCTGCAAAAATCAACAGCTTCTTCCAATTTGATTTGTTCTAGTACTTTAAGAAAGCTTAAATAAATTCCACAAGCTTCTGATCCATCACTAAAAGTTAATAATTAGTTTTAATTTACCATTTAGTAATTTTTATTACGAGCAAACTATAGTGACATTTTTATAATCATTGCTTATAGATTGGAAAAAAAAACTTATAAAATTTTTCAAATTTGGAAATTTGTTTTTATGCCAACTTTTTAAATACATCAAAGTTATATTCCTGTTGACCTAAAAAAAATTTAAATGTATTTATTCAAATAACAAATATTCCAAAATCACCTTAGCGTTAAATAAATTCAATTCAATTTCATCATAAAAATCATGAAATTTTTGGGAATTTGCAGTTATTTTTAGGTAATCGACTTGAAAACGCTTTTTAGTAGACCAAAATTCCTAAATAAATTTGTATAAATACTTAATTGATATAATTAAATTATACTTACTGTATTGGTAATTTCTTGTAAGACTAAAATTAATTGCGTTCCTTCTTGATCAATTAATCTCCAAAAATCACCAATAGTTTGTTTCATTGGCTGTTGTGTACAGATATAAGATTTTCCGCAATGATATAATTTGTTGGCATTAATATAATCATTTTTTGGATGCAAATATAGAAATCCTTTACAGCCTTAAATTTTAAATTTAATTATTTTTACTTAATAAACTAATAACATACTTAAAACAGCATTTTTGTTCCTATTTTTATGCTTGTTTTCCATAAAAAGAGGATGCTTTTGCTTTGTATAAATTAAATCAATGGGATCATTGTTAATATGTTTTAAATCGCTAAGCAAATCAGTATTATTGTAAGTTTTGTTTGTGAAGTTGTCAATGATTAATTTTCTTGATGATTTTAGTACTTCTTTAACGACATAATGGCTGAATTTGTATTGAATCTGTAAATTAATTGAATAAATTATTAATTATTACACCAATGTAACTAACCAATTGGTTAATCAATCCTAATCGATGCTTTCTTAAATGAATTACTGCTGCAACATAATCAAGTTCTTGATTGTTATCTTGCAAATCTAGTAAATAATTGCAGAGAATAAAATCTCCTGTTTTATCAACACCAGTGCTGCAATTAAATTCATTATTTACAAACAACATTTTTGCAATCAATTTTATTTTTACCTGCAATGAATGATGATAGGTGATTTATAGTTTTGGCTACGGAAAAATTTAATAAAGTTGACATAATTGTGCGGACTGTTAGGAATACTATTTTCCTCCCATTGAGTATATTGAAGTTGTATTATTTTTCTGCACTCATTACCTCGTTGCAATTCATATTCTTTTACATTAAAATCAACATAATTTTGCGATTCCAGTAATGTTCCATAAAGTTGCACAATTTGATTAACAGAACTGTATTCATAATCTGATTCCTGTAATTTTTGAAATAAAAAATTATCTAAATTAATATTTAATAAAATTACCATATTCTTATCTTGATCAGTCAACATCACAATTACATTAACATTTTCTTGTATAATCATGTTAATAAAATTGTCTTTAGTTGATGGCTGAGGTTGTTGCGCAGCTATATATTTACAGCCACCTCTATAATCCTAAAACATAAGATTTAATAAAAATTAATTAATTAATTGGTTAAAGTAACGTAAGCTTAAAATAAGTAAAAAATTTGTAAAATATAAAAAAAAATATTATTGCCTTACATAAATATAACTAGCATTGATATAGCTGTCATCAGAAAGTTTAACACGATTGAATTCATCTAAAAACAATTCAATTTATTAAAAATAATGTAATGCTACGCAACATACTTACATGGTAAAGCTGTATTGTTGTTACCAGTTGCCGTTTTTTTAATTGTTGCCATTGAAAGGTCGAAATGAGTAGGTATTTTCTGATTATAAAAATAAATTCAATTAATTTTATTAATTTCAATAAATAGTTTATTTTACTTGCCGCATGTTCAATCTGTAAAATATCTGTAACCTTTTCTATCATTGCACTTGTCGTTGTGTTTATATTTAAGTGTAATGTTTCTTCTTCCTAAAAATTGGTAATATTAGATTACATTTTTTTAATAATTTTTATAAGTTTAAATTGAAATTAAACCAAATATTATACAATTTTATCCTTTAGAACATATTTAAGAGTTTTTGATATAAACAACAAAATTAATTGCCTATTTTAAATCATTATGATTAAGACTATTAAAAAAACATTGATGTGACATTGGGTTTATTTTGTGTCACAAATAAATTTGATTTGTGAGTAGGTTAATTTTAAATTATTACATTTTTAAATTTAATTTATGTTAGAATACTATATTAAAAAATTAAATCCAAACCTAGGTATATTATTCGTCAAATAGCACCATTAGTGTAAAATTAATTTTAATCTCCAAAAAACTATACTAAAGTGTGATAAAAACTAGCAATAGTTTACTTATATATTTTTTTAGTCTACTAAAATATTTTATAATGTTAAGTAAAAAATAATACACAAAAAATTACAATTAAATCACAATGAAATATTGTCCCAGATTTATGTGATCATTTAAAAGTAAGAGATGCGTTATAGGAAATATTCTAAATTTAGTTGCCTATAACTTTACAAGTTAAATGCAAATAATAAATTAATTTTATTATAATTGGAATGGCTAAATTTCTCATTAACAATAAATTTTAAGCTATTGTATTATTTCAAGCATATTTTTTATTATTAGTAAAACATATCTAATAAAATTTTATGTTTAACTTACATTAGATATATTTATTGATCTTTTTCTTTTTACTTTAAATCTGTAAATAATAAACATTCATTAGTATTGAATTTAATGTTACGTTTCTAATTTATATTACTTGTACACAAAGAAGCTGATCATAAGTAGTAATAAAATTATAATGAATAAACTTGATGCGATTACTTCAGTTGATGATGAATTTTTTTTTGAATCATTGTTAGTTTCATCAGATTTTGTATCTTCTTTTGTAATAAATGTATTTTTTGTTCGATTTTCATTTGTGGCTACTTTATCTGTTGTGGGATGTTTTTGTGTATTTATATTTTTATCATTAGTATTAATATTATCAATTGTAAGTTGGTTATCACTAATTAAGCAATTATATTGAATTTTGTTAAGATGTGGGTACATGCTTTTATTAAAATTTATAAAATATAGATGTCCTTCTTGAGTTTGTAAAAGTCCAATTAATGTATGACCATCAGGTTCTGCTAATACTGGGTCTGGCTTTATTTGCATAAAACCACAATATGAAAACGTTAATTTTTCTGTAGAGAAAATTAAACTTTCTTCAATAAGTTCAGAATAAGTAAAGTCATTTGTAAAATGTTTGTTCTTCCAATTCGTATTTACTTCATCACATAAATTTGTCCAGAATTTAGCATTACTCATGCATATTTTAATACTTCTACAAATAAAATAATTATTAGACAATTAATTAATATAGTTTTTACAGTTTTACTTAATTTTATGTTTATTTTTAAATCCAGATATAATTAATTCTTGATTTTTCCCAGCAGTATCAAGTTTATACGATAAATCAATCGGTGAATTCACATAACTTACAGAAACTAATTGATTATTGTGTTCATTAAAGCATTTAATCTTGTATCTAGTTCCTTCCTTAAATTCAATGCTTAACTAAAACACAACAAAAATATCAAAAATATAATCAGAATTAATTATCTAGAAATGATTACATCATTTTTACTGTCAATACTATACCAATTATTTTCAGTTTCATTAATTTCTAACTTGATCGACATTGTTTTGTTGTTGTAAATTTTAAAATGTTTGTGATAATCATATGTTATCCATACATCTTTATCTTTTCCGCATATGTAAATTTCTGGAACAAAATCATTAAAACAAATTAAAAATCTAAAATTACTTACTTTGTGTTATTATTGTTGAAATAATGTTTAATCCAATTAAGACAACAAAAAGATTTATTTTCAACACCATATTGTAAGCTGAAGCAATTCATTAACTAGTTCCACCCACTGTCAATACATATTCTGACTGTACTGCAGCTTAGTAGCCTAATCTTTCAGATTAGACACAAGTACAGTCATGTCTAAAATTAATTATAAACCTGGATGAAGGAAGTAAATAAATAATTTTAATCAGAAATTAAAAAGAGCTTGTAAGTGTAGTTAATGAGATTATTTTAATATAAAATCGATTCAATCCAAATTTTTAAAGTGTTACTAGCAATTTTTCTGTAATTTTTTAATTAAACCTTTAACAAAAATAAATAATAAGGTCAATTTTTATGTACCTTCAATTTTTGATCAGTATTATCGAATAAATTAACTATAAGATTAGTTTAATACATTTTTGCACATTTTTTAACAATAGAAACTTTTGAGATGTTTAAAGAATTAAGCTCAAAAACACATTTTTGATTTAAAAGTCTAACCTAAAAATATTACAACTAACTTTAATTTCTTATAACTTATTTTTTTTAATTATTTTTTTACTACATTAAATTTAAAAAAAATTAAAGAAGTAAGCTCCAAAATAAAATTTTCTGCATTTTTTTTTGCTTGTATTTGTGCATTATAAATTGCATCATTACCTTCTACGCCACTGCTGCAAAAGCAATTGTTAATATTTAAATGAAAAAATAGCAATAAAAAAAGGTAAACTCAATTAATAAATAAAAGTATAATTAAAATTTGCTAAATATTTTTTAAATTATTTTTAATAATTTTTTGAAAAAAATTAAGTATTAAAAATTTGCATACAATACATTCTATGTCACTGCGAGTGCATATATTAATATTTCAGTTTTAAATCGATGATATCGAAAAATTTTATAAATCTAAAAAATATTAAAATTCGACTATAAAATATCAAAATAAAATCCGGCCATACAGTACAGCAGTCATAAAATAATTTTAGATAGAATCAAAATCTGGCAATATTTCTTGCAACTTTTATTTCAAAAAAGAATTTGAACAAAAACATTTAAAAATGTAAAATTCTTTTACAAAATGTTAAAATAGTCATGAAATTCCTTGCATAAACTTGAAAAATAACCAAATTCAAATAATCAAATTACCAAAGATTAGCCATAACCTATAAAAAAAAATGTTTAATTTTTCATTTACGATTAACAATTAAGTCACAACTGACATTATAAAATTTCTCATCAATTAATTTGTCTCTTTACAATTAACTTCATGTGTCTTGCACTTAACTTACAAATAATTAATTTTGCGCTATTTTTTTAGGGCTTCCAAAGCTAAGCGATTGGTAATCTGCACAATATTTTTAAATGGTTATAATTACAGCAACCTAACTCACCGACCAAATTCTAAGCTTATTGTTAATAAGAAAACATACCTGAAACAAAAAATTAAATATTAATAAAATTCATACAAAATACAAAAGTTATTAATATTGCTACTGCCTAAGCCAAATTTAGGTTTTATTTTTTTTAGTAATTTAAAGCTTTTATTTATATTAGTTTAAAGTCCTTAGTTTAATAAACTATAAAAATATGTTCTGAGCATTTAAGATAACAATTTTCAATTCTACTTATTCTAGGTTCAAAAAAGCAAATTTATTAATTTTAGTTTTCTTCTTGAAAATTTTAAAAACCTTGCAAATAAATTGCAGGCATTATAAAAAAATTTTACAAATTTATAAAATTATTTGCAAACAAATTCAAATTACACACTACATGCGCGACTGCGCCAAAGTTAATATAAAGTTTATTATCTGCATATAATTTTTCTAAAATTCTTAAATTGTTTCTTACTGCACAAAAATGTAGATTAAATAAATATAAAAGCGCTGTACAATATCTTATCGACTGCGCTAAATTTAATAAATTGTTTCTTATCAGCACTTGAGGCTTAAAAGTGCTATTCTTACTAACTGCGCCAAAAACAATAAGTTATTTATGATCGAAGATTGCTGCACTGAGTAAAGCGTTTTATTAATTTCACAAAATTTCTAAAATTCCAATCAACTGCGCTTTTTGCAAATTTTTTTTTTTTTAATTTATTTATATTTGCCCGACTGCATCAACAATTTTTTTACTAAGTAATGTAGGATACTATTAATTCTTTTGTAAAAAAACTAAATTATTTTTTCTGACTGCGTTAAAATCGTTCTCGTTTTTTTGCATTCTACTCAAGCGATTATTTTTTTGCAAAATTTAACTTGTGTTGTTTTTAAGTTTTTTATCAGCTCGACTACGCCAAACCAGTTTTCACTTTGTAAGTAACAGTTCCCAATTAAAATTACTATACTAATCCATGTAATGTGCGCAGAATCATTATTTTCTTGTTTTTTTTTTTAATTTTTATTTAACCGCCAAAACAGTTTTTACATTGTGAACTGTTCTTATTAAACAATGTTTTTGGTACATTTTTCCCAAAAAAATGTTCCAACTGACCGCGTCAAATGCAATTAGTTTTAGCTTTATTGCACTTAAATTCTAAATATTAAATTACAACTTAACTGACGCTTGTAGAGAGTTCAAACATGCTATCTATTAGTGACACTTGGGTGGGATTGAAGTGGCCCACTTATTCACTCAAATGTTAGTTACCAAGAAAAATGAATTAATTTGTTAATTCGTTTTAAAGCCATTTGTGGGGTTGAATGTTTAGTTTAATGTTAGTATTCCTCCTCAATGCATGGTGGATTATTTGGTAAAGCGAGGACCTTCAATAAAAGACTACAAATTTATCTTGTTATTTAATAACATCTAATGTTCGCAAAGAGTTCAAACAAGCAATCTCTTAATGACGAACACTTGGATGGGTGGGACACTCCATAATAACTTGTCAGTAGTTTAGATAAGAATAATATTTTAAAAAAGTGTCTTCAGCAACATCTTAATTATTATTGATAAAACAAAAAAAAACTGAAAAATTTCAAATATGTGTTTGATTAAAATAAATATAATATACTAGTGATTAAGAGGTCTTACTGCAAACTATTGAGAAACGGTTTTGAAGAAAAGTGTCTACAATTGTGTCATTTTTTTTTACAATTTTAAACTTCAGAAAATCATAATTCTGTTTATAAAAAGTCAAAAATAATAAAATCGGCTAAAATTATTAAAAAAAAAACTATAATTCCGGCCAAAAATGGTTGAAAAGTGAAAAATTCTATTCATAAAATTTCAAAATTTGCTAAATCCAGACATAAAATATTAAAATATTCAACAATCTAAATCCGTCACCAGAATCACGGTATCTCCATCTATTACCAGAATATCGAGGGTATAAAAATTAAACTCAAAGAACTTAAGCTGGCTGTTGCTGTATCTAACTACGATATTATTGTACTGACCAAAACCTGGCTAAATTAGAACATCAGCAATGCGGAGCTACAATTAGTTGGTTACAGTTTGTTTAGATGTGATCGCTCTTCATTAACAAGCCCTAAGCTTGGCGGAGGAGGCGTTTTAATTGATACTAAAACTTGTTTTAATTGTACTTTATTACAACCTACATTTTTAAGTGTTGAACATTTGTTTGTAATTGTTAAGTTTAAGTTTGTATCATATATTATCAGTGCAGTCTACTTACCACCTGACTCGGCATGTGATAAGTATTTAGATCATTGTTATTCCGTTGAATCTATCGCTGACAAATATCCAGACAGTAAACTAATTGCACTATGCGATTATAATCTACGCTTTGGGTAAATGATGAGTTAGGCATAAGTGTTATTTGTAATGATAGTTATTCTGCTAATTTTGTTTCCAACTGTTATGGATTTCTAAACTGCGCTCAATGTATTTCTATACCTAATGATGGTGGTGTGTTCTTAGATTTATGTTTTTCTAACATCTGTGATATTTCTGTGATTAAAGCTGTAGATGTTTTGTTAAAACTAAGCCAACCATCATAATGCTTATGTGATTGATGTAAAATGTGATACTAATTAATGATTTTAAATATGCCGACTTTAACGCAATCAATAATTTTTTGTTGAATGTTGATTGGTCCGCCCTTTTTTTATAATTGTGATGTTGATAATTGCGTTAATTTATTTTACTCTGTGTTGCATTTTGCTATTGACTATTTTGTTTCCAAAAAACTATGGCGAGAAAACAATTTTTCAGTTTGGTTTAATAAAGAATTGATTTCACTTACTAGACTCAATAAAACTGTTCATAAACGTTCAATCTTCAAGACAATTGTCAAATTATAACGAGTTTTAATCAATTTGTACTTTGTGTAAAAATCTCAGTACATGTCTATACAAGCAACATATTACTCAAACAGAAATCAACATTTAAAGTAACCCGAAACACTTTTGGAAATTTGTTAGCGACTCTAGAAAATATAATGATTTTCCAGCTACAATGTATTATAAACAAAAAATTTGCAGTAATAGAGATGACTATGTTGATAGTTTTGCTGAATTCTTTTCCTCTGTTTACGATACACAAACTCATCCAACTCCTTTGTTTGACTTTAAGAGAAACGTATTACATCGACAATTTTCAATTAGTTTGTTGGGTATATTTAAAGGGATTGAGAACCTTAAATGTAACTTTAGCACTAGACCGTACGGTATTCCATATATGCTGTTAAAACAATGTATTTATTCAATTTCTTTGCCATTGCATTTACTTTTTGAGACTTTTCTTAATAAAGCCAAGTTTCCTTTAGTTTAAAAACAAAGCTACATTATGCCTTAACATAAATAATAATAATAATAATAATAATAATAATAAAGTCATTTATTTCCATATAACATGATACAGTAAAATGTAGAAGTACAAAAGACAGATAATGCATGAAAACAAGTCACATGAACAAGACATAACTAATAAGTATGGTTAAAAAAATCGTTAACAGTGTATGGTTCAAGACAACACAACAACTCATACACTTTTTTTTTGACAATGCCATAATGTTTACAAGATTTTATATCTACTGGTAGATGGTTAAATATCTTCATGCAAGTATATGATGTTCCTTTTGAATACATAGTCAGTCTATGGGCGGGAAGGCTAAAATCTGTTCCACGCCTTGTTTCATATGGGTTTGGCAACAAATTAGAGTTGAAATAATATTTGTGCTTATAAAGAAACTTTATGCATTCATATATGTATATAGCTGGTGCAGTTAGCATATTGTTTGATTTAAAAACTCCGCGACACGAATCAATAAATGTAATATTATATAATATTCTAATGGCTCGTTTTTGGTTGATAAAAACTTTATGCAAATCAGTACTGCTTCCCCAAAAAACAATACCGTATTTTAGATGGCTATAAAAATTGGAATAATAAAATATCTTACATATGTTTTGGTTAGTATTTCTTGATAAAACCCTCAGTCCATAACAAGTCCTAGTTAGTTTTTCGCAAGTATGTTTGATATGCTCTGTGTACTTTAAAGTCTCGTCAAGTATTACACCGAGAAACTTGGCACACGTTGTGAAAGGGAGATTATAGGAATTGAGTGTGATATCCGTTGGAGTTAGTATAGACTGATTGGTTTTAAAAAGTATACAGTTTGTTTTTCCTTTATTTAGAATCAACTTATTGTTACTGAACCAATCTTCTACAGAATGCATAACGTTGCTACCTTCCTGAACAATGTCTGTAAAGTATTTACCTTTAATGAGTATATTAGTATCATCTGCGTAGTTGATAATTTCATGAGTAATTTGTTGAGATGGCAAATCATTTATAAATATTATAAATAAAAGCGGACCTAAAATGCTGCCTTGTGGAACACCGGTAAACGTGTCAAGAGTTCCAGACTGCACAACTTCTCCATTCCTATCATCTTTTAGTTGCACCGAATGCTTTCTACTATACAGGTATGATTTAAACCATTCTAATGCCACTCCTCGAATACCATATTGGTACAATTTAGACAAAAGAATGGAGAAGTCAATACAGTCAAAGGCCTTAGACAAATCCAGTAGCACTCCACAAACTATATTTTTATTGTCTAACGATTTTAAAATAGATTCAGTCATTTGAAAAATGGCTGTTTCTATGCTTTTACCTCTAAGAAAACCATGTTGCGATGTACTGAAGAGATTATAAGTCTTAAAAAAATTTACAATCCGTACATACATAACTCGCTCAAATAATTTTGAAAAAGAACTCAAAAGGCTTATAGGACGGTAATTGGTATGTAGTTCTGGATCTCCTTTTTTAAAAATTGGTTTGATTACTGCATATTTTAAACTTGTCGGATAAATACCTGTTTCTAATGATTTTTTTATTATATCACACATTGGTTTTACAATATGATCACTAGATTTTTTTAATAGGAGCGCTGGAATTTGATCATATCCAGAACTTCTTTTAGGTTCTATTTGTTTAATAATATCTTTCAACTCAATTAATGTTACAGGTTGAAAAAAAATAGACTTTGTATTATGAGGTATATTATACACATTTTGATCCGTGGGCTTTGCAATGGAAATTAAGTTTGAGACAGCTTTATTAAAGTAGTTGTTGAATTCATTTGCAGTGTCTATTGTACTATCTGATTTCGGTAAATAATTTTTGTTGTTTTTATTTTTTCCTGTTATATCTGATATGATTTGCCATGCTGCCTTTGACTTGTTAAGAGAGGTAGCAACTTTATTTTCAATTAACTTTAAATTTTAAATTTTTAATAGTTCATGATATTTTTTTTTTTGTATTTTTTAAAATTAATTTGTATTCCGGGTAATACACAGAAAGTATTTGATGCAGTAGCAAATCGTTCTTGCATTGAACAATTTCTGGGGTTTTAAAATTACGCTTTTTATGACCATATGATTTAACATTTTTTAACGGAAAATGTTTTTCAAAGTACGTCAAGTAGGTATTGGTAAAAGCAATATATTTTGATTCAACACCGCTACATTCGTCCAATTCTGAAAAATGCTCGCTGCTAATATCTTGACAAAAATTATTAATATTTTCATCAGAAAAAATTCTGACTTTATTCAGACGGTTATTATTAATAGGTATGGTAAGATCACAAATTATAAGTTGAGCAGTGTGGTCACCGATACCAGTGGGAATTACTGACACCTTACAATCAATATTGATGTTTGTGATAATATTGTCAATACAAGTGCTGCTTTTATCAGTAATACGCGTCGGCTCATTCACCATTAGTTTTGAATTGTATGAATGCACAAGGTCTTTAAAAGCTTGTGAATCTTTATTTGTTACCAATATATTTATATTGAAATCACCAGCTATTAAAAATGTTTTATTATTTAGAAATAAATAGTCTAATATAAAATTTAATTTGTTTAAAAAAACATCAACAAGGGCTTCGGGTGGCCTATATATACAAATTACTGTAATACTAGAATTATTTCCTGCATTGATTTCTACACCAACGCACTCAAAAACTTTGATTTCGGTTTGAGCATTAATATCTCCAAGTTGTTTTGCTCTTAATTTGTTTCAGCAATAGATTGCTACTCCTCCATGTTGAGATGGTGGGCGACAGAAACTAGATATAATGTTGTAGTTAGGTATTAAATTCAGTAGTTGTTCATCTGCTTGCCAGTGCTCAGTAATACAAATGACACTGCATTGGGGAATATCATCTATAAAATTATTAAATTCATTGATACAGTTGCCGATCGATTCAACATTATGATGCATAAGTTTGAAAGAATTAGTTGGTTTTTCTGTGATTAATGGTCTGGATTTTTCTTTGTTAGGCATTGAAAAAACGGATTAACACAAACTCCCAAAGGCCATATTAAAGGATTCTTTATTTTTTCTAAATCTGCCATTGGAACACTTATCTTAAAGGAAGAGTACTCATTGGGGAACTTAGAAGTTATTTTCTCACAGCGTACATATTTAAAGTTCTGTTCACTAAGATATTTAATTATATCATCAGCGCTAATGTTTAATTGAAAACGACATGCGTATATGTGTCCTATTTTTGCAACACCCTTTATTAATGCATTATCTACAGTTCCATAAATTATGTTTATCGGCTTTTTATGTTTCTTCCTTTCAACAATTTTAAAACCTTCATTATCAATTTTATTAGAATTGTTTGTTTGTTTATTTTTATTTTCTTCAAGTGGACTTTTTTTGTTAAGAGTTTCACTATCAATTTTATTATTTTCATACTTTTTGGATCTATCTTTTTTATCCGAATTAACTCTTGGGTCGGATTTTAGTACATTTGATATGCCTGGCGACATCTTTGGCGTTTTATTTGTATTGTTTATATTGTCTTTGTTTACTATTAAAGAAATCTGCGGTTCGGATGTATTTCTATTAACAGTCTTTGTTTTGGTTGATTTTAAGGTTACAATTTCTGTTTGCATATGTGATACAATTGCAATTAAATCATCCAGCTTTTTGTTCATTTGAACATTATCCACCTCGGTGTTTGATTGCGGGTTAGAAATCAATAATTGTTGTCCGGACTTACGTGTTTTAGGAAATTCTTCTACACACTTCTCACAGATCCATTTCCAATTTTTCTGTTCAGGTGCTGTCTGCGTTCTTTTTATTACACAATATTTGTGAAACATTAAATCACATATAAAACACGAAAAACTTTCATCTTCGTTGTTAATAATAACTTCACAACGTTTACACAACTGCTCACCATTTTCAGCTTTACTCGATGGCGGAGGAGGATATTACTAATTATAGAGGTATATGCGTCTAGTCTGCTATTCCAAAGTTGTTTGATCAAATTGTAACTGGTCAAATACAATGGATGTGCAAAAACATTTTAGTGGAACAGCAACATGGGTTTTGCAAAGGTCGTTCTACTCTTACAAATCTTTTTTTGTTACAAAAATGATCTTTTGAATGCCTTTCAATCAAGAGTTCAAGTAAATTCTATTTACACAAATTTTTCAGAAGCTTTTGATGGCGTTAATCATAGTATTTTGATTGCTAATCTTTGGGCTTTGGATTTTCATAAATCTGTTGTCAAGCTTTTTGGAAAATCGTACACAGTGTGTGAAAATTAATAACTTTTTCTCACAACCAATTGTTGTTCCTTCTGGGGTTTCTCAAGGATCTCATTGTGGACCAATTCTGTTTTTACTCTTTATTAATGATTTTGTTTATTCTATTAATTCTTCGTCTTATCTTTTATTTGCTGACAATCTGAAAATTTATAAAAGATTATCATTTATCAAGGACTGCATTAGTTTGCAAAATGATTTAGATTCTGTTCATTCATGGTGTCTTATTAATAACTTGTAGTTAAACGCAAATAAATGTTTATCGATAAGCTTTAACAGAACTTTAAGTAAAGTATCGTATGACTATACTATCAATAATAATGTTTTGGAACATGTTACACAAATAAAAGATTTGGGCGTAATTTTTGTTTTAAAGCTAACTTTTGTTGAGCATATAAACTATATGTGTGCATTTGCAATATAATCTTCAGCCGCTGAAAATTCGGCGCAAAAGAGCCGTTTTATCATTTTTACTTGGACTAATGATGTCTGAGATTGATTGCCAAGAGCTACTAGTAACTCATCCATTTCAAGTCCCCAACAATAATCGCCGAACCAGACAGTCTTCATTATTTAGAGAATCTATACATTCTACCAATTATGGATTTAATAATCTAATAGGTAGAATGCGTAGAATTGCAAATAGTTTCTCTAATAATATTGATTTTTTTTGTGTTTCAAAATGTAGTTTTAAGTGTCAATTAAAATGTGTTGATGAATAATTTTATATTTTGTTTTTATTTATGTATACTTTTCTTCATGCGTTTATTATTCAATATTCTTTTATATATTTTTGTGTAATTGAAATATTGCTTGTAATTTATCGTTATTTATGTACACAATAATGTAGATGTAAATAGTTTTGTATATACCGTGAATAAGGTATTATTATTATTAATTAAATTTACAAAATTTGATTAAAATTAATTTGGTTTATTTTTAGGAACAATATAGATTTTTGTATGATGCAATAAAATTATTTATGAATCAAAAAGATAATTATTACGCAAATGTACCAGCTTTTAATTGATAAAAGTTAGTCTTTAAAATTGTAAAATTTATTATATTTTGTAAATTAAATAGATTATTTGTAGTTTGTATTAGTTTATAACAATATTGCAAAATAATATTATTAATTGAGAATATATCCTTATTTCTATGAACGTAATTATCATAATCATAGACAAACATTTCTTCAGATTAATGATCTAGACAAAAAACTACACTAAATATTTATAATCATCAAATATTACATTGTGCAATTCTTAATACCAAAGTTTGCATAAGAATTAATGTCTGTAAATAAAACAAAACAATAATTATAAAATTAAAGACTTTACTAATTACTATCAATAAAATTGTGCAATATTTTTTTAATTATAATCAAATATATTAGATTGTGTAACTTATGATACTAAAGTAAATAATTAAATACTAAATAAAAATTAATTTCAAGAGTAACCGTAGTTTTTATAAAATTTACTGTAATTTCTATAATATTTTGTTTAATCAGTTTATGCTTTTATGCATATTATAAGATATATTTAATAAAGCGCATAGTGGTGCTGCTATCTGTATAATAAATAAATACTTGATTCAGTATTTATTACAGTATTTTTTTAAAGGTTAATTTGGAACAAAATGTTTTAACATTAATACTACATATAAAAAAAATCAAGATTTGTAAGGTTAGGTTTATATAAAACATTTGCAGTATTAATAATTAAAATATTTTGATTTAAAAAAAAAAAATTAAACTATACAGATTTGAATGAAATTTGACAATGTATTTTAACAATACTACTACTAATAGTAAAATATAAATTACAATAATACCATAAACTTCACTTAATCTGAATATTAAAAAAAACTTTAAATTTAATTACAAAAAATTATACATTAACATTAATCAATCTTTGGCTATAATTACAAATTGATACAATACATTTTACACAATATCAAACTTAATAATTTCTTTTTAATAATTTAAATCAAATATAGTTTCAAAGCTTTTTCAACTTAATCAATAGTTGCATACTCATGATCATTATTTAAATACGCTTTTGTCACATCATAAAGAAATTGCAGCTGCTCCTAAAATTGCAAACAATTAAATTTTAATCATCTTCAAGCAACTTACAAACCAAGTTGTTAACAAAATCGCTTCGATACATCCGTAACAAGCTTATTGCTCTGCAAAAATCCACAGCTTGTTCCAATTTGATTTGTTCTAGTACTTTAAGAAAACTTAAATAAATTCCACAAGCTTTTGATCCATCACTAAAAATTTATAATTAATTTTGATCTATTAATAAAGAAATTTTATTACAAGCAAACAAATGTAATTTTTGTATAATCATTGTTTATAGATTGAAGAAGAAAATTTATAAATATTTCTAGTTTTGGAAAACTATTTTGCTTCCAACTTTTTAAATACATCAAATTTATAACTTTGTTAACCTAAAAAATATAATTTGGGTTTATTTAAATAAAAATTGAAAAAAAAATATTACCTTAGATTTGGACAGTTTTATTTTGATTTCATCATAATGATCACCAAATTGATAAGTGTTGGGACTTATTATTTTTTAAAATTAGTTAGTTGAAGATGATTTTTATCCGGCCAAAAATTCTAAATAAATTTATATTAGTTATTAATTAATATAATCAAATTATATTTACAGTATCGGTAACTTCTTGTAAGACTAAAATTAATTGCGTTTCTTCTTGATCAATTAATTTCCAAAAATCACCAACAGTTTCTTTCAATGGTTGCTGTGTGCAAATATAAGATTTTCCGCAATGATATATTTTGTTGGCGTTAATATAATCATTTTTTTGATGCAAATATAAAAATCCTTTACAGCCTAAAATGTTGATTAAATGTATTATTGCATAATAAATTAATGACATACTTAAAACGGCTGTTTCATTTCTATTCTTATGCTTGTTTTCCAAAAAAAGAGGATGCTTTTGCTTCGTATAAATTAAATCAATGGGATCATTGTTAATATGTTTTAAATCGCTAAGCAAATCAGTAATATTGTAAGTTTTGTTTGTGAAGTTGTCAATGATTAATTTTCTTGATGATTTTAGTACTTCTTTAACGACATAATGGCAGAATTTGTATTGAATCTGTAAATTAATTGAATAAATTATTAATTATTACACCAATGTAACTAACCGATTGGTTAATCAATCCTAATCGATGTTTTCTTAAATGAACTACTGCTGCAACATAATCAAGTTTTTGATTGTTATTTTGCAAATCTAGTAAATAATTGCAGAGAATAAAATCTCCTGTTTTATCAACACCAGTGCTGCAATTAAATTCATTATTTACAAACAACATTTTTGCAATCAATTTTATTTTTACCTGCAATTAATGATGATAGGTGATTTATAGTTTTGGCTACGGAAAAATTTAATAAAGTTGACATAATTGTGCGGACTGTTAGGAATACCATTTTCCTCCCATTGAGTAAATTGTAGTTGTGTTATCCTTCTGCACTCATTACTTTGTTGCAATTCATATTCGTTTACATTAAAATCAACATAATTTTGCGATTCCAGTAATGTTCCATAAAGTTGCACAATTTGATTAACAGAACAGTATTCATAATCTGATTCCTGTAATTTTTTAAATAAAAGATTATATAAATTAATATTTAATAAAATTACCATATTCTTATCTTGATCAGTCAACATCACAATTACATTAACAGTTTCTTGTATAATCATGTTAATAAAATTGTCCTTAGTTGATGGCTGAGGTTGTTGCGCAGCTATATATTTACAGCCACCTTTATAATCCTAAAACATAAGATTTAATAAAAATTAATTAATTAATTGGTTAAAGTAAAGTAAGCTTAAAATTAGTAAAAAATTTGTGAAATATAAAAAAAATTATTGCCTTACATAAATATAACTAGCATTGATATAGCTGTCATCAGAAAGTTTAACACGATTGAATTCATCTAAAAACAATTCAATTTATTAAAAATAATGTAATGCTACGCAACATACTCACAAGGTAAAGCAGTAGTATTGTTACCAGTTGCAGTTTTTTTAATTGTAGCCATTGAAAGGTCGAAATGAGTAGGTATTTTCTGATTATAAAAATAAATTCAATTAATTTTATTAATTTCAATAAATAGTTTATTTTACTTGCCGCATGTTCAATCTGTAAAATATCTGTAACCTTTTCTATCATTGCACTTGTCGTTGTGTTTATATTTAAGTGTAATGTTTCTTCTTCCTAAAAATTGGTAATATTAGATAACATTTTTTAAATAATTTTTTATAAGTTTAAATTGAAATTAAACCAAATATTATACAATTTTATCCTTTAGAACATATTTAAGAGTTTTTGATATAAACAACAAAATTAATTGCTTATTTTAAATCATTATGATTAAGACTATTAAAAAAACATTGATGTGACATTGGGTTTATTTTGTGCAAATTTATTTGTGAGTAGGTTCATTTTAAATTATTACATTTTTAAATTTAATTTATGTTAGAATACTATATTAAAAAATTAAATCCAAACCTAGGTATATTATTCGTCAAATAGCACCATTAGTGTAAAATTAATTTTAATCTCCAAAAAACTATACTAAAGTGTAAAAAAAACTAGCAATAGTTTACTTATATATTTTTTTAGTCTATTAAAATATTATATAATGTTAAGTAAAAAATAATACACACAAAATTACAATTAAATCACAATGAAATAATTGTCCCAGATTTATGTGATCATTTAAAAGTAAGAGTTGCGTTATAGGAATTGTTCTAAATTTAGTTGCCTATAACTTTACAGGTTAAATGCAAATAATGAGTTAATTTTATTATAATTGGAATGGCTAAATTTCTCATAAACAATAAATTTTATGTTAAAGTATTATTTTAAGCTTATTTTTTATTATTAATAAAACATATTTAAAAAAATTTTATGTTTAACTTACATTAGATATATTTATTGATATTTTTCTTTTTACTTTAAATCTGTAAATAATAAACATTTATTAGTATTGAATTTATTGTTACGTTTCTAATTTATATTACTTGTATACAAAGAAGCTGATCATAAGTATTAATAAAATTATGATGAATAAACTTGATGCGATTACTACAGTTGATGATGAATTTTTATTTGAATCATTGATAGTTTCATCAGATTTTGTATCTTTTTTTGTAATAAATGTATTTTTTGTTCGATTTTCATTTGTGGCTACTTTATCTGTTGTGGGATGTTTTTGTGTATTTATATTATTATCATTGGTATTAATATTATCAATTGTAAGTTGGTTGTCACTAATTAAGCAATTATATTGAATTTTGTTAACATGTGGGTACATGCTTTTATTGAAATTTATGTAAAATTGATGTCCTTCTTGAGTTTGTAAAAGTCCAATTAATGTATGATCACCAGGTTCTGTTATTACTGGGTCTGGCTTTATTTGCATAAAATCACATGAGGACGATAGTTTATCTGTAGACAAAGTTAAACTTTCTTCAATAGGTTCAGAATAAGTAAAGTCATTTGTAAAATCTTTGTTCTTCCAATTCATATTTACTTCATCACATAAATTTGGCCAGAATATTGCATTACTCATGCATATTTTAATACTTCTACAAATAAAATAAATATTAGGCAAATAAATAATATAGTTTTTACAGTTTTACTTAATTTTATGTTTATTTTTAAATCCAGTTATTTTTAATTTTTGATAAAAGGAAGCACTTTCAATTTTATACAATAAATCAATCGGTGAATTCACATAATTTACAGAAACTAATTGATTATTGTGTTCATTAAAGCATTTAATCTTGTATCTAGTTCCTTCCTTAAATTCAATGCTCAACTAAAACACAACAAAAATATCAAAAACATAATCAGAATTAATTATCTAGAAATGATTACATCATATTTACTTCTAATACTATACCAATTACTTTCAGTTTCATTAATTTCTAACTTGATTGACGTTATTTTGTTGTTGTAAATTTTAAAATGTTTGTGGTAATCATATGTTATCCATACATCTTTATCTTTTCCGCATATGTAAATTTCTGGAACAAAATCATTAAAACAAATTAAAAATCTAAAATTACTCACTTTGTGTTATTATTGTTGAAATAATGTTTAATCCAATTAAGACTACAAAGAAATTTATTTTCAACACCATATTGTATGCTGAAGCAATTTATTAACTAGTTCCACCCACTGTCAATACATATTCTGACTGTACTGCAGCTTAGTAGCCTAATCTTTCAGATTAGACACAAGTACAGTCATGTCTAAAATTAATTATAAACCTGGATGAAGGAAGTAAATAAAATAATTTTACTGCACTACGCAATCAGAAATTAAATAGAGCTTGTAAGTGCTAATGAGATTATTTTAATATAAAATCGATTCAATCCAAATTTTTAAAGTGTTACTAACAATTTTTTCTGTAGTTTTTTATATAAATCTTTAGCAAAAATAATTAATAAGGAAAATTTTTATGTACCTTCAATTTTTGATCAATATTATCGATTAAATTAACTATAAGATTAGTTTAATAAATTTTTGCACATTTTTTAACAATAGAAATTTTTCAGATGTTTAAAGAAATTAGCTCCAAAACATATTTTTGATTTAAAGGTCTTAACTAAAAATATTACAACTAACTTTAATTTCAGGCAACATATATTTTTCAATTATTTTTTTTTTATTGTCTTAACTTTTAAAATATTTAAAAAAGTACGCTCCAAAGTAAGATTCTTTGCTTTTTGACAAGTTATGCTTATATTTGAGCATTATAAATTGCATACATTACTTTTTACGCCACTGCAAGTGCAATTGTTAATATTTAAATTTAAAATTAGCAATATAGAAAGGGTTAAATCAACTAATAAATGAAAGTATAAAAAAAAATCAAAATATTTTTTAAAATATTTTTAATAATTTTTTGAAATTTTTTTTTTTCAAATTTGCATACGATACATTCTATGTCACTGCGAGTGCTTATGTTAATATTTCAGTTTTAAATTGATGATATAGATAAATATTAAAATTTGAATATAAAATATCAAAATAAAATCCGGCCATAAAGTAGAGTACAGTAGTCATAAAATAATTTTAGATTTGTCTCTTTACAATTGACTCCTTGTGTCACGGCTTGCACTTAACTTAAAAATAATTGATTTTGCGCATTTTTTTTAAGGCTTCGAAATCAAAGCGATTGGTAATTAACACAAAAATTTTAAATGGTTATAATTACAGCAACCTAACCCACCGACCAAATATTAATCAAATTCATACAAAACACAAGAGTTATTAATATTGCTACTGTTGCTAAACTAAAATTAGGTTTAGTTTTTTTTAGTAATGCAAAGCCTTCTTTTAAGCTAATTTAAAATCCTTAGCAAAATAAATTATTAGAATATGTTCTGGGCATCAATTTACAACTGATTTAAGATAACCATCTTCAGATTCTACTTATTTTGGGTTCAAAAAAGCAAATTTGTTAATTTTTAATTTTTTTCTTAAAAATATTAAAGTTTTTCTAAGTAAATTAAAACTTTAAAAAAATTAATTATTAATTTAATTCTAAAATTTATTATTTGCACTCTAACTCAAACAACACACTACACGCGATACTGCGCTAAATTAAAAAAAAAAAGTTTATTGTCTGAGTATGACTTGCCTAAAATTTTTAAATTGCTTCTAACTGCGCAAAAATGTAGATTAAATAAATATAAAAACACTGTACAATATCTTACCAATAGCGCTTAATTTAATAAAATGATTTTTATTAGCACTTGTGGCTTAAAATTATTAATCTTATCAACTGCGCCAAAAATAATAACTTCTTTATTAAATTAATATTTTTTTTAATTAATTTTGTGAAAAATCTTTATATTCATTTTTTATTTCTTTATCTTGCTGCACTAAGTAAAGCGTTTTATTAATTTCGCAATATTTCTAACAATCCTATCGACTGCGCTTGTTGCAGAAATTATTATTTTATTTATATCCGCCCGACTGCACCAACACAATATTTACTAAAAAATCTAAATTACTTCTTCTGACTGCGCTAAAATTGTGTGCGTTTTTTTGCATTCTACTCAAGTGAATATTTTTTATTTATTTTAGGTATTATTTGTGCAAAAATTTAACTTGTGTTGATTTTTAATTTTTTATTATGTCTACTGCGACAAACCAATTTTTACTTAGTAAATAACAGTACTCAACTTAAACTACTTAAAAAATGTTGTGCAATGAGTTAAATATTGTATTAATCTATGTAATGTATGCAGAATCAATATTTTGTTGTTTTTAAAAAAAATAATTTGACCGACTGCGCCAAAACAGTTTTTGTTTTGTAAAATTGTTTCTTTTAAAAAATGTGTATTGTACCGACTGTGAATGCGAGTACATGTGTTTTGGTGTGGCCGATAAAAATCCCGTTACATACGACTAAACTAAAAAGTGAATAATAATTATAGATTGTCATAGTGCAGTGAGGTATATTTATTAGAAAAGTGTATGAACAAAGATAACGCAAACAAATTCCAACGTATACAAGCGACAATCTATGTGGAAAGGAGACGGAGTCATAGTGAAAATAAGTGTGTGACATCAAAATAACCAGCTGCGTCACAATCAACCCGCAACATAGCTCTCTATCAGCAAAGGATAAAAACTTTTATTAATATATGTAAACAAAACAAACTAGTACAAATCAAATATTGGTATAAAGTAAATAAAATAATCTAAATAATTACTGAAACTTAATAAACAATTAATAATAGTGAATATGCAAATAAAAACAGAATTTAAATTAGTCAATTAAAACACATCATTAGATATAATATAGAAGCAAATTGAAAGTGAATCAAGACTAGATAAACCACAAAAAGAAATAAGAAGAAAGAAGACGGTGAACGAAAATACAGAAATAACAGTTAGTAAGAGTAAACATGGCAAAGTAAGCCCACAAACTGAATATAAAAACAAGAAAACCACAATACTTAACCCAGATATGGACAAACTAAAGGAAATGATGCAAGAAATGATAAAAGAAATAAAAAACATTAGAAACTACCAAAAACAACACAAAAAAGAAATGCAAGAAATGAAAGAAGAAAATCAACAGTTGAAAAGAGAATTAAATTAACTAGTAGATAGAATGGAAGCAATAGAAAAAAGAGAAAAAAAACAAAACAGTGATAAAAGAAATGGAAGAAAAGAACGTAAACAAGGATACAGTCATGGAGATGCTTAAGATTAAATTTGGTATAAATGTAAATATAAGAACAATTCAAGCCATTTAAACAGGATAAGATACAATAAAAATAGCAGAAATAAATAGCTGAAAAGAAAAGCAAGACATCATGAAAAATAAAATTAAACTTAAAAACACAAAGATGTTTATAGATAACAATCTCACTAGAATCGAACTAAGCATACAAGGTAAACCAAGAGAAATTGCAAGAGAAGAAAGAGAAAAAGGACACTGACTAATAGTTAAATATAAGAAGATAATAATAGATAAGAAAACATGGGAATGAAAGAAAAGAAATATTAATTTCAAAAAAAAAAATTTAAAAAAAATTGTAAATGTATGAAGATGTAAAAAGAAAAAGAATGAATAGAAAAAAACATGAAAAAAATGCATGGAAAGTAACAAAGAAAAAGGTAGAAAATAAAAGAAAGAAGAAATAAGAAGAAGTGAACTTAAGACTAGGAATATGGAACATAAAGAGATATACAAATAAAGCGGAAGAAATCGTAGAAAAAATAAACAAACAAGATATAGAAATATTGGAAGTAACGGAAACAAAAACGAAGAAAAACAGGAATTAAAAGAATACATAAAGAATATTGGTTTATATGGTCAAGAGTCGAAATGAAAAAAGAGCAAACGGAGAAATAAGAATAATAATATTACCGGAAAGAATAAAAAATGTCATAATAGAACGATACGGCAATGAAAGATTAATGTCAATACAAATGAAACTAAATAAAGAAATATGGACACTAATAATAGCATATGGCAAAAACGATGACGCTAAGAAAGAAAAAAAATACAATTTTTTGAGGAGATTCAAAAAGAAATTGATGAAGGAACAGAAAATATAATAATCATGGGGGATATGAATGGAAGAGTGAGCAGAGAAAACGAAGGAATAGAAGAATGGATGGGGGAAAAAAGGAGAAGAAACAAGGAATAATAACAAAGAAAAAGTAATACAATTATGGGAAAAGAAGGAATAACACAGTTAAAAGAGATTCTAAATGAAATAATTAAGAACAAAAAAACCCCAAGAGAATGGAACATAGAAATCATACTTCCAATACACAAGAAAACACAATTGCAGGAACTAGAATTCTAGAAAAAAAAATGATAGAGCAACTAAAAGATACAATAAAGGATAGTGATTCAAAAGAATAATAAGCGAAAAGTTAATAAAGAAGAAAAAAAACATACACATCTGTTTTGTAGATTTAGAAAAGACTTTTGACAGAATTCGTAGAAAAGAAATATGGAAAGAACTGGAAAACAAAAGGATTAAGAATACAATGATTAAACTAATAAAGAACATGTATAAGAAGAATTCAAACATAGTTAAAACAAATAATGAGAAATCAAAGAATTAGCTACAAAACAATAGTACTAGACAAGGCAATTAAAGAAGCAAAAATAAAAGATGAAATCACTAAAGATTGAATACTAGAAAATGAAATCTATTCAATTTACAGAACTACTATTTGCAGACGAAATGGCAGAATCGGAAGAAAACCTACAGCTTAATATGGATGTATTAATAAAGGAACTGACAAAAATAAACATAAAAATAAATATTGAAAAAACAAAAAGCATGATAATAGCAAAAGAAATTAAAACACACATAATTAAAATACAGGAAAATAAAATTGAACAAGTAGAACAATTCAAATATTTAAGAACAATAATACAGAGTAACGGTAAAATAGATAAAGAAATAGAAGACAAAATAGGAAAAACAAGGAAGATATTTAACATTCTCAAAAACACCTTTTTTAACAGAAAAGATATAAAAAAAAATACAAAAACAGCAAAAGTAATTCGACCCACTCTAACATACAGCAATGAAACGTGGACCACGAGAGAAAAACAAAATACGAGAATAAACGCTATGGAAATGAGGTTTCCCAGAAAAATAGAAATTAAAACCAAAATAGATCAAATAAGGAACGAGACACACAGACAGAACCTCCAGATTTGACCAATAAACGAATAAATTACAGAAGGACAGTGAGATGGTTTGGACATATAAAATGAGTGAAAATTGAAACAAAAGGAGAATAATGAGACACGAGTAACAAGGAAAAACCAAATAAGAAGACCAAGAAAGGAATGGAACGATGCAATGAGAGAAGAAGCAGAAAGAAAAAGGACTCAGTGGGAAGAGGTAAATCGGATAACTCTTAACAGAATGAAATAGAAAAACTTTTTCAAAATAAAACTAAACTAAAATAAAAATGTACGCCTTACACTATAACGGTATAAAGGCTTAGAGATATCTAAATAAAATTTAAAGAAAATCGTTTATTGAAATTTTTTTATTATTTCCTAGGAATTGCGCCTAATAGTTATGCATTTAATTCCTGCTTTATTGCACTCAAATGTTTTGTTTTGAATATTGAATTACAACCTACACTTCTGACAAATTGAGTTTTGACGCTTGCAGAAAGCATAAACATGCAATTTCTTAATAACAAACACATGAGTGAGTGGGTAACTTTATACCATAATAACCAGTCAGTAGTTAAGATTAGAGTAGACTATCCACTTACCTAAGTATTAGTTATTCATATTGATGATTTATCATCATTTTCAATGTATTTATATAATATAATATTTCAAATATTATTTAATATAAATACATTGAAAATGATGATAAATCATCGAAACATGTATGTAGATATAAAATAAAATAAATAAATAAATAAAATCATTACTTCTATAATATGAATAATATAAAAGGATTTTATAAAATAAATATAGAAAATATAAAATAAGTATTAGTTATCAAAAAGTTAAATCACAATTTTTTTTTGTGATTTAATAACTTCTAACATTTGCAGAGAGTTCAAACATTCATTCTCTTAATGACAATTACTTGGGTGAGTGGGTGGAACACACTAAATCATAACTACCGGTCAATAGTTTAGATTAGAATAGCCTATTCAACCACCCAAGTGTTAGCTAGCAAGAAGTTTGATCACAATTTTTTCTTTTGATAAAATGACTTTTGACGTACGCAGAAAGGTTAAACATGCAATCTCTCATGACAAACACTTGGGTGAGTAGGTAGGCTACTTTAATCCAAACTACTGACTCGTGCTTTGGAGTGCTGCACCCATCCACCCAAGTGTTCGTCATCAAAAGATTACATGTTTGACTTAACTGAGAACGTCAGACGTCATTTTGTCACAAAAGAAGCTCATGTTTATGTGAGTAAATGAACTATTCTATACAATGATTAACAGTCAATAGTTTGGATTGGGATAGCTCACCCACCCAACCATGTGTTAGTTATAAAGAAGTTGTATTACGACCTCTGCTTGAGACAAAATCCGTAATAAGGTTGCAAAAAGATTAAACATGCAATTTTTTGATACTTAGATAATCAATTAATATTTTAGATTGGAGTGAACCACCCACCCAAGTGTCAGTTATTAAGAAGTAAGATCACAACCTTCTATTGTAAAAAAAAATATTTCTGACGTTTGCAGAAAGTTCAAACATCCAATCTTTTAATGACTAACACTTGGGTGGGTAGGTGGGTTACTTCATAACTTAATAACCAATTAGTAGATTAGATTGGTGTAGCCCGCCCACCTACCCAAATGTTTGTCATCAAAAAAATGTATAATTGATGTTACAGCAAACGTCAGAAGTCATTAAGTTACAGAAGGTGGTTGCAATCTAATTTCTTGATAACTAACACTTAGATGAGTTTTCAGCAACAATTTAATTATATTTGATAAAATAAAAAAAATTAAAAAGAAAAAAAAAATGTGTTTGATTTAAATAAATATATTAAACCAATGGCAAGTAAGGATTTGGAGGTTTTGCTGCAAACTAATGAAAAACGGTTTTGGAAAAAAGTGTCTACAATTGTGTCATTTTATTTCCATACAATTTTAAACTTCTAAAAGTTCAAAATTCTGTTTATAAAAAGTCAAAAATAACAAAATCTGCTTAAATTATTTTCAAAAAATTATAAATCCGGCCAAAAATGGTTGAAAAGTAAAAAATAAAAAATAAAAATATCAAAATATTGTTAGATGTAACTAAAATCTAGCCTTAAATCGTTTATAAATGTAAAATTTAAGTCATAAAATGTTAAGAAAAGTAAAATCCGGCCATAAATAATTAATATTGTTAGAAAGCATCAAAATTGTGCAAAGTTTTTTTATTAAAATATTTCAAACAGAATCAAATCAAGCCAAATTGGTTTAAGAGTGCTAAATTTTATTCATAAATTTTCAAAAACAAATAAATCAAACCATAATAAAACAAAATGTTTTCAGATTAAATCAAAATCCAAACAAAAACGGTTCAAAGTGCAATTCTTAAAACATTAATGTATTTTGAAAAACACTATAACCTGATAATAAAACTATTGAAATAAGTTAAAATAAAAAATTATAATTTATTAAAATCCTGTTTAAAATATTAAAATAAACATTAAAAAAAATCAAAGTCCGACCAATAAACTGTTAAGAAATACAAAATTATATTTATAAAATGTCAAAGAACATTTTTTTTCATAAAATGCTTAATAAACAATAGCTCTTCATATTGTATAATAACATTTCCTTAATAAATAAAAAAAAATAGATAAATACGATCATAAAACATTGAAATATTTTCAGATAAAATTGAAATTCGGCTAAAAGCGGTACCAAATTTTAATTATAAAATGTCAAAGAAACTAATATCAAACATCGAAACATCAGAACAAGTAATTTTGTCTGCTTTTTTTTTCTTTTTTCTTATTTTTTTCATAATTTTAATGTTTAAGTTTTTAATGTATTCTTTTGTGTTTTGTTTCTAATTTTTATCATTGTTAATATTTTCTTTATTATCTACTCATTACTTTGTATTATTTTTGTTATTTTGTATTTTTATAATTGTTGTTTTATTATTAATTCAAATTTAAACAATTTCTAAGTTATAATATTATGCGGAAAGCAATTATTAAATTGTATACACATTTTTTTAAATTTAAATATATAAAAGTATAACTGTTAAAATAAAAAATCATTTTATTGTGGCTGAGTAAATTTTATTTTTTCAAACAAACATCATTTTAAAATTTATGTTAATCTTTCTACGCCAATGAGTATGATACAACTACAATAATTTAAAAAATAGTTTGATTTTGTTAATATTTAATAAAGATAAGATAAGAATATATATGGATTGGCTGTATTTGTGCAAAACTACACACTAGACTAGTTGATTGCAACATGAATATTACTACACAACTTTTTATTACTTTAATTATATTAAATATTATATTAACTACAACTACACAAAGTGAGCAATTATATATTTTTAATTTGAATTTGTTTTAACAATTTTGTTTTAGAATTTTACATATGCGGAAAAGATAAAGATGTATGGATAACATCATATTATCACAAACATTTCAAAATTTACAACAACAAAACAATGTCAATCAAGTTAGAAATTAATGAAACAGAAAGTAATTGGTATAGTATTAAAAGTAAAAATAATGTAATCTTTTCTAGATAATTAATTCTGATTATGTTTTTGATATTTTTGTTGTGTTTTAGTTAAGCATTGAATTTAAAGAAGGAACTAGATACAAAATTAAATGCTTTAATGAACACAATAATCAATTAGTTTCTGTAAATTATGTAAATTTACTTGAATACTGCTGGGAAAAATAAAAAATTATTTATATCTGGATTTAAAAATAAACATAAAATTAAGTAAAACTGTAAAAACTATATTAATTAATTGTCTAATAATTATTTTATTTGTAGAAGTATTAAAATATGCATGAGTAATGCTATATTCTCTCCAAATTTATGTGATGAAATAAATACGAATTGGAAAAACAAACATTTTACAAATGAAATTACTTATTCTGAACCTATTGAAAAAAATTTAACTTTGTCTACAGAAAAACTATCGTCCTCATGTGATTTTATGCAAATAAAGCCAGATCCAGTAATAATAGAACCTGCTAGTCATACATTAATTGGACTTTTACAAACTCAAGAAGGACATCAATATTTTATAAATTTTAATAAAAGCATGTACCCACATCTTAACAAAATTCAATATAATTGCTTAATTAGTGATAACCAACTTACAATTGATAATATTAATACCAATGATAATAATATAAATACACAAAAACATCCCACAACAGATAAAGTACCCACAAATAAAAATCGAACAAAAAATACAAATATTACAAAAGAAGATACAAAATCTGATGAAACTAACAATGATTCAAATAAAAATTCATCATCAACTGTAGTAATCGCAACAAGTTCATGCGTCATCATTTTATTACTACTTATCATCAGTTTTTTTGTATACAGGTAATAATAATAATAATCTAATACTATATTATTATCATAAAACAATTTTTTTATTTGCAGATTTATAGCAAAAAAGAAAACATCCAAAAATGGTAATATAGCAAATGTAAGTTAGTATAAAATACGGTTACAAATCCTAACTTAAAATTTATAGTATTAAACTTCAAACAAAACATAATATACAACTTACATATATTGGTAATTTAATTTAAAACATTTAAAATATTTCTTAAATTTGATTTAAACTTATAATTTTAAAGATGCAATTAAGCAGATTGCTGTAATCTTAATTTAAATCAGTAATTTAGTTTCTGTTTTTAATATTACAAATTTACTTTAAATTTAATTCACAAAAAATGTATAATTTATTAGGAAGAAGCGGCAATGTACTTAAATTCAGAAGAATACGAAACTGAAAATGAAGAAGAATTTGAAATAGATGACGACCTAACACTAGAGCATAAAGTAAGTAATTAAATCAATAATTTAACAAAATCTTAATAAACATAATTATAAAATTAGGACATTCCAAATGATTTCAATATACCATTAGTGATACTCGATAATGATACAAAACTAAGAACTAGATACAAAAACATAATACCATGTAAGTACTAACCTATAATTTGTAAATTTCTTAAAAAACTCATAATATTTTAGATGAGAAAAATTGTGTCAAACTAAAAAACTCTCCTTATTACATCAACGCCAGCTACGTTCTTGTAAGTATAATTTAATATAACAAAAAAAATACTTCTAAATTTATTTAAGGGCGCAAATGGTAACAACAAATATATAGCAACTCAAGGACCGCTAAAATCAACATTACAAGATTTTTGGCAAATGATATGGCAAGAAAATGTAGAAGTTATTGTTATGCTGACTGAACTAATAGAAAATAATACTGTAAGTACTAACATTACAAAATAATACTAATTAAAAAAATATGTAATATTTTTTAGGAAAAATGTGAACAATATTGGCCACTTTTAGAAAAGCAACAATCTTATGGAAGTGTTGTAGTCAAATTTACATCAATACAGCATTTTGTTGATTTTAATATAAAAGAATTTGATTTACAAAATGATAATGATTGCAGACAAGTCAAGCAAATGCATTATACTAAATAGCCGGATCATAATATTCCTACTAGTCCACAAAACTATCAACTTTATGCGATATTTTCGTAACAAAAAATTTGTTGCACCCATTGTAGTACATTGCAGGTAAGAAATAATATAATTCAAAATATGTTTATTAACATTCGTATGATGGCGTTAATAAGTAAACTAAAACATTTAAATTTAATTTCATTAATGTAATGTAAGCAATATATATAAAAACTTTGAAGTATTCATATTATTAATTTAAAACTAAAATATAAAACAGGCGTAGAATGTTTTGTGTGCAAATTTTAAAAAAATATTTTTTTCAAAAAATTATTAAAAATATTTTAAAAATTAATTAAAAATTTTGATTATATTTAGTTAGTTATTTAAAGTTTTTTTTTTACAAACATTAATTAATAGTAACGGCAACAACTTTAATAATTAATTTACTACATTTCTAAAATAAAAAAAAAATAAAAAATTCAATTGTAAAATAAATAAAATTAATTTTATTAAAGCGCAGGAATTGGTCGCACTGGTGCCTTTATCCTCTGCGATTACTTATTAGACCAACATCTCAACAACATTGAATTAAATTATTCTAAAGCTTTAATTCATCTAAGAAAGAATCGCAAAGCAATGATCAGCCATTCGGTTTGTATTAATTAAAAAACTATACAAAACATAATTTCAATATTAATTTCAGATACAATACAAGCAGTGTCATTATGTAATTGAAGAAATCAACAAACCAAGCAGAAATATTAAAATTAATAATTTTATTAAAACTGATTATGATGATAAACATTTAGAAGAAGATTTTGAATGGAATCAAAATGATTCGGTTGATTTAATTTATAAAAAGCAAAGACATCCTTTTTTCAAAATTAATAAAAAGAAGAATAGAAATGAGATACCAGTTTTGAGTAAATTTTCAATTACAAAATTTATTAATTAATTCAATTATTTCAATTTTAGCTTGTAAAAGTTTTCTTTATTTAGATTACCATAAAAATGATGCTAATTCAAATTACATTAACGCCAATAAAATTGAATTTGGAGAAAAAACTTTTATTTGCACACAAAATCCACTTAAGGATACAGTGGGTGATTTCTTGAGATTAATTGATCAAGAAAAAAGCGATTTGATTTTAGTCTTGCAAGACATTACAGATGTGGTAATTAAATAAATGATTATTTAATATTTGTAATTAATTATTTTATTAAAGAAATTCTGGCCAAATGAGGATGCAATTTAACCAGTCAATTACCTTAAAATTACATCCAAATCACAAATTAATCACGTAACTTATTGCGAGATTGTTTTGAATTTATCAAAAGAAAAGGTAATCATATAAAATAAAAAATTGAATTTGTTTAATATTAGTATTTCAGAACAATAGAAAAATAGAATTGATGTATTTAGAAAGTTGGAAATTAAATCAATTTCCGGATAAAGAAATTTTTGTTAGATTTGTTTTGGAATCCATGAAAAAAAATCAAATATTGTATTAGTTTGCAGGTAATTGTATTAATTAGTTTTGATTGCATGCAATATATTAATTATATTACAGTGATGGTTCTTCTGCGTGTGGAATTTTTCTAACATTTGTTAAAGTAATGGAACAAATTAAATTGGAACAAAGAGTTGATTTCTGTAGTGCAATATCAACTTTACGGTTATATCGCCATGATTTTGTTAATGAATTGGTAATTATGTTTGTAAAATTTGGTTAAAATTAATTTTGTTTATTTTTAGATACGTGACTATACGTGACTGCTATTACTATTTGAGTTTCGTCGATTTTTGTCGACTTGCGCGACAGCGCAAGTCGACAAAAATCGTCCCGATTTGGGGCGGCAGCCCCAAATCGGGATCAGGCGAGGCCTTTAGGCCGAGCGTCTACCAAACTTTACCCCTAATTTAAGGGTCTCCACCCCTTTTACCAAAAAAACGACCAACTGTCGGTTATTTCGTTCCATCTTTTTTCAACTTTAACCGATCGAGCTGAAATTTTTACCCGAGCTCCGTACATAGATTTTCTACATGGATTTTTTTTTTCGCGGTCCGATTCGGCCCCCTTCACCAAATGGGGCCCCCTTAAACATAAAAAAAAAAATTTATCATTTTTGTCATTCTTTAAACGGCTGTAACTTTCTTAATCGTGGAAATATCGCTCTGAAAATTTTGCCCAAAGGTCTGTAGAAAATGTTGAATTTTCAGAATCCACCCTCGAAAATCATTTTCATCCACGCCCCTAAAAGCACGAGCGGACACAGTAAATTTTATATTTTTTTACCCAAACTTTAATAAATTTTCATTTCGTTATTTATGGGAATAATTTTGTTTTGAATTTTTTTTTAGTTTTCTCCCAACTTTTTACGCTCATTATAATTTTTTTAAAACCTCTCCTTTAAAAATGCAACCCCTGCGATTTTTGCAAGGGCTTTTTTTTGCCAAAAACGCACTTTTTAATTTATTGCAACCGGATCTTGTGGGTGAATAATTTTTTAATAATTTTTTTCGAGTTCCTTGACTCCCCTTACACCCTGCTATGCATTTACTTTTTCAAAAACTACCCTTAAACTTTTTCAAAAACCCACCCCCAGGTACCACCAAAATTACCCATGTTTGAGACCATTTTCCACCCTTTTCTAAAAACGGCTAAGATGGGGCATATGGATTTTCGGATTTAGCAACTATTAAACTGCATTTTGAGACTAACCGCGGATTTTTCAAAAAATCAGTAGCGGCGTGAGAATTTTTTTCCCAAAAAACGTAGATTTGTAATAACTCAAGTAAATTTGATCCTAGGAGGGTGAGATATGAACCAAAAAATTCCTTTTGATAACCTCCTTCTTATATCTGACCCCCAATTTTTTTGTCCAGTGGCGTCACAAAAATTTTTCATCTCAAAGTCAAAAATTGAGTTTTTACAAAGGTGAAAATCGAGGGCCAACCGATGGACCACAAGCGATTATCTGAGCCAAAAACGCAAGAAAACTTTTTGATGGCAAAAGGATACGAAAGTGTAATAGGCCGGGTCGCGTTCCGATTGCTCTTTTCGTTTCTGAACAGTGGCGTGCCAAAGTAGGGCAAAAACAATGGTTTTTTGAGAGTACGGTGCTGGTTTATCCGACCACTCAAAAAATTGTGCATAGTCTTTAATGGAAGATCTAATTATTCTCTACAAATTGTTATTCTTACATTTTTTTGATATTTGTAAAAATAAACCAGTGACGGTTTGTCAAACTTTGAAAAAACGCGATTTTTGCCCAAAAATGGTCTCACGCGAAAGAATAGAAGTGCCCAGGAGATTAACGTAGAGAGCTGCGCATAGTCTTATTCGAAAGAAGAAGAGTTTATTAACAGATTCAAGTACCAAATTTTTGAATTTTTGCCTACAACCGTTTTTATGAATTTTCAAAAATGACAAATTTTTTTTTGAAAAAAACAAGAAAATTTTTTTTTTCAGATTTTTAAATATCAAATTCGCGTTTCTCATACCCAAATTAGTCAGAAATATGATTTTCATCAAAATCGGCGAGGGTGAAAAATGCACCCCTAAATTGCCGATCAACTTTTTCAACAATTTTTCAACTTTTAGCACTAAAAAAATCATAACTTGAGAACGGTTGGTAGTAGAGATTTCGGGTAAATTTTGTTATTTTGAGAATAATGTAAAGTATTATAATAAAATATCAAAATATTTTTTAAAAAATGTTAACCCATACTTTTAGAGTAAAAACAAAAATTGACATTATTAGCCGCCATTTTTAAACGGTTCAACTTTTGTCAACTTTTTTTTGTTAGATAGGGTTTGTCAAGAGCTTTCCAACGATGTATAATAAGTTGGTCTTGTGAGTTATTTTGACCCGTTAAAAAAATATTTTAGTTTTTTCAACAATTTTCACGACTAAATATAGCCAAAAAAATACTGACAAAAATTAATTTTTAAATTTGACACAAATGAACTAAATTGATGTTTAGCATCACTATAACTTGTAAAAATGCTTTATAAGACAATTTTTTATTATTTTAAGGCTTCTGACCCTTAATTTAAAAATATCCCCTAAAATGATGATTTTTTTTTTTTTTTTAAACAAGAAGACATTTTTTTACAGATTTTTAAATGCCAGATTTGTGTTTCTGGTACTAAATTCAGTTAAAAATGTGATTCTCATTAAAATCAGCAAGGGTCAAAAATACACCCCTAAATTGCCGATGAAAATTTTCGACAAATTTTCAACTTTTTGCACTAAAAAATTTATAACTTGAGAACGGTTGGTAGTAGAAACTTTAAACAAATTTTATTGTCTTTGAAACAATGCAATATAATATATTAAAAATATAAATTAGTTTTCAAAAAACATTATCCCCAATTTTTAGGGTAAATACAAAAATCGACTTTAAGGGCTGTTATATCTAAACGATTCGACTTTTTGCATATTTTATTTTTTCGTTAGATAATGTTTATCAGGAGCTTTCTAACGATGTATAATAAGTTAGTCTTGCGCGTCATTTTGAACCGTTAAAAAATATTTAGTTTTTTTCAACAATTTTTATGACTAATTTATAGGAAAAAATTGATTAAAATTTGCGTGTTTTTAAATTCTATAAAAACAAACGCAAACGATGTCTGCCATCATAAAAACACCGAAAAATGCTTTATATTATAAAATGTCATTATTTTGACGTGTAAGCGACCCAAAATTTAAAAACACTATTAATACTCAATTCCCCCCTCCCCCCCGTCCCCCAACAAACCAGCCCCGCAGGGACAGTCGAAAAACACTATCCACATGCAACACCCCCCCCAACAAACTAGCCCCGCAGGGACACTGGTATATACTATCCAACCGAGAGGGTGGAGTGATGCGTCCGGCGGGGGAGCACCGCGAGGACCCCCGTCGGACGCATCACGACACCCTCTCCAACTAACTAGCCCCGCAGGGACAGTCGAAAAACACTGTGCGGAAACGTTCCCCCAACAAACTTAACGGCATTATAAAATAATTGGAAAAACACTTCCCAACAAACTTTCCGGTATTCTAAAATAATTGGAAAACACTCCCCAACAAACCTTCCGGTATTATAAAATAATTGGAAAACACTCCCCGACAAACATTCCGGTATTATAAAATAATTGGAATACACTCCCCACCAAACTTTCCGGTATTATAAAATAATTAGATAACACTCCCCGACAAAGGTTCCGGTGTTATTAAATAATTGGAAAACACTCCCCACCAAACTTTCGGGTATTATAAAATAATTGGAAAACATTCCCCATCAAACTTTCCGGTATTATAAAATAATTGGAAAACACTCCCCAACAAACCTTCCGGTATTATAAAATAACTGGAAAACACTCCCCACCAAACTTTCCGGTATTATAAAATAATTGGAATACACTCCCCACCAAACTTTCCGGTATTATAAAATAATTAGATAACACTCCCCGACAAAGGTTCCGGTGTTATTAAATAATTGGAAAACACTCCCCACCAAACTTTCGGGTATTATAAAATAATTGGAAAACACTCCCCATCAAACTTTCCGGTATTATAAAATAATTTGAAAACACTCCCTGACAAACATTCCGGTATTATAAACTAATTAGATAACACTCTCTGACAAACTTTACAGCATTATAAAACAATTGGAAAACACTCCCCGATAAACTTTCCGGTATTATAAAATAATTGGAAAACACTTCCCACCAAACTTTCCGGTATTATACACTAATAAGATAACACTCTCAGACAAACTTTACAGCATTAAAACAATTGGAAAAATATTCCCCGACCAACGTTCCGGTGTTATTAAATAATCGGAAAACACTTTGAAGTAAAATAGAATCCTATTCATGTGCGGCTTCCTTCCCAACAAATTAGCCCCGTAGGTACAAGCAAAAATACTATCACATTCTTCAAAAAAACAGCCCCACAGAGTTAAACAAAAAGCAAGATGTTTGCAACCAAAAATTAGAAAACATTTCCTTACAAAATTTTACCACTCCCCAACAAACTTCAGAAACAAATATTTAGAAACACCTTCTTTACTTTTTTGACTCCAAACAAACAAACCCTGCAAGGACAGTTAAAAACACTATTCATACACGCTCCATAAGAACAGGCAAAAAAAAACTATCTATTGCTACTCAAAAATAGAAACACTCAACAACAAACTTTCAGTTACTGGAAAATACTTCAACAAACTTACAGTTTTTTAATTTCCGAAACCATTATCACACAAGCATCGGGGTTACATCATGTAACAAGTATTGCCACTTTTCCTTTAATTTTTTTTTTACTTTTACACCATTACACTTTACACAATTACAATTACATAACCTTAAATCACATACATTTTTACAATTTTCGATACCCTGTACCACCAAGCACCGGGGTTAGATCATGTCAAAAGTATTAACTCTCTGACATTATTTTTTTTTTACCTATACACAATTACGCAATTACACCTTACAATTACATAACCTTAAATCGCATATATTTTTAACATTTCCGATAACCTTAATCATACAAGCATCGAGATTACATCATGTAACAAATATTGCCACTTTTACTTTAATTTTGTTTTTTACTTTACACTATTACACAATTACACTTTACACAATTACAATTACATAACTCTAAATCGCATACATTTTTAACATTTCCGATAACCTTAATCATACAAGCATCGAGAATACATCATGTAACAAGTATTGCCACTTTTACTTTAATTTTTTTTTACTTTACACAATTACACCTTACACAATTACAATTACATAACCTTAAATCGCATACATTTTTAACATTTCCGATAACCTTTATCACACAAGCATCGGGGTTACATCATGTAACAAGTATTGCCACTTTTACTTTAATTTTTACTTTATTTTTTTCTTTTTACCTTTACACCATTACACAATTACTAAATTACCCAACACACTGTTACAATTACAAAAATCTAAAATCACATACTAGTTTTTAGAAACAATATAGATTTTTGTATGACGCAATGAAATTATTTATGAATCGAAAAGATAATGATTAAGCAAATGCTTTTTATTGATAAAAGTTATTTTATAATATTATAAGTTTGGTTATAAGAATATATTATAATTTTAGATTAAATTATTTGTAATTTGTTTGTAATAATATAGCAAAATAATAATAATAATTAATCGTTATTCCATAAATGCGATAAGCACAATCATTGTTTTTAATATGTTTTTTGATTTTTGCTGTTTATTATAATCCGACTAAATTTATTCAATAACCCACATATTTTTGTCATAATGGACATTTTAGTAAACCAAGATTATTAGATTTGTATCTTTTAACTATTCCAGAGATTACAACAACTAATGTTGGAGCTGTTTTAGGAAATTCTGATCATTCTCTTATTACTTCTGTTGTTAAAACTTCTCTTAATATTACTACCAAACCTAAGCCACGCCTCATATATCATTATTCTTAAATAAACATACAAAAAATTAAAAAAAAAAAAATATCAATTTTGATTTATATACTCATTGCTTACATAGTGCAGCAGAAAATCTCACAAAAACAATTTTAAAAAAAATAAATTATTTTGTTCTCTGTAATTAAACCGAAACAAAAGTACCTGTTTTAAATTCAGACAAAACAAGCAATTAATAAGAAGCAACAATCGTTTAAGAAAGACATCAGTATTTTCTGAAAAAAATTATAAGTTAGCTTGTAGTAATTGTGACAATCTAATACAATCAAATTTGTTAGCTTTCCATAAACAACAACAATTTCTATAAAATAATAAATTTATTGCAGTAGTGTAGTACAAAATCTTCAATACTCTATAAAATGATCAATACAATCTAGTTACTAATCCAAAATAAAAAGCATATATTTTGCAAACCAATTTGTATCTAACTCTACTATTATAAATTCTCTAATTGTTGTACCTACAATGCCGGCAAGTAGAAAAATAATAGGCCTAATTCATTTAAGCAAAAAAATTCTTAAACTCAATACCAAAAAAGCATTAGATAAAAATTAAATTCTACTTATTATTCTTAAAACATTTGCAAATGAACTAACTCCCATTTTGACTAATGTATTTGTCTTATCATACAAAAATAAAACTTTTCCAAACTGTTTGAAAATTGCAAATGTTCAACTAATTCCTAAAAAGGAAGACAAGTCTAATTCTTCAAATTATAGATCAATTGCATTATTGTCTAATTTGTTAAAAACTACAAAAAGTTCTTAGAACCAAATAACTTTATACCAAATACTCAATATAAATTTTGATCAAAACGTTTGGCAACAGATCTACTGATTTATGTTAGTCCCAAATAGAATTTTATTTAACATAAACAAGAAGACAATCCTGCAGTAGCTCTTCACATTTATAAAGCATTTGATAAGGTATGGCATTTTAATCTTGTCAAGAAGCTCCATTGTAAAAAAACTATAAATTTTATTACTAGTTTTTTTAACAATAGAAATATTATAGTAAGATTTAATAGTTTTAAAACTGACCCCAAAATCATAAATGTTAGTGTTCTATAAGGTTCTGTTCTATAACCAACTTTATTTTTGATTTACATTAATAAAATTCTTCAAATAACTAAAAGTTCTATTAACAGCTTTGCAAATAATAGCACTTTTTATATTTTATATTTTCCAAAAACTATATTGACAAGTATGGCAGAACATCTTAAACCTTCTAGTTTAAAATCTGTAATCAAAAATATCAAAATAATATTTATATATGGCATTCTTAACATGGTCAATTTTAACTTAAAAAAACAACTTCTGACTGTTTCAGAATCTAAATCTAAAGTATTATCAATATTAAATATTAAACTAAATCTGTAACTAAATCATTTAATTTGTTTTCAAAATGATACAATCTTACATAATTTTATTTGGAACAACAATGTAGTATACATAGCTTTGAAAGCATATAAAAAAAACTTTTTAATAGTTGTAAAAAGTTTTTTATTCCAGTTCAACGTTTGCTTCTATATAAAATTTATATTTGTATTTATATTGAATATTGTTCCCAAGTATAGGAATTAACATCAAAAACTTTACTATTTCTTTCAAAATCTATTCAGAAGCGAGCTATTCAGATCTTTGCTGATCAAAAATTGACTCAAAACTTAGATACTTTACAACACAGGTGTAATGTTGCAGATCTTTTGCATTTTGTATAGATAATTTAATAGACATTGTTCAAACCAAGTACAAGAGATAATGATATCTGTATAAATATTTACTTGTAGTACAAGGCTTGCTAAGAATTCTTACAAATGTTTACTGACAGTTCAAAGATGTAAGATCAAAACATTCAAGCGAGTTTTCTTTAACCGTACTATTGACAAATAGAATAAACTTTTAAATTCAGAATTTTTGATACTTATAACTCACAAATATTCAAAGTCTTTGTTTACAGACTGCTTAAATCTAATCTTTAATGTAATAGTTTTACTGGTTGAAATTAAAATAGTTTTTTACATATTAAAATTCAATTAAAAGTTTAGATTATTAACACGTTTTTCCATTTGTTATTAATACTCTTTAAAAATAATATTTTGTCACATTATACATTGTACCAACTATTTAAAATTAAGAATTATTTAATTATTACATAACATACTCCATTAAAACTTAAAAAACTATAATAATCTTCAATAAATTGTAAATCTATTTCAACTCAATCAATAGTTGAATATTCATGATCATTATTTAAATACGCTTTTGTCACATCATAAAGAAATTGCAGCTGCTCCTAAAATTGCAAACAATTAAACTTTAATCATCTTCAAGCAACTTACAAACCAAGTTGTTAACAAAATCGCTTCGATACATCCGTAACATGCTTATTGCTCTGCAAAAATCCACAGCTTGTTCCAATTTGATTTGTTCTAGTACTTTAAGAAAACTTAAATAAATTCCACAAGCTTTTGATCCATCACTAAAAATTTATAATTAATTTTGATTTACTAATAAGGAAATTTTATTACAAGCAAACTAATGTAATTTTTGTATAATTATTGTTTATAGATTGAAGAATAAAATTTATAAACATTTCAAGTTTTGGAAAACTGTTTTGCTTCCAACTTTTTAAATACATCAAATTTATAACTTTGTTAACCTAAAAAATATAATTTAGATTTATTTAAATAAAAAATAAAAAATAAATATTACCTTAGATTTGGACAGTTTTAGTTTGATTTCATCATAATGATCACCAAATTGATAAGTGTTGGGACTTATTTGTAAGTATTTAGTTAGTTGAAGATGATTTTTATCCGGCCAAAAATTCTAAATAAATTTATATTATTAATTAATTAATATAATCAAATTATATTTACAGTATCGGTAACTTCTTGTAAAACTAAAATTAATTGCGTTTCTTCCTGATCAATTAATCTCCAAAAATCACCAACAGTTTCTTTCAATGGTTGTTGTGTGCAAATATAAGATTTTCCGCAATGATATATTTTGTTGGCGTTAATATAATCATTTTTTGGATGCATATATAAGAATCCTTTACAACCTAAAATGTTGATTTAATGTATTATTGCATAATAAATTAATAACATACTTAAAACGGCTGTTTCATTTCTATTCTTATGCTTGTTTTCCAAAAAAAGAGGATGCTTTTCCTTCGTATAAATTAAATCAATGGGATCATTGTTAATATGTTTTAAATCGTTAAGCAAATCAGTGTTATTAAATATTTTGTTTATAAAGCTGTCAATGAATAATTTTCTTGATGATTTTAGTACTTCTTTAACGACATAATTGCAGAATTTGTATTGAATCTGTAAATTAATTGATTAAATTATTAATTATTACACCAATGAAACTAACCGATTGGTTAATCAATCCTAATCGATGTTTTCTTAAATGAACTACTGCTGCAACATAATCAAGTTTTTGATTGTTATTTTGCAAATCTAGTAAATAATTGCAGAGAATAAAATCTCCTGTTTTATCAACACCAGTGCTGCAATTAAATTTATTATTTACAAACAACATTTTTGCAATCAATTTTATTTTTACCTGCAATTAATGATGATAGGTGATTTATAGTTTTGGCTACAGAAAAATTTAATAAAGTTGACAAAATTGTGTGGGCTGTTAGGAATACCATTTTCATCCCATTGAGTGTATTGTAGTTGTGTTATTCTTCTGCACTCATTACTTTGTTGCAATTCATATTCTTTTACATTAAAATCAACATAATTTTGCAATTCCAGTAATGTTCCATAAAGTTGCACAATTTGATTTACAGAACTGTATTCATAATCTGATTCCTGTAATTTTTTAAATAAAAAATTGTATAAATTAATTTTTAATAAAATTACCATATTCTTATCTTGATCAGTCAACATCACAATTACATTAACATTTTCTTGTATAATCATGTTAATAAAATTGTCCTTAGTTGATGGCTGAGGTTGTTGCGCAGCTATATATTTACAGCCACCTCTATAATCCTAAAACATAAGATTTAATAAAAATTAATTAATTAATTGGTTAAAGTAACGTAAGCTTAAAATAAGTAAAAAATTTGTAAAATATAAAAAAAAATATTATTGCCTTACATAAATATAACTAGCATTAATATAGCTGTCATCAGAAAGTTTAACACGATTGAATTCATCTAAAAACAATTCAATTTATTAAAAATAATGTAATGCTACGCAACATACTTACATGGTAAAGCTGTAGTGTTGTTACCAGTTGCCGTTTTTTTAATTGTTGCCATTGAAAGGTCGAAATGAGTAGGTATTTTCTGATTATAAAAATAAATTCAATTAATTTTATTAATTTTAATAAATAGTTTAATTTACTTGCCGCATGTTCAATCTGTAAAATATCTGTAACCTTTTCTATCACTGCACTTGTCGTTGTGTTTTTATTTAAGTGTAATGTTTCTTCTTCCTAAAAATTGGTAATATTAGATTACATTTATTAAATAATTTTTATAAGTTTAAATTGAAATTAAACCAAATATTATACAATTTTGGCCTTTAGAACATATTTAAGAGTTTTTGATATAAACAACAAAATTAATTGCATATTTTAAATCATTATGATTAAGACTATTAAAAAAACATTGATGTGACTTTGGGTTTATTTTGTGCAAATTCATTTGTGAGTAGGTTAATTTTAGACTATTACATTTTTAAATTTAATTTATGTTAGAATACTATATTAAAAAATTAAATCCAAACCTAGGTATATTATTTGTCAAATAGCACCATTAGTGTAAAATTAATTTTAATCTCCAAAAAAATATACTAAAGTGTGAAGAAAACTAGCAATTGTTTACTTATATATTTTTTTAGTCTACTAAAATATTTTATAATGTTAAGTAAAAAATAATACACAAAAAATTACAATTAAATCACAATGAAATATTGTCCCAGATTTATGTGATCATTTAAAAGTAAGAGATGCGTTATAGGAAATATTCTAAATTTAGTTGCCTATAACTTTACAAGTTAAATGCAAATAAAAAATTTATTTTATTATAATTGGAATGGCTAAATTTCTCATTAACAATAAATTTTAAGTTAGTGTATTATTTCAAGCATATTTTTTATTATTAGTAAAACATATCTAATAAAATTTTATGTTTAACTTACATTAGATATATTTATTGATCTTTTTCTTTTTACTTTAAATCTGTAAATAATAAACATTTATTAGTATTGAATTAAATGTTACGTTTCTAATTTATATTACATGTATACAAAAAAGCTGATCATAAGTAGTAATAATATTATGATGAATAAACTTGATGCGATTACTACAGTTGATGATGAATTTTTATTTGAATCATTGTTAGTTTCATCAGATTTTGTATCTTCTTTTGTAATATTTGTAATTGTAATATCACTTTTTTCTGTTTGATTTTCATTTGTAGGTACTTTATCTGTTGTGAGATGTTTTTGTGTATTTATATTATTATCATTGGTATTAATATTATCAATTGTAAGTTGGTTATCACTAATTAAGCAATTATATTGAATTTTGTTAAGATGTGGGTACATGCTTTTATTAAAATTTATAAAATATTGATGTCCTTCTTGAGTTTGTAAAAGTCCAATTAATGTATGACTATCAGGTTCTGATAATACTGGGTCTGGCTTTATTTGCATAAAATCACATGAATACGATATTTTTTCTGTAGACAAAGTTAAAGTTTTTTCAATAGGTTCAGAATAAGTAATTTCATTTGTAAAATGTTTGTTCTTCCATTTTGTATTTACTTCATCACATAAATTTGACCAGAATATAGCATTACTCATGCATATTTTAAAACTTCTACAAATAAAATAATTATTAGTCAATTAATTAATATAGCTTTTAAAGCTTTACTTAATTTTATCTTTATTTTTAAATCCTGTTATTTTTAGTTTTTGATAAGGGAAAGCAGTTTCAAATTTATACGATAAATCAATCGGTGAATTCACATAATTTACAGAAACTAATTGATTATTGTGTTTATTAAAGCATTTAATTTTGTATCTAGTTCCTTCCTTAAATTCAATGCTTAACTAAAACACAACAAAAATATCAAAAACATAATCAGAATTAATTATCTAGAAATGATTACATCATTTTTACTGTCAATACTATACCAATTACTTTCAGAATCATTAATTTCTAATTTGATTGGTATTGTTTTGTTGTTGCAAATTTTGAAATATTTGTGATAATAAGATGTTATCCATACATCTTTATCTTTTCCGCATATGTAAATTTCTGGAACAAAATCATTAAAACAAATTAAAAATCTAAAATTACTTACTTTGTGTTATTATTGTTGACATAATGTTTAATCCAATTAAGACAACAAAAAGATTTATTTTCAACACCATATTGTAAGCTGAAGCAATTCATTAACTAGTTCCACCCACTGTCAATACATATTCTGACTGTACTGCAGCTTAGTAGCCTAATCTTTCAGATTAGACACAAGTACAGTCATGTCTAAAATTAATTATAAACTTGGATGAAGGAAGTAAATAAATAATTTTAATCAGAAATTAAAAAGAGCTTGTAAGTGTAGTTAATGAGATTATTTTAATATAAAATCGATTCAATCCAAATTTTTAAAGTGTTACTAGCAATTTTTCTGTAATTTTTTAATTAAACCTTTAACAAAAATAAATAATAAGGTCAATTTTTATGTACCTTCAATTTTTGATCAGTATTATCGAATAAATTAACTATAAGATTAGTTTATTACATTTTTGCACATTTTTTAACAATAGAAATTTTTGAGATGTTTAAAGAATTAAGCTCAAAAACACATTTTTGATTTAAAAGTCTAACCTAAAAATATTACAACTAACTTTAATTTCTTATAACTTATTTTTTTTAATTATTTTTTTACTACATTAAATTTAAAAAAAATTAAAGAAGTAAGCTCCAAAATAAAATTTTCTGCATTTTTTTTTGCTTGTATTTGTGCATTATAAATTGCATCATTACCTTCTACGCCACTGCTGCAAAAGCAATTGTTAATATTTAAATGTAAAAATAGCAATAAAAAAAGGTAAACTCAATTAATAAATGAAAGTATAATTAAAATTTGCTAAATATTTTTTAAATTATTTTTAATAATTTTTTGAAAAAAATTAAGTATTAAAAATTTGCATACAATACATTCTATGTCAGGCCAAATTTAGGTTTTATTTTTTTTAGTAATTTAAAGCTTTTATTTATATTAGTTTAAAGTCCTTAGTTTAATAAACTATAAAAATATGTTCTGAGCATTTAAGATAACAATTTTCAATTCTACTTATTCTAGGTTCAAAAAAGCAAATTTATTAATTTTAGTTTTCTTCTTGAAAATTTTAAAAACCTTGCAAATAAATTGCAGGCATTATAAAAAAAATATTTACAAATTTATAAAATTATTTGCAAACAAATTCAAATTACACACTACATGCGCGACTGCGCCAAAGTTAATATAAAGTTTATTATCTGCATATAATTTTTCTAAAATTCTTAAATTGTTTCTTACTGCACAAAAATGTAGAATAAATAAATATAAAAGCGCTGTACAATATCTTACCGACTGCGCTAAATTTAATAAATTGTTTCTTATCAGCACTTGAGGCTTAAAAGTGCTATTCTTACTAACTGCGCCAAAAACAATAAGTTTTTATGATCGAAGATTGCTGCACTGAGTAAACCGTTTTATTAATTTCACAAAATTTCTAAAATTCCAATCAACTGCGCTTTTTGCAAATTTTTTTTTTTTAATTTATTTATATTTGCCCGACTGCATCAACAATTTTTTTTACTAAGTAATGTAGGATACTATTAATTCTTTTGTAAAAAAACTAAATTATTTTTTCTGACTGCGTTAAAATCGTTCTCGTTTTTTTGCATTCTACTCAAGCGATTATTTTTTTGCAAAATTTAACTTGTGTTGTTTTTTAGTTTTTTATCAGCTCGACTACGCCAAACCAGTTTTCACTTTGTAAGTAACAGTTCCCAATTAAAATTACTATACTAATCCATGTAATGTGCGCAGAATCATTATTTTCTTGTTTTTTTTTTTTAATTTTTATTTAACCGCCAAAACAGTTTTTACATTGTGAACTGTTCTTATTAAACAATGTTTTTGGTACATTTTTCCCAAAAAAATGTTCCAACTGACCGCGTCAAATGCAATTAGTTTTAGCTTTATTGCACTTAAATTCTAAATATTAAATTACAACTTAACTGACGCTTGTAGAGAGTTCAAACATGCTATCTATTAGTGACACTTGGGTGGGATTGAAGTGGCCCACTTATTCACTCAAATGTTAGTTACCAAGAAAAATGAATTAATTTGTTAATTCGTTTTAAAGCCATTTGTGGGGTTGAATGTTTAGTTTAATGTTAGTATTCCTCCTCAATGCATGGTGGATTATTTGGTAAAGCGAGGACCTTCAATAAGAGACTACAAATTTATCTTGTTATTTAATAACATCTAATGTTCGCAAAGAGTTCAAACAAGCAATCTCTTAATGACGAACACTTGGATGGGTGGGACACTCCATAATAACTTGTCAGTAGTTTAGATAAGAATAATATTTTAAAAAAGTGTCTTCAGCAACATCTTAATTATTATTGATAAAACAAAAAAAAACTGAAAAATTTCAAATATGTGTTTGATTAAAATAAATATAATATACTAGTGGCAAGTAAGGATTAAGAGGTCTTACTGCAAACTATTGAGAAACGGTTTTGGAGAAAAGTGTCTACAATTGTGTCATTTTTTTTTTACAATTTTAAACTTCAGAAAATACATAATTCTGTTTATAAAAAGTCAAAAATAATAAAATCGGCTAAAATTATTTAAAAAAAAACTATAATTCCGGCCAAAAATGGTTGAAAAGTGAAAAATTTTATTCATAAAATTTCAAAATTTGCTAAATCCAGACATAAAATATTAAAATATTGTTAGTTATAACTGGTGAATCCAGTCAACAATCTAAATTCGTCACCAGAATCACCAGCGGTATCTCCATCTATTACCAGAATGTCGAGTGTATAAAAATTAAACTCAAAGAACTTATGCTGGCTGTAGCTGTATCTAACTACGATATTATTGTACTGACCGAAACCTGGCTAAATTAGAACATCAGCAATGCGGAGCTACAATTAGTTGGTTACAGTTTGTTTAGATGTGATCGCTCTTCATTAACAAGCCCTAAGCTTGGCGGAGGAGGCGTTTTAATTGATACTAAAACTTGTTTTAATTGTACTTTATTACAACCTACATTTTTAAGTGTTGAACATTTGTTTGTAATTGTTAAGTTTAAGTTTGTATCATATATTATCAGTGCAGTCTACTTACCACCTAACTCGGCATGTGATAAGTATTTAGATCATTGTTATTCCGTTGAATCTATCGCTGACAAATATCCAGACAGTAAACTAATTGCACTAGGCAATTATAATCTACGCTTTGGGTAAATGATGAGTTAGGCATAAGTGTTATTTGTAATGATAGTTATTCTGCTAATTTTGTTTCCAACTGTTATGGATTTCTAAACTGCGCTCAATGTATTTCTATACCTAATGATGGTGGTGTGTTCTTAGATTTATGTTTTTCTAACATCTGTGATATTTCTGTGATTAAAGCTGTGGATGTTTTGTTAAAACTTAGCCAACATCATATTGCTTATGTGATTGATGTAAAATGTGATCCTAGCCGTGATATTTTAATGTGTAATTATGTTTTTAATGATTTTAAATATGCCGACTTTAACGCATTCAATAATTTTTTGTTGAATGTTGGTTGGTCCGTCTTTTTTTTATAATTGTAATGTTAATAATTGCGTTTTTATTTATTTTACTTTGTGTTGCATTTTGCTATTGACTATTTTGTTACAAAAAAACTATGGCGAGAAAACAATTTTCCTGTTTGGTTTAATAAAGAATTGCAGTAATGGAGATAACTATGTTAATAGTTTTGCTGAATTCTTTTTCTCTGTTTACGGTACACAAACTCATCCAACTTTTTTGTTTGATTTTAAGAAAAACGTATTACATCGATCATTTTCAATTAGATTGTTGGATGTATTTAAAGGGATTGAGAACCTTAAATCTAACATTAGCACTGGACCGGACGGTGTTCCATCTATGCTGTTAAAACAATGTACTTATTCAATTTCTACGCCAATGCACTTACTTGTTGAGGCTTCTCTTAATAAAGCCAAGTTTCCTTTAGTTTGGAAACAAAGCTACATTATGCCTTTACATAAATCTAGAGCTAAGAAGGATATTACTAATTATAGAGGTATATGCATCCAGTCTACTATTCCTAAGTTGTTTGATCAAATTGTAACTGGTCAAATACAATGGATGTGTAAAAGCATCATCGGGCATTGGGTTTTCATGAATCTGTTGTTGCGTGATTGTCGAGCTTTTTGGAAAATCGTTCACAGTGTGTGAAAATTAATAACTTTTTATCACAACCAATTGTTGTTCCTTCTGGGATTTCTCAAGGATCTCATTGTGGACCAATTCTGTTTTTACTCTTTATTAATGATTTTGTTTATTCTATTAATTCTTCGTCTTATCTTTTATTTGCTGACGATCTTAAAATTTATAAAAGAATATCATCTATCGAGGACTGCATTAGTTTGCAAAATGATTTAGATTCTGTTCATTCATGGTGTCTTATTAATAACTTGTTGTTTAACGCAAATAAATGTTTATGGATAAGCTTCAACAGAACTTTAAGTAAAGTATCGTATGACTATACTATCGATAATAATGTTTTGGAACATGTTACACAAATAAAAGATTTGGGCGTAATTTTTGATTCAAAACAAACTTTTGTTGAGCATATAAACTATATGTGCAACCGTGCTATGAAAATGTTAGGATTTGTTTACAGAATGTCTACTGACCTATCTCCTAGCACACTCAAATTACTTTGTCCATTAATGTGTCCATTCTACAGCGTTCATATATGCAATATAGAACGTATTCAAAACAAATTTTTTTGTTTATTATCGTACAAATTAGGCATTTTATCCAAAAATTGCGATTTTAACCTCATTGCATTGCAATATAATTTTCCGCCGCTGATAATTCGGCGCAAAAAAGCCGATTTATCATTTTTACGTGGACTAATGATGTCTGAGATTGATTGCCAAGAGCTACTAGTAACTCTTCTATTTCAAGTCCCCAACAATAATTGCCGAACCAGACAGTCTCCATTATTTAGAGAATCTATACATTCTACCAATTATGGCTTTAATAATCCAATTGGTAGAATGTGTAGAATTGAAAATAGTTTCTCTAATTATTGATTTATTTTGTGTTTCAAAATGTAGTTTTAAGTGCAATTAAAATTTGTTGATGAATTATTTTATATTTTGTTTTTATTTATGTATACTTTTCTTCATGCTTTTATTATTCAATATTCTTTTATATATTTTTGTGTAATTGTAATATTGCTTGTAATTCATCGTTATTTATATACATAATGATGTAGATGTAAATGGTTTTGTATATACCGTGAATAAAGTATTATTATTATTATTAAAACCTGGCTTAAAATTGTTTAAAAACGTAAAATTTAATTTATAAAATGTTAAGAATAGTAAAATTTGACCATAAAAAATTAATATGTAAGAAAGCTTCAAAATCGTGCAAATTTTACTTATTAAAATATTTCAGATAAAATTAATTCAAACCAAATTGGTTTAAAAGTACTAAATTTTGTTTATAAATTGTCAAAAACAACAAAATATAATAAAATGTTTTCAAAATTCAATCAAAAACAGTTTAAAGTGCAATTCTTGAAACATTAAAGTATTTTAAAAAACATTACCTGGCAAAAAACTATTGAATTTTTTAAATTTAAACAATTTCTAAGTTATAATATTATGCAGAAAGCAATTATTAAATTGTATACACAATTTTTAAATTAAATTATACAGATTTAATCAAAACTACCGGAACACCTAAATAATTCTGTAACCGTTAAAATTTTCAAAAAAATGTATTTAAAAGTTTTTTTGATTTTAAAAAAACTAATTTATAAAAAAAATTATTATCATTTTATTGTAGATTTTTTTTTTTTAAATAAAATACCCTGTTTATTTTTACATTTTTTTGATTTTAATATTAATTCTGATTATTTTTTGTAAACATATTTTTTTTATAAAAAGCACCATTTCTGAGTTATATGCAAACTCCTAAACTTCTAATAATAAACATTTTCCCACAAACATTTATTTTAACCAAACAATTAAAAAAGTTAAAAACTATTAACAAAACAATCATTAAACCACGAAAAATGTAAAAATTTATTCTCTTTAAAAAACTCATAATTTTCATAATCAAATAAACATCCCGTATGTTTTAAAAATTGTTCTAAAATTAGTTTAAAAAATTTAAAATGCAAAAATATAGAGGGTGTTTATTTTATTTTAAAAATTAGAGTTTTCTAACTTTTTTAATTAGAATATATTTTTAGATTTTTAATGATTTATTATTTGTTTTATTATTTTTTTTGAATGTTATTACTCTTTTTATGCGTTTAGTTAAAATAAATATAAATGTTTATGTGAAAATGATCTTTATTGCGGTAATTTTGACTAACCCTGTATAAAAGTATAACTGTTAGTTTTTTAAAGTAGATAAATATGGTACAACTATAAAAATTTAAAAAATAATTTGATTTTGTTAATATTTAATAAAGATAAGATAAGAATATATATGGATAGACTGTATTTGTGCAAAACTACACACTAGAATAGTTGATTGCAACATGAATATCACAACAAAACTTTTTATTACTTTAATTGGATTAAATATTATATTAACTACAACTACACAAAGTGAGCAATTTTATATTTTTAATTTGAATTTGTTTTAACAATTTTGTTTCAGAAATTTACATATGCGGAAAAGATAAAGATGTATGGATAACATCTTATTATCACAAATATTTCAAAATTTGCAACAACAAAACAGTACCAATCAAATTAGAAATTAATGATTCTGAAAGTAATTGGTATAGTATTAAAAGTAAAAATAATGTAATCATTTCTAGATAATTAATTCTGATTATGTTTTTGATATTTTTGTTGTGTTTTAGTTAAGCATTGAATTTAAGGAAGGAACTAGATACAAAATTAAATGCTTTAATAAACACAATAATCAATTAGTTTCTGCAAATTATGTGAATTCACCGATTGATTTATCGTATAAATTTGAAACTGCTTTCCCTTATCAAAAACTAAAAATAACAGGATTTAAAAATAAAGATAAAATTAAGTAAAGCTGTAAAAGCTATATTAATTAATTGTCTAATAATTATTTTATTTGTAGAAGTTTTAAAATATGCATGAGTAATGCTATATTCTGGCCAAATTTATGTGATGAAGTAAATACAAAATGGAAGAACAAACATTTTACAAATGAAATTACTTATTCTGAACCTATTGAAAAAACTTTAACTTTGTCTACAGAAAAAATATCGTATTCATGTGATTTTATGCAAATAAAGCCAGACCCAGTAATAGCGGAACCTGATGGTCATACATTAATTGGACTTTTACAAACTCAAGAAGGACATCAATATTTTATAAATTTTAATAAAAGCATGTACCCACATCTTAACAAAATTCAATATAATTGCTTAATTAGTGATAACCAACTTACAATTGATAATATTAATACCAATGACAATATAAATACACAAAAACATCCTACAACAGATAAAGTACCCACAAATAAAAATCGAACAAAAAATACAAATATTACAAAAGAAGATACAAAATCTGATGAAACAATCAATGATTCAAATAAAAATTCATCATCAACTGTAGTAATCGCAACAAGTTCATGCGTCATAATTTTATTACTACTTATCATTAGTTTCTTTGTATACAGGTAATAATAATAATAATCTAATACTATATCAATATCATAACACAATTTTTTTATTTGCAGATTTATAGTAAAAAAGAAAACATCCAAAAATGGTAATATAGCAAATGTAAGTTAGTATAAAATAATGTTACAAATCCTAACCTAAAATTTGTAGTATTAAACTTCAAACAAAACATAATATACAACTTGTATTGTAATTTTATTTAAAACATTTAAAATGTTTTTTAAATTTGATTTATACTTATAATTTTAAAGATGCAATTAAGCAGATTTGCTCTAATCTTAATTTAAATCAGTAATTTAGTTTCTATTTTTAATATTACAAATTTAATTTAAATTTAATTTACAAAAAATGTATAATATATTAGGAAGAAGCTGCAATGTACTTAAATTCAGAAGAATACGAAACTGAAAATGAAGAAGAATTTGAAATAGATGACGACCTAACACTAGAGCATAAAGTAAGTAATTAAATCAATAATTTAACAAAATCTTAATAAACATAATTATAAAAATAGGACATTCCAAATGATTTCAATTTACCATTAGTGATTCTCGATGATGATACAAAACTAAAAACTAGATACAAAAACATAATACCATGTAAGTACTAACCTATATTTTGTAAATTTCTTAAAAAACTAATAATATTTTAGATGAGCAAAATTGTGTCAAACTAAAAAACTCTCCTTATTACATCAACGCCAGCTACATTCCAGTAAGTATAATTTAATATAACAACAAAAATATGTCTAAATTTATTTAAGGGCGCAAATGGTAACAACAAATATATAGCAACTCAAGGCCCGCTAAAATCAACATTACAAGATTTTTGGCAAATGATTTGGAAAGAAAATGTAGAAGTTATTGTAATGCTTACTGAACTAATAGAAAATAATACTGTAAGTACTAACATTACAAAGTAATACTAATTAAAAAAATATGTTATATTTTTTAGGAAAAATGTGAACAATATTGGCCACTTTTAGAAAAGCAACAATCTTATGGAAATGTTGTAGTTAAATTTACATCAATAAAGCATTTTGTTGATTTTAATATAAAAGAATTTGATTTGCAAAATGATAATGAGTGCAGACAAGTTAAGCAAATGCATTATACTAAATGGCCGGATCATAATATTCCTATTAGTCCACAAAACTTTATCAACTTTATGCGATATTTTCGGAACGAAAAATTTGTTGCACCCATTGTAGTACATTGCAGGTAAGAAATAATATAATTCAAAATATGTTTGTTAACATACTACATAATGATAGTTTAATAAACATTTAAATATAATTTTTAAATAAATATTTTGAAAATTTTGATTTATTTTTATTATGTGATTTGTATTGTAAGCAATATTAAAAAAAAAAACTAAAATTTATTTCAAAATAATTTATTTTCTCAACATGTAGAAATTGAGTTGAAGTACCAATATTATTAATTTAAAACTAAAACATTAACAAATGCACTCGCAGTGGCGAAGAATGCATTGTATGCAAATTTAAAAAAAAAAATTAATTATCAAAAATATACAAAAGTTTTTTTTTACAAACATTTTTCAATTATAAAAGCAACAACTTGATTTAACTTACTACATTTAAAAACTTAAAAAAAAAATCACTTTCAATTGTAAAATTAATAAAACTAATTTTATTAAAGCGCAGGAGTTGGTCGCACTGGTGTCTTCATCCTCTGCGATTACTTATTAGACCAACATCTCAACAACATTGAATTAAATTATCCTGAAGCTTTAATTCATCTAAGAAAAAATCGCAAAGCAATGATTAGCAATTCGGTATGTATTAATTAAAAAATTATACAAACATAATTTCAATATTAATTTCAGATACAATACAAGCTGTGTCATTATGTAATTGAAGAAATCAACAAACCAAGCAGAAATATACAAATTGATAATTTTATAAAAACTGATTACGATGACAATCATTTAATAGAAGATTTTAAATGGAATAAAAATGATTCGGTTGATTTAATTTATAAAAAGCGAAGCCATCCTTTTTTCAAAGTTAATAAAAAGAAGAATAGAAATGAAACACCAGTTTTGAGTAATTTTTTAATTGAAAAATTTATTAATTAATTAAATTATTTCAATTTTAGCTTGTAAAAGTTTTATTTATTTAGATTACCACCCTAAAAATGATTTTAATTCAAATTACATTAACGCCAATAAAATTGAATTTGGTGAAAAAACTTTTATTTGCACACAAAATCCACTTAAGGATACAGTGGGTGATTTCTGGAGACTAATTGATCAGGAAAAAAGCGATTTAATTTTAGTCCTGCAAGACATTACAGATGTGGTAATTAAATAATTTATTATTTAATATTTGTAATTAATTTTTTTAAAGAAATTCTGGCCAAATGAGGATGCAATTCAACCAGTCAATTACCTTAAAATTACATCCAAATCACAAGTTAATCACGAAAATTATTCCGAAATTGTTTTGAATTTATCAAAAAAAAAGGTAATTAAATAAATAAAAAAATTGAATTTGTTTAATATTATTATTTCAGAACATTAGGAAAATAGAATTGATGTATTTAAAAAGTTGGAAATTAAATCAATTCCCTGATAAAGAAATTTTTGTTAGTTTTGTTTTGGAATCCATGAAGAAAAAATCTAATATTGTACTAGTGTGCAGGTAATTGTATTAATTAGTTTTAATTGTATTATAATAATTATATTTCAGTGATGGTTCGTTTGCATGTGGAATTTTTCTAACATTTGTTAAAGTAATGGAACAAATTAAATTAGAACAAAGAGTTGATTTCTGTAGTGCAATATCAACTTTACGGTTATATCGTCATGATTTTGTTAATGAATTGGTAAATATATTTGCAAATTTTGGTTAAAATTAATTTGTTTATTTTCAGGAACAATACAGATTTTTGTATGATGCAATGAAATCATTTGTTAGTCGTAAAGATAATGTTTACGCAAATGTTACTGCTTTTAATTGATAAAAGTTATTTAATAATATTATAAGCTTAGATTGTAAGATTTTATTATATTTTGTAGATTAAATTGTTTGTAATTTGAATTATTTTATAATAATATAGCAAAATAATAATATTAGTTGAGAATTTATCATTATTACTGTAAAAGCGATTAGCACAACCATAGAAACCAAAGTTTGCATAAGAATTAAAGCATTTTGATAGTTTACTAATTAATATTACTATAATTCTGAAAAGCCAATTGTTGAATAAAATCTGCACAAAAAACGTATTTTTTTCTTAAATTGATCAAAAAATAGCATTTAATAATTATAACAAATTGTAAAACTGCTCATAAAACCCAATTGTTGCACAAAATTGTTCTAAAATGTCACAAAAGTAATATTTTTATTTGAAATTTATCAAAAATTGCACTTATTTGTCATTTTTTTATAATAAATCGCTCAGAAAAGCTAATTTGTACATAAATTAAGCAAAAAAATACACTTTTTAATACTAAGTTTATATAAAATTGCTTAGAAAAACTAATTGTTGCATAATATTTGCATAAAAACAATATTTTCTAGTAAAATTGATAAAAAATACTATTTTTGATTTTAAATTTGTATAAAATCGCCCAAAAAAGCTAATATGTACATAAAATTTAAGCAAAAAATCAGTTTTTTTAAAAATTTATTAAAAAAAAAAAATGTAATCCAAAATTTGTACAAAATTGCTCAGAAAAGCGATTTTATACAAATTTAAGGGCAAAAATAGTATTTTTTGATAAATTTTATAATAAAATATGATTTTTATGCAAATTGTTCTTTAAAATTTGCATAAAAATCATATTTTATTATAAAATTTATCAAAAAATACTATTTTTTCTCTTAAATTTGAATAAAATTGCTTAGAAACCCAAATTTGTGCATAAAAATTGCAAAAAAAACAACATAGTTGCTTATCAAATTTATCAAAATTTATTGTTTTTGGTACTAAAATTGTATAAAATTGATGAAAAAAGCTAATTGTTTCATAATATTTACACAAAAAACATATCTTCTTAAAAAAATCATTAAAAAATTCCATTTTTAATACTGAATTGGTAAGATATCGCTTCAAATGGTTAATTGTAGCGCAAAATTTGCAAAAAATGAACAAGTTTTTTATTAAATTGATCAAAAATTGCCGTTTTTGATACTAAATTTGGATAAAATTGCCCAAAAAAACTAATTGATACATAATATTTGCACAAAAAGCATGTTTTTTAATAAAAAATAATAAAATAATATAATTTTTAATACTAAATTTGTATAAAATTACTTAAAAAAGCTAATTGTTTCATAATATTTGCACTAAAAGCATATTTTCTTAATAAAATTCATCAGAAATATCATTTTTGATACAAAATTTGTATAAAATTGCTCAAAAATGCTAACTGGTGTCTGAAATTTGCGGAAAAAAATATAGTTTTTTATCAAATTTATCAAAAATTATCTTGTTTAATACTAAATCTGTATAAAATTGCTCAGGAAAGCTATAATTTGCATAAAAAACAAGTTTTTTATTAAAATTTATCAAAAAATATTCATTTTGATTCTAAATTTGTATAAAATTACTCAAAAACTTTATTTTGTGCATGAAATTTGCAAAAAAAATTAGTTTTTAATAAAGTTTAATAAAAATTACCGTTTTTGATACTAAATCTATATACATTTACTTAGAAAAGATAATTGTTTCATAATATTTGCACAAAAACATATTTTTTTATAAAATTAATTAATTTGATTCTAAATTTCTATAAACTTGTAGAAATAAGCTAATTGGTGCCTAAAATTTGAGCAAAAATACATAGTTTCTTATATAATTTATCAAAAATTACCGTTTTTGATGCTAAATATGTATAAAAATGCTCAAAAGAGCTAACTGTTTTATAATAGCTGCATAAATATCTTTTTTTTTAATATTTCAAAAAATACCTAATTTGTGCATAAAATTTGCAAAAAAAAACATAGCTTTATATAAAATTTATCAAAAATTATCGTTTTTAGTACTAAATTTAAATAAAATCTCTTAAAAAAGCTAATTGTTCTATAATGTTTGCACAAAAAAACATATCATCTTATAAATTAATCAAAAAATGCCATGTTTGATCCTAAATTTGTATGAAAATGCTCAAAAAAACTAATTCGTACATAAAATAAGCAAAAGAAATATAGTTTCTTATAAAATTTATCATAATTACCGTTTTTGATACTACATTAGTATAAAATTGTTTAGAAAAGCTAATTATTTTTTGATATATATATAAAATTGATCAAAAAATACAATTTTTGATAAATTGTAAATTTGTATAAAAGTGTTTAATAAAGCTAATTTATGCACGAATTTTACAAAAAAAGACAAAGTTTTGTATCAAATTAACAAAAGTTTAATCCTAAATTTGTATAAAGGCAATTCAATTTCAAACGAATAAGAGAAGGGGTAGGGAAATTTGCTTTAGTATTTTTTTTTTTTCAGTTTTTTAACTTATTAGTAATTTTTGGATCGGCTTATGAGGGTATAAAACCATAAAAAAAAATTGAGATTTATAAACAAAAAATGCGATTAAGTTGAAAAACGACAAAAAAACTAAGAAAAAATGTATAATTTTTAAAGTTATGAAAACTGAAAAAAAAAATACTAAAGCAAATTTTTCAATTTCTTCCCCTGCTCTGGTCAGTTTGAAATAAAATTGCCCCCATAATGTTCCAAAGCTATCATAAAATGTTTTTAAAATATTACAATTGTTACAAAATGCTCCAAAATTATCATAAAGTGTTCTTAAGATCCTATATCGTTCCAAAATTATTATGAAATGTTCTTAATATATTACAAATGTTACAAAATGTTCTGGAGTTATTATAAAATGTTCTTAAGATACCATAATGTTTCAAAACTATTATAAAATGTTCTTAAGTTATTACAAATGTCACAACCATCTTTATTAAATAAAAAAAAAAAAATATTAGTTTTTTGCAAATTATTCCGAGTTTGACCTTAGATTTAAATTCTGTATAATATTTTTTTTTTATAAAATTTAATTTACATACAACATTAAAAAAAAATTATTTATACAAATAATAAAGTTAAACTATCTTTTCTGAAAAAAAAAAATTACAATATCAGTTTTTGGCAAATTATTCCTAAATTTGCATTTTTCGACAAATTATAGCTAGATTTTGTTGCTTTCTGACAATATTTTGACATTTAAAAGCCGGAGTTTATGACTAAATTTTGCTGTTTTTATTAATATTTTATTATTTAATAGCTAGATTTTGTTATTTTTAAAATATCATAATTTTTTTTACAAATTTCAACAGTTTTTGGCCAAATTTTGGTACCTTTTGACAAAATTTTGTTGTTTTAAAGTCAGTTTTTGCTATTTTTGAAATTTATAAATAAAATGTTGTGCTTTAAACTATTTTTGGGTAGATTTCAATTTAATTTGAAAATAATTTTTTATTTTATTAAAAGAATTTTGCACTTCTTAACAGTTTATAGCCAGATTTTGGTGCATTTTGACAATATTTTAATGTTTCAAAGCTAGATTTTGACTTTTTTTTTATTATTTAAGCAACATTTGGCTGATTTTTAATTCTATCGGAAACAATTTTAATGTTTTATGAATTAGAACTTTGCATTTTTTAACGGTTTATGACAAAAATTTGATAATTTTAGCAATATTTCAATATTATTTAATCAAAATTTGTTATTTTTGAAATTTTATATTTTTTACATTATTTATTATGCTTTTTGTCTACATTTTGATGTTTAATGTTGCTTTGTTAGACATTTTATAAATATAACTTTGCATCGTTTTTGGCCGGATTTCAATTCTAATACATAATTATAAAAATATAATTTTGCATTTCTTAACAGTTTTAATTATTTTTTTTATGATTACTTTTTCAATAGTTTCATTCCAAGATTATGGTGCTTTTTAAATTAATTTACTGTTTCTAGAACTGTACTTTTAATCAAATTTTGATTTAAGATGAAAACATTTTAATGTATTATGATCTGATTTAGTTCTTTTTGACAGTTTATGAATAAAATTTTGCACCTTTGACCTGATGTGATTCTGCCTGAAATAATTTAATGAATAAAATTTGCACTTGTTAACACAGTAGCACGATTTTGATGCTTTCTAACAATATTTATTTTTTATGGCTGGATTTTACTATTCTTAAAGTTTTATAAATTTAATTTTACACTTTTAAACGGTTTATGGCCAGATTTTAGTTATGTTTAGATATTTTATGGCCGGATTTTGTTATTTTTGACATTTTATAAACAAAATTTGACTATTTTTATTTATAATTTTTCTAAAAATTTTATAATGTTTTACGATCCGTTAACTTTAAAATTTTATGAATAAAATGTATTTTTTAATAGTTTATAATCGCATTCAAAAAAATTACAAAACTGTGCACATTTTTAAAGCTGTCTCTCAATAGTTTGCGGTGAGGCTTAAAAATTATAATAATCATAAAAAGGCTGGAGTTGTTGTTGAAAATAAAACTGAAAAAAAAAATATATCACAAATTGTCAACCTACGAGAGACACTGCCAAAGTTTGCGAAAAATGTAAAGCAAAACACAAATTGTGCAAGTTAAATGTATAGAAAAGCAGCGCGGGAATAATTACCCGTCGTTACACTAAGGATGAGATGGACCAAGCCGGCACGAGTGGAATAAAGTGGGGCAGCATAGAGTGAAGTTCGGGCGCGAGACGTACAAAGGAAACTCAGTAACTTTTGCGCTGTGAAGCGATGCGGTCAGATGATTTGACAACAATTTATTATTAAAGGTATTATTGCTAAATAGTGTTAAGTTAATTAATATTTGTCGTTTAAGCACGGAGTGGTATATATGCTTTGTTATATAAAAAAAAATAATTTATATAACTAAGTTCTACACTAGTTTTAATTAAACTGTTATTAGTAACTATTACTTAATCTATTACTTGAGTTAATTTTAAAAACTTTTACTTAAGCGGTTACCGGTAACTATCATTAAATGATACCAATAACTATTATTTAAACTGTTACCGATAACTATTACTTAAATGGTTACCATAAACAGTTATTAGTAACAGTTACTTAAACTATTGACACTTGAATAACAGTTAATAATTAAACTTTATGGACTGAACCGTTAACAAACAAAAATTACAGTTTACATAACTGGATAGTTTACACTAACTGGACAATTTACCTTTAAAAATTGATGCCAAAAGTTGTCTTTTAAAAATTAACAGTTGACATTTGAAAACTTATAGGTATCAAATTGGACAATTAACATATCTAAACTGTTACTGACAACTATTATTTTAACAAATAATAATTAAATTATCATCATTAACTATTACTATAACTTGAGTTGTTTTCAAAATCTTTTATACCGGGAACTGTTATCCAAACTGTTATTGGTAACTGTCCTTAAACTGTTATTGTTAATAATTAGTTAAACTGTTATTGGTAACTGCTACTTAACATATTTCCTAAGTTGTTCTTTAAAATTTTATTTAAATTATTATAATTAACTGCTGGTAACCGTTAACTAATACATATATCGGTTATTGATAACAGTTACTTAAACTATTTATACTTGCTTGATAGACCGGACAGGTGACACTTAGCAATTAAATGTTGATTAATTTTTTGAATAAATTTTGCTCAAGTTTGTTACAAAAAATTTATCAACATTGATTTAGAAAACCCGTTTATAGCATGAAATCTGTTTACAAAACCACAAAATTTTAAAGACAATTAATTTATAGCTTAAAAATCTTGCAGAAAACTTATTTTCAGCATAAAATTTGTTTAATGTTTAAACTTAATTTCAACCCACGCACTCAAGTGTTTGTAATCAAGAAATTGAATCACAAACACTTTGGCGGGTTAACACAAAAATTTAAATTAATTGTGCAACTTTTGATACTAAAGTTTGTATAAGAATTAAAGTAATTTGATAGTTTACTAATTAATATTAATATGATTCTGAAAAGCTAATTGTTGAATAAAATCTGCACAAAAAACGTATTTTTTTCTTAAATTTATCAAAAAATAGCATTTAATAATTATAACAAATTGTAAATCTGCTCATAAAACACAATTGTTGCAGAAAATTGTTTTAAAATGTCACAAAAGTAATATTTTTATTTGAAATTTATTAAAAATTGCACTTATTTGTCATTTTTTTTATAATAAATCGCTCAGAAAAGCTAATTTGTACATAAATTAAGCAAAAAAATAATAGTTTCTTATAAAATTTATCAAAAAATACACTTTTTAATACTAAGTTTGTATAAAATTGCTTAGAAAAACTAATTGTTTCATAATATTTGCATAAAAACAAAATTTTTTAGTAAAATTAATAAAAAATACTATTTTTGATCTTAAAAGAACAATGCAAACGGGAAGATATGTTGTAGAAGCCCATAATAACAAATATGAAAACCGAAAAAATGAAGTCACTGTGAGGAAAGTTTTTAATAAATCTTAAACGCGCCATCCATAGGAATTTTTAAAAAGTGGATTTTTGAGGAAGCGTGACAAATTTGTTATTGTTAAACATATAACAACATACCACCATTGCCACTGACAAGCCTCAGGCTTAGCGGCATCATTAAAAATGTAATTATTTATGGGAGGTGGTTTAGTGGGTAGGGCCTCTTTTGAATAAGAGGAGTCCCACACTACGTCCGTAAAGGATTCCACCTTCAGCAGAAAAAAAATATATATATTTGTATAAAATTGCTCAAAAAAGCTAACATGTGCATAATTTTTTTCAAAAAAACAGTTTCTTAAAAAAATTATCAAAAAAAAAAACAATTTTTGATCCAAAATTTGTATAAAAGTGCTCAGAAAAGCCAATTGTTTCTTAAAATTTGCATAAAAATCATATTTTAAATTAAATTTATCAAAAAATACTATTTTTGCTCTTAAATTTGTATAAAATCGCTTAGAAAAGCAATATTGTGCATAAAATTTGCAAAAAAAAAACATTTTCTTATCAACTTTATCAAAATTTATTGTTTTTGATACTAAAATTGTTAGTTCAGTCAAATATGCTTAGTTATACAAAAAATTCCAAAAGTTTTAAAACTTTGTACACTAATTTATAAGTATTTAAGAAAGAATATACTAAAAGTCCTGACAAATATGACACAAGCTTTAGCGGTAATGACTGAAAACAAAGCAATTTTTTCGGTTTTTTGTTAATATCTCAAGAACTGTAGGTAGAAGATAAAAGTTGACTATATACATAATGAAAGTTGATAAAATTTGCAATAAAAATATTTTTTTGTATTCACAGCGGTTACTGAGTTATAGAGCGCTAAAGAATACAAAAAAAAGTTATTTGTATTGTTACAAGCCAAGAAACCGGTCTCTTTTGTTTGGTCCTCCGTTCATTTTGACAGTCCTCCCTTTCTCCCCCGACTATCTGCCCTTCCTTCAACATAGCGTTTACAATACGCGTGGCATACGGGTCAAATTGTAGTGTTAGTCCAGTCTCTCTTTTACCTTCTATGTTTATAGGGAAAAAAGGTAACTAATTTTTTAACAATGTTTCTAAAGATAGCTATCAACAACCAGAGTAATAAGGACTTAAACAACTACTTATAACATAAGCTTGCTTCTTATTCTTTATATTTATTTGAGAAAACTGGAATGCTGAAAACAAACAAATCCGCCTTATGCGATACTTTTCCTGTACTATAAGAAGAAACCAATCTTTTTGATTTTGACATTGTTTTGGATAGAGAATTACTGTGATGTGGCCCAAAAATCCTCAATCTCAACAATTTGCCAATGTTATGTCGCCTATGTTCTTAATCATAATGGCTGCAAGAGCTGTACCGTTGCGTTTGATGGCTATTTAGCGGCATTATTCAGTACGTAGACAGCTAAATAGAGCCGCTAATAGCTAAAGAAGTCAATTGACATAATCTTTACCGTTTTTGATACTAAATTTATATAAAATTATTCAAAAAAGATAATTGATGTATAATATTTGCACAAAAAACATATTTTCTTATAAAATATAGAAAAAAATATCATTTTTGATCTTAAATTTGTATCAAATTAACTGGTGCATACAATTAAGACAAAAATACATAGTTTTTTGTATGATTTATCAAAAATTACCGTTTTTCTATAAAAATGCTTAAAAGAGCTAATTGTTTTATGATATTTGCATAAAAATCATTTCTTTTAATATTTAAATAAATACCGTTTTTAATCATAAATTTAAATTTAAATTAAAAAAAAACTATTTTGTGCATAAAATTTGCAAAAAAAAACAGTTTTATATCAAATTTATTAAAAATTATCGATTTTAATACTAAACTTAAATAAAATCTTTCAAAAAAGCTAATTGTTTGAGAATATTTGCACAAAAAAAAACATATCTTTTTATAAAATTAATTAAAAAATATCATATTTGATCTTAAATTTGAATAAAAATGCTAAAAAAATTTGTACATAATTTAAAAGCAAAAAAAATATACTTTCTTATCAAATTTAATAAAAATTACCGTTTTTGATATTACATTTGTATAAAATTGTTTAGAAAAGCCAATTATTCTTTAATATTTTTATAAAATTCATATTTTTATATAAAATTGATACTATTTTTGATCAAAAATTTGTATAAAATTGCTTAAATTAGCTTATTTTTAAACAAAAAATGCGATTAAGTTGAAAAACTTAAAAAAATTGTATAATTTTTTAAGTTATAGAAACTAAAAAAAAATACTATAACAAATTTCTCAATTCACCCGCACCCCCTGCTCTGGTCCGTTTGAAATGAAATTGCGCTTATAATGTTTCAAAACTATCATAAAATGTTTTTAAAATATTACAATTGTCACAAAATGTTCCGGAGTTATCATAAAATGTTCTTAAGATCCTATAATGTTTCAAAACAATTATAAAATATTTTTAAGTTGTCACAAATGCCACAACCATTTTTCCTGAATAAAAAAAAATTAAAAATATCAGTTGTTTGCAAATTATTCCTGAATTTGTCCCTGGATTCAAATTTTGCATAATAAAATTTTAATAAAGTTTACAATAAAAAAAAAAAATTTATACAAATAATAAAGTTAACCATATTTTCTGAAAAAAGAAATTACAATATCAGTTTTTGGCAAATTATTCCTAAATTTGCAGTTTTTGACAAATTATAGCTTGATTTTGTGACAATATTTTGACAATTTAATGCCGGATTTTTCTGATTTTGACATTTTATAAACAGAATTTTTTATTTTTCAATAGTTTATGACCAAAATTTACTGTTTTTGATATTATTTTATAGCCAAATTTTGCTGTTTTTAAAATTTCATAATTTTTTAAAAAAAATTTTAACAATTTTTGGCCGGATTTAGGTGCTTTTTGACATAAATTTGTTGTTTCAAGGTCAGTTTTTGCTATTTTTGACAATTTATAAATAAAATATTGCGCATTAAACTGTTTTTGACTAGATTTTAATTCTATTTAAGAATAATTTAATGTTTTATAACCGCATTTAAGAACTTTTTATTAAAAGAATGTTGCACTTTTTAACGGTTTATAGCCGGATTTTGACAATATTTTAATGATTTTATAAATTTTATATATTTTTACATTGTTTATAGCCAGGTTATGATGCTTTTTGATGTTTCAATGCTTCATTATGCTTTCTTTGACGTTTTATAAATAAAACTTCGCATCGTTTTTGGCCGGATTTCAATTCTATCTGAAAATATTTTAATGTTTTATGATTGTATTTATATATATTTTTGATTTTATAATAATAGAATTTTTTGCTTTTTAATAGTTTATAACAATGTTTTCATACATTATAGGTAACGTTAATTTTGACAATCTATAAAAAAAAGCATTTTTTAATTGCAGGATTTTATTTTTTGTATCAATATTTGAATATATATATTCTATTTTGATACTTTTGACGTTTTATAAAAATAATTTAGCAATTCTTAATAGATTATGGCCGGATTTTAATAAATATTTTAACTTTTTTTAAATTTTATTGCCTGATTTTGGTGTTTTTAGAAAATGTTTGTTGTTTTAAGACTTAGTTTGGCACTTTTAATTTACGATAAAAATATTTTAATGTGTTATGATCTGGTTTAGTTGTTTTTGACAATTTATGAATGAAATTTTGCACCTTTAACCTGATATGATTCTGCCTGAAATAATTTAATAAATAAAATTTGCACTTTTTAACACAAAATTTTAATGCTTTCTAACAATATTTATTTTTTTATGGTAGAAATTTACTATTCTTGACAATTCTTTTACATTTTTAAACGGTTTATGGCCAGATTTTAGTTATGTTTAGATATTTTATAGCCGGATTTTACTATTTTTGACATTTTATAAACAAAATTTTTGTCCGGATTTTTATTTTTTCTAAAAAATTTATAATATTTCATGAACAGTTATTTTTGATTTTTTATGAATAAAATTTTGTATTTATTAATAGTTTATAATCGCATTCAAAAAAATTACAAAACTGTGCACACTTTCAAAGCAGTCTCTCAATAGTTTGCGGTGAGGCTTAAAAATTATAATAATCATAAAACGGCTGGAGTTATTGTTGAAAATAAAACTGAAAAAAGAAACAAATCACAAATTGGCAACCTACGAGAGACACTGCCAAAGTTCGCAAAAAATTTAAAGCAAAATACAAAGTACGTTATGTAAATCGCTTTATTGCTTCTCAAAATATTCTCCTTTAAAATTTATACACTTTTGCATTTGATGAAACCAATCTTCAAAACAATTTTGCTAATCTAAACGAGGTACCTCCAAAGCAAGTGATTTAAATGCTTCAACGGCCTCTTCAGGCTATGTAAAACGCTTGCCACGCATTTTATTTTTGATATGTCGAAATAGGAAGAAGTCATTGGGCAATAAATCAGGCGAATATAGACAATTAGTCATAAATTGGATGTTGTTACTGGTCAAAAACTCTACAGTTTGTTGTGCTGTGTGAGCGCTTGCATTATCATAATGAACAATGATTTGTCGGTATACGTTATTCTTTTAAATTTCAGCAATAATTTCCGGTAAACAAATTGAAGTATACCAGTTAGCATTAACTGTTTTTCGATTTTCTAATGAAACAGTTGCAACATGACCCGTTTTTCCAAATAAACAAGCAATCAATCTTTTTGAAACGCTCTGAAAACGCACCGCTTTTGTAGGTTTAGGTTCATTTTGAAACACCCATACAGTCAATTGCTGTTTAGTTTCAGGTTCATATAAATATTTCTAAGATTTGTCACCTGTTACAATGTTATATACCAAATTTGAACGACTCCTTTCAAATTTTTTTAGCATTTCCTTGCACCTCTTGACACGTGCTTGTTTTTGTTTTTCTTTCAAATTGTGTGGAATCCAACGACTGCAAAGCTTCCTGACATGCGAATGATCGTGCAAAATTGTATGTATTTGTTTTGCTGCAATGCCTAAAGATGCCTCTATCTCACTATAGGTCACATGCTGATTTGACAATCTTGGTTCGTCAAGAAATCCATCACAAAAAAAATATGTGGGTTGCTGAATAAATTAAGTAAGATTAAGAGAAACAGAAAAAATTATAGATTGTTGTCCGGATAGTGTTGTAGAAGATTCACAATTATGTACATTAAAATTTTGTAACAAAATTATTTTACCTTGAAGAAGATTGTTAATACTTTCAAAAAAATTATAAAAAAGTTTGGAGTTGCCTGCTTTATTTGGAGATCGGTATATGCCAATTACAAAAATAGTCTTATCGGTAAGATATAGTTTAAGAAATATGCTATTATAACTAATACCTTAAATTTTGTAAGTCGTCAGTCTAAAATATGCTTATTGTTTGTGGATATAGGCACAAACACACTGTTGATCAGCAAATGAATGTTTTAAGATAATTTGAATTGAAATCTATAGATACACCAACAATTATGAATGAAGAAGTTTATTTGCTTCCGTCTGCAATTAATTTTTCTATTAATAATAACTCTGCTTCTTTTGCAACTCTTATTGCTCAAACTAAACCTTAGCAGAAAATTCAGCCTAACACCCCAACAATTTTTGGTTGTAGTCCAAGTGACAATTGCAAGCTTATGTACCTACCAAACTTAAACGCGGAACTAATAAATCCGATGTGATAAACTATGTTAAATTGAAATACTCCAATATTTCAATTAATGCTGTAGATCTAGTTGTAAAATCTGGAAACTACAGTAGTTTTAAAATCTTCGTTATAGCTGACCATGCTCGGGCTATTCTATGTAATGACTTTTGGCCAGCTAACATTGCTGTCCACAAAATGGTCGTCCACAAAATGTTCCTGCTTTATCTTCAATGGATTTTCGGAGCCTGAATTCTGTCAACAGCTTAGAGCTATCTTCAGAAATGATAACTGCTTTTCCATCTACTACCAGAACGTCGGGGGTTTAGAAATTAAACTTAAGAAACTCTTGTATCTGATTACGATGTGATTGTTCTTACTGAAACCTGGCTTTCTCCTGACATCGGTGACTCGCAATAAAATCTAACAAGCTATCATTTATTTAGATGTGATCGCTCTACCCTAACAAGCTCTAAACAAGGCGGAGGTGGTGTTCTAATTGCTATTAAGACTAAATTTAAATCTGTGTTACTTTATTCGGCGTATGTTAGAGTTTAGCATTTATTTGTAATTGTTAAGTTTAATCTTGTGTCATATATAATTAATGCTGTTTATTTACCATCTAATTCGACTAGTGACAAATATCTTGACCACTGTTGTTTTGTCAAATTTATTGTCAACGAGTTTCCAAGCAATAAGTTAATTTTATTAGGCGATTACAATCAACCTGCAGCGTCTTGGGTTAACGATGATTTGGGTATAAGAGTAATTTGTAATGATAGTTATCCTGCTAATTTAGTTGCTAATTCGTTTGGGTTTTTAAAATGTGTACAATGTATATCTATTCCTAATAGTGAAGGTGTGTTTTTAGACTTATGATTTACCAAAAATTGTGATATTTCTGTGATAGAAGCTGTAGATGTTTTGTTAAATTTAAGCCAATAACATACTGAGTACCAGTTAACTACAAAATGTAATATTCTTCTTCTTCTTCTTCTTCTTCTTCGTATTTCCTCTTGTCAGCGGAGTCGTGACCATATCTATTTAATATTACCTGTGGTATCTTAAATTGTAATTATGTTTTTAATGATTTTAAACTTGCCAACTACAGCGCAATCGATAATTATTTGTTGAATTTGATTGGACTGCATTTTATTATAAGTGTGATATTGATATGTGTTATGATGTATTTTACTCTGTAATCTATTATAATATTGATTGTTTTGTCCCTAAAAACTGTGGCGTAAAAACAATTTTTTGATTTGGTTTAGCAAAGAATTAATTTCACTTACCAAACTTAAGAAAATTGTACATAAACGTTATAAATCTTTACAATTATTGTTGGATTATAATGAATTCCAATCTATTTAATCTTAGTAAACATCAATACAAGCAATATATATTTAATATCACCAACTGAAAGTAAAATTCAAACTAATCCAAAACATTTTTGGAGATTTGTTAGTGAGAATAAAAAAATATGGCTTTTTGGCCACAATGTATTATAAGGATGAAACATGTAATAATGGGATCGACTTTGTTGTTTTGCAGATTTTTTTCTTCAGTCTATGATAATAAAATCCATCCAACTCTAATGTATAAGTTTTTTTTTTTAATTATTATTAATTTTCAATTAGTTTGTTTGATATTTTTAAGGGAATTGTGAACCTCAAATGTAATTTAAGCGTTGGACCCGACGGCATTCTATCTATGCTGTTAAAAAAATTTATGATTGAATGAAAGTAAGTTTTCTTAAATATGGAAACAAAGCTATATTACGCCTTTGATGTGATATTACTAACTATAGAGGCATTTGCATTCAATCTGCTATACCTAAATTGTAACTAGTCAGTTACAATGGATGTGCAAAAGCATTTTAGTGAAAGAGCAGCACAAATTTTGTGAAGGGCATTCCACACTTACTAATTTACTTTGATATGAAAATGATACTTTAAATGCATTTGAATCTAAAGTACAAGTTGATTCTATCCATATCGATTTTTCAAAGGCGTTTGATGATGTGAGTCACAATATTTTAATTGCTCAGAGCTCTGGGTCCTGCATAATTAGCTTTTTGAAAAATTGCACGTAGTCTGTAAAAATTAATATTTTTTTGTTACAGCTCATTCGTGTTTCATCAGGTGTTCCTCAAGAATCTGATTGTGGACTAATTTTATTTTTACTTTTCATTAATGATATCCCACAGTATATCAATTCATCGTCATTTCTTTTATTTGCGGATGATTTAAAAATGTATACAAGAATGTCATCTCTCAATGACTGCCATCTTTTACAACTGGACTTGGATTCTATAAATACTTGGTGTTTTATTAATAAATTATTTTTTAATGCTGATAAATGTTTTTCAATAAGTTTCTATAGAACTTTAAGTAAAATTTCTTTTAACTATATAATTGACACTAAAGTGTTAAACAAAGTCTCACAAATAAAAAATTTAAGATTTGTATATAGAATGTCCGCGGATTTATCAGCCAGTACACTAAAACTTTTATATTGTGCTTTGGTGCGATCGCATTTAGAGTATGCTCCGTCAGTTTGGAGTCCTGTTTATGAAATTCATAACCGTAGTATTGAACAAATTCAAAAAAAGTTTTGTCGTTTATTGTCTTATAAATCCGGCATATTATCTGTAAGTTATGATTACTGCTACATTGCTTCATTGTACAACCTACCGCCATTGAAAATTCGACGCAAAAGAGCTGATTTGTCGTTCTTGCGTAATTTAATTATGTCTGAGATTGGTACTCTCCCATTCCATGTAGCACCTTATAATAGACATAGCAGACATTCTTCTTTATTTCGCGAGTCTACCCATTCTACTAATTATGGTTTCAACAATCCACTTGGTAGAATGTGTAGATTTGCAAATAATTTACTAACTGATATTAATGTATTTTGTGTCTCTAAATCTACGTTCAGAAGTCAGCTAAGTCATGCTGACTAATGTTTTAAGCTTTTATGAATGTTATTTTTTGTATTCTTTATTTTTGTATTGTAAAACATCATTGTTTATGTATATTTGATGTAGATGTAAATGGTAAGATTATACCGTGAATAAAGTATTATTAATTTTAGTACCAAAAACAATAAATTTTGATAAAGTTGATAAGCAACTTTGTTTTTTTTTGCAATTTTTATGCACAAATTTGGGTTTCTAAGCGATTTTATACAAATTTAAGAGCTTTTTTGATAAATTTTATAGAAAAATATGATTTTTATGCAATTTTTAAGAAACAATTGGCTTCTCTAAGCACTTTTATACAAATTTTGGATCAAACATTGTTTTTTTTTTTTTAATTTTATGTACATATTAGCTTTTTTGAGCGATTTTATACAAATTTAAAATCACAAATAGTATTTTTTATCAATTTTACTAGAAAATATTGTTATTATGCAAATATTATGGAACACACAATTTGTATAATTTAGTATTAAAAAGTGTATTTTTTGATAAATTTTATAAGAAACTTTTATTTGTTTGCTTAATTTATGCACAAATTAGCTTTTCTGAGCGATTTATCATAAAAAATGACAAATAAATGTAATTTTTGATAAATTTGTAATAAATATACTACTTTTGTGACATTTTAGAATAATTTTGTGCAACAATTGGGTTTTATGAGCAGATTTACAATTTGTTATAATTATTAAATGCTATTTCTGGATAAATTTAAGAAAAAAATACGTTTTTTGTGCAGATTTTATTCAACAATTAGCTTTTCAGAATTATATTAATATTAATTAGTAAACTATCAAAATGCTTTAATTCTTATGCAAACTTTGGTATCAAAAGTTGCACAATTAATCTAATTTTTTTTTCTATGGTTGTGCTAATCGCTTTTACAGTAATAATGATAAATTCTCAACTAATATTATTATTTTGCTATATTATTATAAAATAATTCATGGCACTATACTAAATCAATTTCAGAACTATTTTGGCGTGTAGGGTTTGAAAAGAGGTGTTTGGTCTCACTCTCTAAAGATGCGAGCTTTACTGTCACTATTTTAAAAATGAGTTTAATATTTAAAACAAAAAATCTTGAATTACGATAGATTTCGGTGAAATTTTAGTGAATATAATTTAAAATTTAATTTTTTTTTTTTTTAAATAATGTTTTTGCAAATTTTCAAAAAACTTTTTTATTACCAAGTAGATTTTAACAAGACATTCATCATTTCAAAAAAATTAAATCAAAAAAATCCAACTTAAGATAATCAACTGTCAAAAACACTGTAATTTTTGCACTTTTCAACAGGATCACAGCGGATCTTACTGATTTTGTTTTTATTTTTTGATTTTTTCAATAGAGTTTTATACTTTTTAAGAGTTAAGAGCTTAATTTTAATGTTTTTGGACAATATTTTTATAATTTTAAAAACCGGTCATTTGACTATTTTTGACATTCTATTATTTCTAACAATATCTTTGTTGTAGGTTTTTTAAGTGGATTTTTGAGGTTTTTTATGCCTAATTTTAATATTTTTGTAGAAGTTTGTAAAATTTTATTCTTATTTTTATGTTTTTATGGCATTTTTATGCTCAAATTAATTTTTTCTGTGCTATTTTAAGATCCTGAAAGTAAATTTTGTGTTATAAATCGATTTTCTGCGTCAGTTTTGTCAAATTTTAAAAAGATTTTTGTAGAAATTTTATATGGTAAACATGATTTTTTATCAAATTTGATGCAAAAAATAAGTTTTTTGTAATTTTTATGGTATACATAAATAGTGTTTCTGTGTAATTTTTATTTATACACTTTTGAGTTTAAAATATTGTAAAACTAAACAGCTTTTTAAAGAAATTTAATTTAAACTAAATAGTTGCATAACTTTCTTATTATATTTTAGAATTTAATTAAATTTGATTCACACATCAAACATGATATTACTAATAATAATAACTCTTTATTTATGGTATAAGTAAAACCATTTACATCTACATAAAAATACAATGAATATAAACAATATAATACATATATAAAATAATCAATATAAAAAACAGAAGCAAAAAATCGACATAAAAAACATAATATAATATAAAATACATAACATTTAACCAATAAGACTCAATTGAATCTTAAACATAGATTTAGAACAAAAAAAAATGAAATTGTATGTTAAACTGTTTGCAAATCTACAAATTCAACCAATAGAATTGTGAAATCCATAATAAGTAGAATGTGTAAATTCTATAAATAATGAAATCTGCCTGGTACGTCGTTCACTAATAGGAATGTAGCATGGAAAATATACAAGTAACTCAGGACAGTCTACCTCAGACATTACTAGACAACGCAAAAATGAGAGATCTGATCTTTTGCGCCAAAGTTTTAGTGACGGTGAATTGTATAGTGAAGAAATGTAATTGCAATCAAAATTAACCGACAATATACCAGATCTATAGGACAACAGGCAAAAAAATTTGTTTTGAATACGTTCAATATTCTGACTATGGATTTTATAAAAAGGGCACCAGACATCAGTTCATCAGAAAAATAAATTAGAAAAACTGTGCATTGTTTTTGCAATACCTTTAATCTAAACGATATAAAGCATCCAGTACAACAACGTACAGTTAATGATAATCCAAATGCGTGAGTTTGTCATTATGTTCAATAATTAAACTTGTAAACATCCTCTTTATAAAAAATTTTGCAAAAAGATCTTGGTTACAAGATTTTACTTGTACAGGAATTGAAACCACACAATCATTGTTTGCGCCGTACATTTTGTAAATGCGCTAAAGAAAACATTGATAGAAATCCACAATTTTATTTGAAAATTTTGTTCAGTAATGAAGCACACTTTTGGTTGAATGTCAACAAACAAAATTGTTGCATTTAGAGTAATAATAGTCGCTTTATGGACCAGTGGAATCATTGGTCCATATGTCTACAAAAATAGTGATGGTCAAATCGTTACAGTCAACGGTGAGCGGTACAGAGACATGATTGCTAACTTTTTCATGCCTCAATTGAACAGCATTAATGTTGCAAACATGTGGTTTCAGTAGGACGGCGCCACATTTTACAAACAATTAATTTCACAAAATGAATCTGTTAACTGGCTACATTGTTTGTGCGATTTGACGCTAATATATTATTTTCTCTGGCGATATGTAAAGTCCCATGTCTACACCAACAAACCAAAAACAATTACGCACTTGATAGCCAACATTCGACGCATTATTGCCGGAATACAGTTTAGACTAAAAACAGTAAGTAAAAATTAGACCTCCAAATTTTGATTTAAAAATAAATAAAAAGGATTTTAACTACAAGAAAATAGTATGTCTGATTAGCCTATTCAAATACAATGTTTACTTTAAAAACTAAAAAATTATTTAATAAGAATAGGAGTGAAAAACTGGATTAATCCATTATAATTGCTTTAAAATGTCACAAATATTATGATTATTATAAGAGCTGAAAATATAAACACAATAAAAACTTATTAAATCAATTTGGTTTTAACTTAATTTATTGCATCACACAAACACATTTGCAAGTACCAAATTGTGCTTAAAACAATTATTTAATAGTTATTACATACAGATTATTAGTATTTGTAGAATTGGTCTAAACAAGATTCAAAAATAAAAATTAACGTTGCAATAAACATTCCACTTAAATAAATTGCAAAAATAAGTAAAAGATGGTTAGCATTTAATGGTATAGCTTTATCGTCTTTATCAATATTTGTCTTCACAAACATTGCTTCTTTTGACCACTGTTGTATCATACCTACTTCTATAAATCTTTGTAACAACTTATTAAATTCATAGTAAATCGAATGTCCTTTCTGTACATACAAAGATACCAAATAAATATGCGAATAGATTTCATAAAATTCATTTGGATTTACTGAGCCTGATGTAATAATTATTGTAATATTACCTTCATCAGCTTTTTGTAAACATTCATCTAATGATTCTAAATCAAGAAGAAAAGAACAAATAGATATATTAGCATCTTGAATATCTTTTAGAGTACTTATTTGTTTTTCATATGCAAATAGAATATTATATTTATACGATAATCCAGTGTAAGTGTTAAATATAATAAAAGAAAAGAATACCCATGTAAATAACAAACATTTCATTAAATATCTTTTAGGTAAAGTAACGCCTTGTGTGAATAATACTGCAAAAAGTTGCAAACAAATATACAAGAATTCGTTTTGAATTGTTTGGTTGGTATGAATGATAAGTATATAATATGCTAAAAAATAAATAATAAATGTTCCAAATAACAAACGCCAAAAATATAAATCTAATACGTTGGTTAATCCATTGGGTATGCGCTTGGCTAATGGTACTGGAATGACGTATTGGCTTATATAATATGGATATGTTGGCATTGTCAAATAAGGCATTTCCATATTTTCTATAATTTTGTTTGTAGTACTATTACATATAAAATTTAATATTTTAGACATTTCTTTTAAAATTCTAACATCTAGTGGATCATAATTGTGATTCACAGATGCTGTAAATAGAATTCCTTTACCTTCTTTATCATCATCATTATTGTCATCGCCAAACAACTTATACCAATCATCACTAATATCACATCCATTTAAGTCTTTAAAAGTATTCTCATACTCATGTTTTACTATAGTTAAATTTAAATTGGAGCATTCGTTAATATAGATAATCGTGTCATTGTCACAAGCATTAATCAATCGACTGATGTGACCATTTGTGTCAATTACTAATGTATTATCAGTATCTATAACCTTCTCATCATCAAACATAAGATGATAAAAAAGTATTATATCAAATAACTTTTTCATATTTTCCTCAATAGTTACAATCAAATTAAGATTACCAACAGAAGGCATCATATTGGTATAATTATAATTATAAAACTCATACGATGTAATCATAATATTTGAATAAGAATTATTGTTATTATTGTTTATTATTACTGTTCTCTGTTTGTTAGCGACAATTGTATCTTGTAAGTTAACATTGAAATATCGGTCACTTTTATATTGAAATAAATATAATTTCATAAAAGGATAAATATCAAGAATTGTTTCAACACATTCACCCAATTGATTATAATTCTATAAACAAAATAATATAATATAAACTACAAAATTATAATAAACTTACCAATTGTGATGAAACAATGTAAAATAACTGTACTAAAACAAATACGTGCTTCATTTTTGATTCACCATGAACTTATGACTGGAATGAAATGGAATATTTTAAGATGTAATCAACATTGCATGCATAAATATTATTATACAAACTTTATTAATTATTAACAAACGGAAGGTTTGCACAAGAAAATCAATCATTCTGCACTAATAAATAAATTAAAATTGCTGAAAAAATATTATTAAAATGGCTGCTTAGTTATCTTTCAGTACTAAACTTGTTGAGTTTGGCTGTAATTCGTGTATTAAAGTTTCAAAAATTTTATAGAGCCCGGCGCATGCACCATTTATAACAAAATTTAATGTTTAGGGAAAAATTAAAAAAAGTATTTCAAAAAAGCAAACAAATTTTTATATTTTTAGAGTAAAAAAAGATAAAAAAATATTAATTCATTTTTCAAGCTCTAAAGTACAATTTTGATATAACAAGAACCAATCATTGTATTTATTCCTAAATTTATATAAAGAAAAATTAATATTTTTTAAAGCTCAATCATCTAGTCTTAATTCTGCAAATACCTATCATTGGATTAATTTATAAAATTAAACAATTAAATAAATTTACCATTTAAAGTGTTAAATTTTGTTGTCAAACTGTTAATTCGGTTTTTAAATTATATTTATTTATCAAAGTAAACTGCAATTGATTAGTTTGTGCTTCGATTGTGCGTGATGTTAGCAAAGCAAAGAATTGCTTAAAAAACATTTTTCTTTTAAGAAATTCATCACATCTTATAGAAAACGCATGTATTTTTTGAAATTAACTAAAAAAATAATCAAAAACATTTAAAATCGTACAAAAAACTCATAAAATTCAACTTCAAAAACCGCAAAATTGTATAGAATAAACATTTATTATATTAGAATTGTCTAGTAAACTTATTCCTAAGATATAATTCTTAAATTTGTGTTTAACCACTAACACTTGGGTGGGTGGATTTAGTTAGTTAGTTTAAATTTTTGGCGTATCAGCCTAAGAAGACTATTAACGCCGACTTGGGTGGGTGGACGGGCACATTGTTTACAAATGGTGGAACGGTGGTTTGAAATTGTATTCCCACCCACCCGCCCAAGTGTTTGTGATCCAATTTTTTGACCATTAACACTTGGATGGGTGGCGGGCATAAAGTTTAGAAATGTTGAAACGGTGGTTTAAAATCGTGTTCTCGCCCAAGTGTTAGTGATCTAACTGCTTGACTACTAACACTTTGGTGGGTGGGCAAGAAAACCCTTTACAAATGTTAGACTGGTGGTTTGAAAATGTATTCCCAACCACCCCGACCAAGTGTTAGTGATCCAATAGCCTAACCACTAACATTTGGGTGGGTAAGCTGGTACACAGTTTACGAATGTTGAAACGGTGGTTTAAAATCGTGTTTGTGATCCAATTGTTTGACCACTAACACTTGGTTTGATGGGCGGGCACACAATTTTTGAATGTTGGACTGGTGGTTTAAAAACGTGTTCCTAGCCACTTGCTTAAGTTTTAGTGATCCAACTGCTTGACAACTAGAAACAAACACACAAAATAAAAGCCATACAAAAGAAAGGAGAGATAGAAACAAAAATACAAAGAAAAAAAAAGTAATAAGGAAGGAAGGACAAGACAATTATGCATACCAGAAAATTTAAAAATAAAAAGAACATTTACAGAGACTATGATATCAAATAAAATTGCAGAGATAAGGAGAAGGAGAAAAAAAATGTTAAAGGAATGCGGAATAACAGAAATAAATAGGCAAATACCAAATGGTAGATACGCTACCTGGCAACGAGAAAAGACCAAAAAGTAATCCCAAATGGAGATACAAGAATATCACTGAAGGTAAAACTAACAATTTAGAATTGCCAAAAAGAATACAACTAAGGACCTAAAAAAACTAAAAACTCATCTGAAGATAAACCAAATAATTAGAAAAAATTACACACGGATTGAAGAGAATGTAAAGCTGGAGGTGAATGCAAATAAAAAAATTACTAAAAGGCAAAAAAGATAGGGGCTATAAGGAAAGAATGACCGGGGACATCATGCGTGCCGCAGATTCTGTGAGGCAATAACCAGCCCACTTTCAACTACTGCCAAATTTAAAACGCAGATAAGAAAACCGGAAGGTATTGCCATGCGTAAGTCATTCTTAAAGGCCATTTATTGAAACAAACACTTCACTACGTCCACAACATTTTTTTTTTTTAACTGCTAAACAACTAACATTTGGGTGGGCGGGCACTTAGTTTATGAATGTTAGTTAGTGGTTTGAAAACGTGTTCCCGCCTACTCACCCAAGTGTTTGTAGTTTAGTTTTTTTAATAACTCACACTTAGGTGGGTGGCCGGTAACATAGATTATAAATGATGGAACGGTGGTCTAAACACATTTTGTTTAAATCAAAATTTAACCAATAGTAGGACCAAAAAGTATACCTTTTCGAAACCTACATGCCAAAGTAGTTGATCAGTTGTTAGAGTGCTGTTTTCTGAAACTAATTTAATATAGAAAAATTAAGGAATTGACGGTCAAAGAAACAATCTGACATTATTTCATTTAATTCTTTCAAACAGAGCACCAATTACACCAAAAATACGTTATAAATTACCTTTCGTTATTAATTATATCGAATCCATTGAACTAATTACCATTCCTAGATTGCACAACATTGTTTAACACTTTTCTTTTATTCACTTAACACAAATATAGTATTTAATTGATTTATATTAAAGTCACACCGCTTATGACTTAACTGAAACCCCTTCACTCTATTATAAAATGTGGGGGTTGGTTAAAAATGTTTACTCAGCCCAGGCCGCTTTGTTCCGCACTTAACCAACTACACGGTTGATACTAATATGGCCATCTTGTTGCTGCAGGGAAGGAGGACGACAATCGGGTCGGATCGTTGTACTTCGTGCGCTCGTATCACTGCTGACAGCCATGAATACTAAAAACATGCAACTTTATTAAGATTTGCAATAAAATCATTCCTTTATTTGTACGAGTAAAAGTAGTAGCTTCTTTTATAAAGGAAGAGAATGACTACAAATAAAATAGTACATTAACAAGTGCAAAGATTGAAAACATTTGTTTTCAATTAGTTTATGATTTTAAATATATTGTGATCCAATAAATTTTGTGTAATCATGATTCATTGCAAGAATAAAGATTAGAGGCTGCAGTATATGTGGATTAAATTAGAAGGTAAGTTTTATTCCGATTGATTAATCTATCTATGTGTGAATTAACCTCTGATAGCTCTTTTAGCCATTTTGATATTGGGCTCCTTCTCTTGAAACTTGTAAGGTAAAGATTTATTAAATGTTTTTAAAACATTTAGGCCTGTAATATCCAACTCCTAATAAGGCACCTAATAAACTATTAGCTGAATAACCTAACTTTTAATTTTATTTATTTTATTAAAACTTATTAACAGCCATTTAAATATATGCTTAACATATACATTTATAACAAATAAAAACATTTAGCATATAATTTATTAGCCGCTCAAAGATGTAACAAAAATAAATCAAATTAAAATTTGAAAAAAGTTAGGTTATTCAGCTAATAGTTTATTAGGTACTTTATTAGGAGCTGGATATTACGGCCCTTAGTATTATAAATAAACCACTGTTTTATTTAAATTTATTGTATCACACAAGTACAATTGCAATTACTTAATTGTGCTAAAAACATTGTAATTTATTTTTATATATATATATAATAAATAACACATAAAGATAAATAAAATTTGTTTAAAAAAGATTCAACAATAAAAGTTATAATTGCAATAAACAATCCACTTAAATGAATTGCAAATATTAGTATAAGATTGTTAAAATTTAATGGTAAAGGACCATCGTCTTCATCAATATTTGGCGGTATAAACAATGCTTCTTTTGCTCACTGTTGTATCAAACCTATTACTATAAATCTTTGTAGCAACTTAAACTCAAAGTAAATTGAATGTCCTTTCTGGATATACATAGATACCAAATAAAGATGCGAATAAACTTTATAAAATTTATTTGGATTCACTGAACCTGATGTATCAATTAAAGTTGCATCACCTTTTTCCAATTTTTCCTCACATTCATAAAATGATTTGGAATCAAATATATAAAATAAACAAGATCATCAATAAACAGGAAAAACAAAATTGGTCCAAAATGAGATCCTTGAGAAACCCCAGATAGAACAACAATTGGTTGTAATAAAAAATTATTAATTTTCACACACTGAGTACGATTTTCTAAAAAGCTTGACAGCTTCGTAACAACAGATTTATAAAAACTCAAAGCCCAAAGCTTAGCAATCAAAACTCTATGATTAACGCAATCAAAAACATTTAAAAAATCTGTGTAAGTTAAATTAACTTGAACTCTTGATTGAAAGGCATTTAAAAAATCATTTTTGTAACCAAAAAGATTTGTAAGAGTAGAACGACCTTCACAAAACCTATGTTGCTGTTCCACTAAAATACTTTTTGCATTTAAAAAAATTATTTAATTATTAAAATATGTTAATTTTGATAGTTTCAATAGATTTTGCAACAAATATTGCGAATAAATCATAAATTTTGTTAAAATCAATTGATTAGTTCTTGTTTTATAAGCAAGAAATCATTTGTTTTTGTACTTCAATAAGTCAATGATGTATAGTTGGTTGCATATATTAGTTATTAAAAATAAATTTGCAATTTAATTTGTTAAGTAAATTGTAGGTTAGCAATAGCTTTTATCAAATAAAAAATATATTTTATTGCTAACCTTCAGTTTTTTTTTCTTCCGAAAATGACTTATTTTATTTTATTACCCAACTCCGTCTTTAAAATTGCCAAAATAGTTTCTAATTTTAGACCAATTATCACAAATGTCACAAAATATTCCGGAGTTATCATAAAATGTTCTTAAGATTTTATAATGTTTCAAAACTATCATGACATCATCACAAATGTCACAAAATTTTCAGGAATTATCAAAAAATGTTCTTAAGATTCTATAATATTCCAAAACTATTATAAATTGTTCTCAATATATCACAAATGTCACAAAATGTTCTGGAATTATCATAACATGTTCTTAAGTATACTATAATGTTCTAAAACTATTATAAAATGTTCTAATAAAATCACAAATGTCACAAAATGTTTTGGAATTATTATAAAATGTTCTTAAGATCCTATAATGTTTCAAAACTATCACGAAATGTTCTTAAGATATCACAAATGGTACAAAATGTTTTGGAATTATCAAAAAATGTTTTTAAGATCCTATAATGTTCTAAAACTATCATAAAATGTTCTTAAAATATCACAAATGTCACAAATTGTTCCGGAGTTATCATAAAATGTTCTAGAACTATTATGAAATCTTCATAAAATATCACAAACGTAACAAAATGTTCCAGAGTTATCATACAATGTTCTTAAAATCCTATAATGTTCCGAAACTACCATGAAATGTTCTTAAGATAACACAAATGTCACAAAATGTTTCGAAATTATCAAAAAATGTTTATAAAATCCTATAATGTTCTAAAACTAGCACAACATGTTTTTAAGATATCACAAACGTCACAAAATGTTCCAGAGTTGTTAAACATTGTTCTTAAAATCCTATAATGTTTCAAAACTATTAAAAAATGTTCTTAAGATATCACAAATGTCACAAAACGCTCCGAAGTTTTCATAAAATGCTTTAAAAATCCTATAATGTTCTAAAACTATTATGAAATGTTTTTAAAGTATCACAAATGTTACAAAATGTTTTAGAATTATCAAAAAATGTTCTTAAAATTCTATAATGTTCCAAAACAATCACAAAATGTTCTGGAGTTATCACAAAATGTTTTTCAGATCTTATAATGTTCAAAAACTATTATTAAATCTTTTTATGATATCACAAATGTCATAAAATGTTCCGGAATTATAATAAAATGTTCTTAAGATCCTATAATCTTCTAAAACTATCATGAAATGTTCTTAAGATATCACAAATGTCACAAAATGTTTCGGAATTATCAAAAAATGTTTTTAAGATCCTTTAATGTTCCAAAACTATCATGAAATGTTTTTAATATATCACAAATGTTACAAAATGTTCTGGAATTATCATAAAATATTCTTAAAATTCTAAAATATTTTAAAACTATCAAATAACGTTTTTAAATTATCACAAATTTCAAAAAATGTTCAGGAATTATCAAAAAATGTTCTTAAGATCCTATAATGTTCTAAAACTATCTTAAAATGTTCTTAATATATCACAACTGTTACAAATTTTTCCAGAGTTATCATAAAATGTTCTTAAGATCTTCTAATGTTTTCAAACTATTAAAAAATGTTTTTAAGATATCACAAAAGTCACAAAATGTTCCAGAATTATCAAAAAATGTTCTGAAAATTCTATAATGTTCTACAACTGTTATAAAATGTTTTTAAGATATCACAATTGTCACAAAATTTTCCGGAATTATCAAAAAATGTTCTTAAAATCCTTTAATGTTCTAAATTAATCTTGACTTGTTCTTAAAATATCACAAAAGTCACAAATTGTTCCAGAGTTATCATAAAATGTTCTTAAGATTCTCTTATGTTTCAAAACTATTAAAAAAGGTTCTTAAGATATCACAAAAGTCACAAAATGTTCCGGAATTATCATAAAATATTCTTAAGATACTATAATATTCCAAAACTGTTATAAATTGTTCTTATTATATCACAAATGTTACAAAATGTTCCGGAATTATCATAAAATGTTCTTAAGTATACTATAATGTTTTAGAACTATTATGAAATGTTCTTATAAAATCAAAAATTTTACAAAAAGTTCCGAAATTATTATAAAATATTTTTAAGATCCTATAATGTTCCAAAACTATTATAAATTGTTCTTAATATATTACAAATGTCACAAACTGTTCCAAAATTATCATAAAATGTTCTTAAAATTGTTCTACAACTATTATGATAACACAAGTGTCACAAAATGTTTCTAAATTATTATAAAACTCTAAAACAAGTTAACAGGCCAATAGATTAAATTGTAGAAGCTCACCCACTCATCCAAGTGTTAGTCAGTTGGTTCAATCACGACCTTCTTTTGTGACAAAATGATTTTTGACGTCGGCATAGAAAACAAACATTAATTTCCTTAATGACGGACATTTGGGTAGGTGGGCAGGGGACTTCAAAACAAAATAACGTGCCAATAATTTGGATTGGAATGACCCACCCACCCACCCAAGTGTTAGTTGTCAAGAGAATTAATCACGACCTTCTCTTGTAACAAAATGACTTCTAACGTTTGCATAAAAGACAAACAATCAATTCTTTAATAAAGGACACTTGCGTGGGTGAGTAAGCCACTCCAAAAGGCCAAGAATTGTTATTATGATGACCTCAAAATACTACTGAAGTTATAATAGTAATTTAAAACAATTACTATAATTGTATTTGAATGTGGGCAATTGAATCATTTCTATAAAAGGCTTTAAATTAAAAACTTGATCGAAACAAATGATGTCACCTTAGATATTTTTGTTAATAAACCCGGAAACGTGACTAGAAGGTGCACCCCGTAAAAGAAGAACCGACAGTGATGAAGACATCGTACACTTGCGACGAGAATTCCTGCATGTTCGCATTTTTCCATATTTCTCTAAACATAATTAATTGCTGAACAAGCTTGTTGTTATAATATTATTTTTTTATATTTGGCTTGATATATTTTCCCATAATTGGAATTCCTGCATTATTATGCAAAGGTCGCGGTCAACTCAAATCTGCATTTCTGGCTATATTTTATTATTTTTATACTGCCTCATTCTGAGTGCTTGTAAAAAAAAATGTTGCAACAAACAACAATTACATAATCAATTATCACAGGTAATTAAATCAATCAAGGGCTTTTACTTAACAGATTCTTTATTAATATATTTCTTTCATCTTCCGTAATTTCTTTTTTTTTTTCATTTCGTTTTAATTCATGCAAATGGTTTATTACAGTAATTTCTGCTATTAATAGCCCAACACGGAAAACAACACGATTTATTGCAACTGCAGGTTTGTTTGTTTTTTATACTATGTGTATCGTCGTCCGTTGGTGGGAAAATATGCGAAGAATGAATTCGATCATATCGAGATGACAAAAGTATTTTATTGCAAATTTAAATTTTATTTTGTTTTGAATTTTTATTAATCAAAATCAAAGATTTTTACTGTTACCAGTAACTATTACCTACACGGTTACCTGTTACTATTACTTAAACAGTTACCAATAATTATTACCGTAACTATTACTTAAACAGTTACCAATAACTATTACTTAAATTGTTACTAAAAACTATTACTTAAATTATTCCCAATAACTATTACCCCAATTGTTATCTAAACTGTTATTTGTAGTTGTTATATAATCTGTTACCAGTAACTATTATAAACACGGTTACCTATAACTATTACTTAAACAGTTACCAATAACTATTACCTAAACGGTTACCGTAACTATTACCTAAACAGTTACCAATAACTATTACTTAAATTGTTACCAGTAACTATTACCTAAATTATTACCAATAACCATTACCCCAATTGTTATCTAAACTGTTATTTGTAGTTTTTATATAAACTGATACCAGTAATTATTATCTAAACTGTAACAGCAATTGGTACTTAAACTGTTATTAGTAATTATCTAAACTGTTACCAGTAATTATTACTCAAACAGCCACTTTAACTGTTATTAATAATTATTACATTATTAACAATAACTATTACCCCAGTTGTTTTCTAAACTGATCAATTAAGCTCTACTTAAACTGTTACCACTAACTGCTACCCTAATTGCTACTTAAACTGTTGTTAATTAAATAGTTATCAAGGAATTCATTATTAAACAAATCTCTTATGTTTAAATGACATTTGACATTCAATCTTTTGAATATAATAACACCAACAATGGTTACCTTAACTATCACCTAAATTGTTACTAGTAATAGTTACTTAAGCTGTTACCGGTAACTAATATTGCTACTGTCACCTAAACTGTTTTAAGTAATTGTTACTTAAACTGTTACCCCAATTGTTTGTAAACTGTTACCGGTAGTTGTTTACACTGTTATCGATAACATAATATTTTTACAATTATACTATCTGTCATTTTTTTAACATAATAGTTTGTTAGGTTAACATCAAATAAACATCAAACTTCTGTCAAATTTATGACAATTCAATTTGATAGTTTTTATTTTAACTGTCAAGCTAATATCATATGTCAAATCTCTCGTATGTCAACTATATTGTATGTTAAATCTGTCGTATGTCAAATATGTTATATGTCAAATCTGTTAAAGGTCAAATCTGTAAAGTAAAATTTGTCATTTTGTAAAATGTCAAACTTTGTCAAATAAAATTTTTCTTTCAAATATCTGTCAAAAATCAAATTTCTAATGTTAAACTTTTATCTATTGTTAAGTTTCTGTCGGTTCTGTCAGTTTTTTTAAATGTCAAAGCATTAAACAATTTTCAAACTTTTAAGAAACGTCAGTTTTAAAATTAATGTCAACATTTTGTCAAATGTGACTTAATTAGTAAACTTAAGCAATTACTGAATTGAATTAGAAGCTATTTTCGTAACTTCTAAATCAAGTAACAATTTGCAAAGCTTAGGAACTAATAAACAATGTTTAGTCTACTAACTGTGCAAATTATGAGTTGCTAAGTTTACAATTTTAGAAATTATGCAATAATTATTAGTGAACTAAATCAATTATTGAATTAAATTAAAAGCAATTTTAGTAACTTGTAAATCAAGTAGCAATTTGCCATTTAAGAAACTATTAAGCAATGTTTAGTGCGCAATCTGTGCAAATTACAAAATGCTAAGTTCACTAAATTAAGACTTAGTAAACTAAATCAATTTATAAAATTGAAGTAAAAGCAATTTTAGTAACTTTTGAATTAAGTAGCAACTTGTAATTTTTAGTAACTATTAAGCCATATTTAGTCTACAATCTGTGCAAAAAATAAGTTGCTAAGTTCACTAAATTAGGACTTAATGCTTAATTAGTGAACTAAATCAACTATTGAAGTGAGCTTAAAGCAATTTTAGTAACTTCTAAACTAAGTAGCAAGTCGCAATTTTTAGGAATTATTAAGCAATGTTTGGGCCATAATTTAGGCAAATTATAAATTGGTAAACTTACTTAATTAAGACTTATAGCTTAATTAGTAAACTAAGTCAATTATTGTATTCAATTAAAAGCAATTTTAGTAACTTTAAAACCAAGTAAAAACTTGCAATTTTTAGCAACTAATAAACATTGTTAAATTTACAATTTGTGCAACTTAGAAATTGTTAAGCTTACTAAATCAGGTCTTATGACTTAATTAGTAAACTAAATCAATTATTGAATTAAAGTAAAAGCAATTTTAGTAACTTTAGAATCAAGTAGCAACTTGCAATTTTTAACAACTATTAAATATTGTTTAATTTATAATTTGTGCAATTTAGAAATTGCTAAGTTTACTAAATCAGGTTTTATGACTTAAATAGTAAACTAAATTAATTATTGTATTAAAGTAAAAGCAATTATAGCAACTTTTGAATCAATTAACAACTTGCAATTGTTGGAAACTATATAGCAATGTTTAAGCTACAATTTGTACAAATTATAAATTGTTAAGTTTACTAAATTAGGACTTATGGCTTTATTAGTGAACTAAATCAAGTATTGAAGTGTATTAAAAGCATATTTAGTAACTTTTAAAACACAAAGCAACTAGGAATTTTCAGCAACTTTTAAGCCATATTTAGTCCACATTCTGTGCAAATATTGAGTTGCTAAACTTACAAAATTAAGACTTATGCAATAATTAGTAAACTAAATCAATTATTGGAGTGAATTAAAAGCAATTTTAGCAACTTCTAAATTAAGTAGCTACTTGCAATTTTAAAAAAATATTTAACAATGTTTGGGCCACAATTTGTGCAAATTATAAAGTTCAATAAATTAAAACTTATGACATAATTAGTGAACTAAATCAATTATTAAATTGAATTAAAAGCAATTTTAGTAACTTCTGAAATAATTAAAAACTTGTATTTTTCAGCAACTATTAGGTCATATTTAGTCCACATTCTGTGCAAAAATTAAATTGCTAAGCTCACCAAATTAGGACTTAATAATTAGTAAACTAAATCAATTATTGAAGTAAGTTAAACATAATTTTAGCAACTTCTAAATTAAGTAACAGTTTGCAATTTCTAGATAATATTTAGCAATGTTGGATTTACAATTTGTAAAAATTATGAATTGCTAAGTTCACTCAACAAGGACTTATGGCTTAATTAGTAAACTAAAGCAATTATTAAATTGAATAAAAAGCTATTTTAGTAACTTTTAAATTAAATAGCTACTTGCAATTTTTAACAACAGATAAGCAATGTTTAGGTCACATTCTATGCAAATTATAAAATGCCAAGCTTACTAAATTAGGATTTATGACTTAATTAGTGAACTAAAGCAGTTGTTGAATTGAAGTAAAAGCAATTTTAGTAAATTCTGATTTAAGTAGCAACTTGCAATTTTTAGAAACTATTTAGCAATATTTATGCCACATTTTGTACAAATTATAAAATGCGAAGCTCTCTAAATTAGGACTTCTGACTTAATTAGTAAACTAAATGAATGATTAAATTGAAGTAAAAGCAGTTTTACTAACTTTTAAAATAAGTAACAACTTGTAAATTTCAGCAACTATTTAGACATATTTAGTCTACAATTTAAGCAAATATTGAGTAGCTAAACTCACTAAATTAGGACTTATGCAATAATTAGTAAACTAAATCAATTATTAAAGTGAATTAAAAGCAATTTTAGCAACATTTAAATTTAGTAACAAGTTGCAATTTTTAGAAACTATTTAGCAATGTTTAAGCCACAATTTGTAAAAAATGCGAAGTTTACTAAATTAGGACTTATGACTAAATTTTGACTTAATTGGACGTAATAGCAATCTTATTAACTTTTGAATTAATTAACAACTTGTATATTTTAGCAACCTTTAAGTCATAATTAGTCTACAATATGTGCACTTAATAAGTTGTTAAGCTTACTAAATTAGGACTTATGGCGTAATTAGTGAACTAAATCTATTATTGAATTGAAGTAAAAGCAATTTTAGTAACTTTTGAATTGAGTAGCAACTTGTAAATTTATAAAAACTATTAAACAATGTTTAAACCACAATTTGTGAAAAGTTTAACTTGTTAAGTTTACTAAATTAGGACTTATGGCGTAATTAGTAAACTAAATCAATTATTGTATTAAATTAAAAGCAATTTTAGTAACTTTTAAAATAAGTTGCAACTTGTAAATTTTAGCAATTATTAAACCATATTTAATCCACAATTTGTACAAATATTGTGTTAGTAAGTTTACTAATTTAGGACTTATGCAATAATTAGTGAACTAAATCAATTAATGAAGTAAATTAAAAGCAATTTTAGCAACTTTTGAATTAAGTAGCATTTTGCAATTTTAAGAAACTATTTAACAATGTTTAGGCTACAAGATGTGCAAACTATAAATTGCTAAGTTTACTAAATTAAGACTTATGGCTTAATTAGTAATCAAAGTAATTAATTGTATTGAATTAAAAGCAATTCTAGTAACTTTAGAATCAAGTAGCAACTTGCAATTTTTAGCAACTATTAAACATTGTTTAATTTATAATTTGTGCAATTTAGAAATTGCTAAGTTTACTAAATCAAATAGTAAACTAAATTCATTATTGAATTAAAGTAAAAGCAATTTTAGCAACTTTTGAATCAAGTAACAACTTGCAGTTTTTAGAAACTATATAGCAATGTTTAAGCTACAATTTGTACAAATTTTAAATTGCTAAGTTTACTAAATTAGGACTTATGGCGTAATTAGTAAACTAAATCAATTATTGAATTGAAGTAAAAGCAATTTCAGTAACTTCTGATTAAAGTAGCAACTTGCATTTTTTATAAACTATTTAACAATGTTTGGGCTACAATTTGTGCAAATTTTAAATTGCTAAGTTTACTAAATTAGGACTTATGGCGTAATTAGTAAACTAAATCAATTATTGAATTGAAGTAAAAGCAATTTCAGTAACTTCTGATTAAAGTAGCAACTTGCATTTTTTATAAACTATTTAACAATGTTTGGGCTACAATTTGTGCAAATTTTAAATTGCTAAGTTTACTAAATTAGGACTTATGGCGTAATTAGTAAACTAAATCAATTATTGAATTGAAGTAAAAGCAATTTCAGTAACTTCTGATTAAAGTAGCAACTTGCATTTTTTATAAACTATTTAACAATGTTTGGGCTACAATTTGTGCAAATTTTAAATTGCTAAGTTTACTAAATTAGGACTTATGGCGTAATTAGTGAACTAAATCAATTATTGTATTAATTTAAAAGCAATTTTAGTAACTTTTGAACTAAGTAGCAACTTGCAGTTTTTATAAACTATTTAACAATATTTGGGCTACAATTTGTGCAAATTTTAAATTGCCAAGTTTACTAAATTAGGACTTATGGCGTAATTAGTAAACTAAAGCAATTATTGTATTAAATTAAAAGCAATTTTAGTAACTTTTAAAATAAGTAGCAACTTGTAAATTTTAGCAATTATTAAACCATATTTAATCCACAATTTGTACAAATATTGTGTTAATAAGTTTACTAATTTAGGACTTATGCAATAATTAGTGAACTAAATTAATTAATGAAGTAAATTAAAAGCAATTTTAGCAACTTTTAAAGTAAGTAGCATTTTGCAATTTTAAGAAAATATTAGCAATGTTTAAGCCACAAAATTTGCAAACTATAAATTGCGAAGTTTACTAAATTAGGACTTATGGCTTAATTAGTAATTATTTGTATTGAATTAAAAGCAATTCTAGTATTTTTAGAATCACGTAGCAACTTGCAATTTTTAGCAACTATTAAACATTGTTTAATATATAATTTGTGCAATTTAGAAATTGCTAAGTTTACTAAATCAGGTCTTATGACTTAAATAGTAAACTAAATTCATTAGAGAATTAAAGTAAAAGCAATTTTAGCAACTTTTGAATCTAGTAACAACTTGCAGTTTTTAGAAACTATATAGCAATGTTTAAGCTACAATTTGTACAAATTGTAAATTGTTAAATTCACTAAATTAGGACTTATGGCTTTATTAGTGAACTAAATCAATTATTGAAGTGAATTAAAAGCAATTTTAGCAGCTTCTAAATCAAGTAGCAACTTGCAATTTTCAGAAACTGTTTAACAATGTTTAGGCTTCAATTTGTATAAAACATAAATTGCTAAGTTTACTAAATTAGGACTTACACAATAATTAGTAAACTAAATCAATTATTAAAGTGAATTAAAAGCAATTTTAGTATCTTCTGAAATAAGTAACAACTTGGAATTTTTAGGAAATTTTTGGGCTAGAATCTATACAATTTATAAAATGCCAAGCTCACTAAATTAGAACTTATGCAATAATTAGTGAACTAAATCAATTAATAAATTGAAGTAAAAGCATATTTAGTAACTTCTAAAACATGTAGCAACTTGTAATTTTCAGCAACTGTTAAACCATATTTAATCCACAATCTGTACAAATATTAAATTACAAAGCTCACTAAATTAGGACTTATGCAATAATTAGTGAACTAAATCAATTATTGAATTAAAGTAAAAGCAATTTTAGCAGCTTCTGAATGAAGTAGCAACTTGCAATTTTCAGAAACTGTTAACAATGTTTAGGCTTCAATTTGTATAAATTATAAATTGCTAAGTTTACTAAATTAGGACTTACACAATAATTAGTAAACTAAATCAATTATTGAAGTGAATAAAAAGCAATTTTAGTAACTTTTGAATTAAGTAACAACTTGCAATTTTCTAGGAACTATTTAACAATGTTTGGGCTAAAATTTGTGCAAATTATAAATTGCTAAGTTTACTAAATTAAGAGTTATGGCTTAATTAGTGAACTTAATCATTTATTGAAGTGAATTAAAAGCAATTTTAGCAGCTTCTAAATCAAGTAACATCATGCAATTTTCAGAAACTGTTTAACATTGTTTAAGCTTAATTTTGTATAAATTATAAATTGCTAAGTTTACTAAATTAGGACTTATGGCTTAATTAGTAAACTTAAGCATTTATTAAATTGAATAAAAAGCTATTTTAGTAACTTTTAAATTAAATAGCAACTTGCAATTTTTAGCAACTGTTAAGCAATATTTGGGCCACAATCTATGCAAATTATAAAATGCTAAACTCACTAAATTAGGACTTATGACTTAATTAGTAAACAAAATCAATTATTGAAGTAAATTAAAATCAGTTTTAGCAGCTTCTGAATCAAGTAGCAACTTGCAATTTTCAGAAACTGTTTAACAATGTTTAGGCTTCACATTTTATAAATTATAAATTGCTAAATTTACTAAATTAAGACTTACACAATAATTAGTAAACTAAATCAATTATTAAAATAAATTAAAAGCAATTTTAGCAATTTTTGACTCAAGTAGCAACTTGCAAGTTTTAAGAACTAGTTAGCAATGTTTGGGCCACATTTTGTAGAATTTTTAAATTGATAAGTTTAATAAATTAAAACTTATTAATTAGTGAACTATGTCAATTATTGTATTAAAGTAAAAGCAATTTTAGTAACTTTTAAATTAAGTAGTATCGTGTAGATTTCAGCAACTATTCAAACATATTTAGTCTACAATCTAAGCAAATATCGAGTTGCTAAACTCACTAAATTAGGACTTATGCAATAATTAGTGAACTAAATAAATTACTGAAGTAAATTAAAAGCAATTTTAGCAATTCCTGAATCAAGTAATAACTTGCAATTTTAAAAACTACTTAGCAATGTTTGGGCCACAGTTTGTGCAAATTATAAATTGCTAAGTTTACTAAATTAAGACTTATGACTTAGTTAATAAACTAAATCAATTATTGTATTAAATTAAAAGCAATTTTAGTAAATTCTGCATCAAGTTGCAACTTGCAATTTTCAGCAACTGTTAAGCCATATTTAATCCGCATTTTGTGCAAATATTGAGTTGCTAAACTTACTAATTTAAAACTTATGCAATAATTAGTAAACTAAATCAATTGTTAGAGTGAATTAAAAACAATTTTAGCAACTTTTGAATTAAGTAGCAACTTGTAAATTTTAGCAACTATTAAACCATATTTAATCCACAATTTGTACAAATATTGTGTTGTTAAGCTTACTAATTTAGGACTTATGCAATAATTAGTGAACTAAATCAATTATTAAATTGAAGTAAAAGCAATTTTAGTAATTTTTCAATTAAGTAGCAACTTGTTAGCAACTGTTAAGCTATATTGATTCTACATTCTGTATAAATATTAAATTGCTAAGCTCACTAAATTAGGACTTATGCAATAATTATTGAACTAAATCAGTTATTGAAGTGAATTAAAAGCAATTTAGTAACTTCTAAATCAAGTAACAACTTGCTGTTTTTAGCAATTATTAAGCAATGTTTGGGCCACAATTTGTGCAATTAATGATTTGCTAAGTTTACTAAATTAGGACTTATGGCTTGGTAAACTAAAGCAATTATTAAATTGAATAAAAAGCTATTTTAGTAACTTTTAACTTAAGTAACAACTTATAATTTTTAGCAACTATTAAGTCATATTTAGTCCACAATCTGTGCAAATAATAAGTTGCTAATCTTACTAAATTTGAACTTATGATTTAATTAGTAAACTAAATCAATTATTGAATTGAGGTAAAAGCAATTTTAGTAAGTTCTGAGTTAAGTAGCAACTTGTAATTTTTATCAACTATTAAGCCATATATAGTCTACAATCTGTGCAAATAATAAGTTGCTAAGCTCACTAAATTAGAACTTATGCTTAATTAGTGAACTAAATCAATTATAGAATTAAAGTAAAAGCAATTTTAGCAACTTTTGAATCAAGTACAAACTTGCAATTTTTAAAAACTATATAGCAATATTTGGGTTACAGTTTGTGCAAATTATAAATTGCTATGTTTACTAAATTAAGACTTATTACTTAATTTGTAAATTAAATCAGTTATTGAAGTAACTTTAAAATTAAGTAGCAACTTGCATTTTTTAGCAACTATTAAACATTGTTTAATTTTTAATCTGTTTAATTCAAAAATTGCTAAACTTACTAAATTAAGACTTATGGCTTAATTAGTAAACTAAAGCAATTATTGTATTAAATTAAAAGCAATTTTAGTAACTTTTAAAATAAGTAGCAACTTGTAAATTTTAACAACTATTAAACTATATTTAATCCACAATTTGTACAAATATTGTGTTGTTCAGCTTACTAATTTAGAACTTATGCAATAAATAGTAAACTAATTCAATTATTGAATTGAAGTAAAAACAATTTTAGTAACTTTTAAATTAAGTAACAACTTGCAATTTTTATAAACTATTTAACAATGTTTGAGCTACAATTTTTGCAAATTTTAAAATGACAAGCTTTCTAAATTAGAACTTATGACTTAATTAGTAAACTAAATCAATTATTGAATTAAAGTAAAAGCAATTTTAGCTACTTCTGAATCAAGTAACAACTTGCAATTTTCAGAAACTATATAGCAATGTTTGGGTTAAAATTTGTGCAAATTATAAATTGCAAAGTTTACTAAATTAAGACTTATGACTTAATTAGTAAATTAAATCAGTTATTGAAGTAAACTAAAAGCACTTTTAGCAACTTTTGAATCAAGTAACAGTTTGCAATTTTTAGAAACTTTTTAGCAATGTTGGATTTACAATTTGTAAAATTTATAAATTGCTAAGTTCACTAAACAAGGACTTATGGCTTAATTAGTAAACTAAAGCAATTATTAAATTAAATAAAAAGCTATTTTAGTAACTTTTAAATTAAATAGCTACTTGCAATTTTTAACAACAGTTAAGCAATGTTTAGGCCACATTCTATGCAAATTATAAAATGCCAAGTTCACTAAATTAGGATTTATGACTTCATTAGTGAACTAAAGCAGTTGTTGAATTGAAGTAAAAGCAATTTTAGTAAATTCTGATTTAAGTAGCAACTTGCAATTTTTAGAAACTATTTAGCAATATTTAGGCCACGTTTTGTACAAATTATAAAATGCGAAGCTCTCTAAATTAGGACTTATGACTTAATTAGTAAACTAAATGAATTATTAAATTGAAGTAAAAGCAGTTTTAGTAACTTTTAAAATAAGTAACAACTTGTAAATTTCAGCAACTATTTAGACATATTTAGTCTACAATTTAAGCAAATATTGAAGAACTAAACTCACTAATTTAGGACTTATGCAATAATTAGTAAACTAAATCAATTATTAAAGTGAATTAAAAGCAATTTTAGCAACTTTTAAATTTAGTAACAAGTTGCAATTTTTAGAAACTATTTAGCAATGTTTAAGCCACAATTTGTAAAAAATGCTAAGTTTACTAAATTAGAACTAATAGGACGTAATAGCAATCTTAGTAACTTTTGAATTAATTAACAACTTGTATATTTTAGCAACTTTTAAGTCATAATTAGTCTACAATATGTGCACTTAATAAGTTGTTAAGCTTACTAAATTAGGACTTATGGCGTAATTAGTGAACTAAATCTATTATTGAATTAAAGTAAAAGCAATTTTAGTAACTTTTTAAATAAGTAGCAACTATTAAGCAATGTTTAAACCACATTTTGTGCAAATTTTAACTTGTTAAGTTTACTAAATTAAGATTTATGGCTTAATTAGTAAACTAAGCAATGATTGTATTAAATTAAAAGCAAGTTTAGTAACATTTAAAATAAGTAACAACTTGTAAATTTTAGCAACAAAAAAACCATATTTATTCCACAATTTGTACAAATATTGTGTTGTTAAGCTTACTAATTTATGCAATAGTTAGTGAACTAAATCAATTATTGAATTGAAGTAAAAGCAATTTTAGTAACTTCTGATTTAAGTAGCAACTTGCAATTTTTATAAACTATTTAACAATGTTTGGGCTACAATTTGTGCAAATTTTAAATTGCTAAGTTTACTAAATTAGGACTTATAGCGTAATTAGTAAACCAAATCAATTTTGAATTGAAGTAAAAGCAATTTTAGTAACTTTTGAATTGAGTAGCAACTTGTAAATTTATAGATACTATTAAACAATGTTTAAACCACAATTTGTGCAAAGTTTAATTTGTTAAGTTTACTAAATTAGGACTTATGGCGTAATTAGTAAACTAAATCAATTATTGTATTAAATTAAAAGCAATTTTAGTAACTTTTAAAATAAGTAGCAACTTGTAAATTTTAGCAATTATTAAACCATATTTAATCCACAATTTGTACAAATATTGTGTAAATAAGTTTACTATTTTAGGACTTATGCAATAATTAGTGAACTAAATCAATTAATGAAGTAAATTAAAAGCAATTTTAGCAACTTTTGAATTAAGCAGCATTTTTCAATTTTAAGAAACTATTTAGCAATGTTTAGCCTACAAGATGTGCAAACTATAAATTGCTAAGTTTACTAAATTAAGACTTATGGCTTAATTAGTAATCTAAGTAATTAACTGTACTGAATTAAAAGCAATTCTAGTAACTTTAGAATCAAGTAGCAACTTGCAATTTTTAGCAACTATTAAACATTGTTTAATTTATAATTTGTGCAATTTAGAAATTGCTAGGTTTTCTAAATCAGGTTTTATGACTTAATTAGTAAACTAAATTCATTATTGAATTAAAGTAAAAGCAATTTTAGCAACTTTTGAATCTAGTAACAACTTGCAGTTTTTAGAAACTATATAGCAATGTTTAAGCTACAATTTGTACAAATTATAAATTGTTAAATTTACTAAATTTGGACTTATGGCTTTATTAGTGAACTAAATCAATTATTGAAGTAAATTAAAAGCAATTTTAGCAGCTTCTGAATCAAGTAGCAACTTGCAATTTTCAGAAAATGTTTAACAATGTTTAGGCTTCAATTTGTATAAATTATAAATTGCTTAGTTTACTAAATTAGGACTTACACAATAATTAGTAAACTAAATCAATTAATAAAGTGAATTAAAAGCAATTTTAGTAACTTCTGAAATAAGTAGCAACTTGCAATTTTTAGGAAATATTAGGAAATGTTTAGGCTAGAATCTATACAAATTATAAAATGCCAAGCTCACTAAATTAGAACTTATGCAATAATTAGTGAACTAAATCAATTATTAAATTGAAGTAAAAGCATATTTAGTAACTTCTAAAACATGTAGCAACTTGTAATTTTCAGCAACTGTTAAACCATATTTAATCCACAATCTGTACAAATATTAAATTACAAAGCTCACTAAATTAGGACTTATGCAATAATTAGTAAACTAAATCAATTATTGAATTGAGTTAAAAGCAATTTTAGGAACTTTTAAATTAAATAGCAACTTGCAATTTTTAGCAACTGATAAACAATGTTTGGGCCACAATTTTTGCAATTTATAAAAAGCCAAGCTTACTTAATTAAGACTTTTAACTTAATTAGTAAACTAAACCAATTATTAAATTGAAGTAAAGGCAATTTTAGTAACTTTTAAATTAAGTAGTAATTTCTAGTTTTTAGCAACTATCTAGACAAATTTATTCTACAATCTAAGCAAATATTGAGTTTATAAACTTACTAAATTAGGACTTATGACTTACTTAGTAAACTAAATCAATTTATTGAAGTGAATTAAAAGCAATTTCTTGCAACTTTTAAATTAAGTAACAACTAGCAAATTTTAGGAACTATTCAGCAATGTTTGGGCCTCAACTTGTGCAAATTTTAATTTGTTTATTTTACTAAATTAGTAAACTAAATCAATTATTGAATTGAATTAAAAGCAATTTTAGTAACTATTAAATTGAATAGCATCTTCCAATTTTTAGCAACTGTTAAGCAATATTTGGGCCACAATCTAAGCAAATTATAAAATGCCAATTTTACTAAATTAAGATTTTTGACTTAATTTGTAAACTAAATCAATTATTAAGGTGAATTCAAAGCAATTTTACAACTTCTTAATCAAGTAGCAAGTTGCAATTTTTCGGAATTTTTTAGCAATGTTTGGGCCACAATTTGTGCAAATTTTAACTTGTTTAGTTCACTAAATTAGGACTTATTGTTTAATTAGTAAACTTAATCAATTATTGAATTAAAGTAAAAGCAATTTTAGTAACTTGTGAATCAAGTAGCAACTTGTATTTTTTAGCAACTATTTAGACATATTTATTCTACAATCTAAGCAAATATTGAGTTTTTAAACTTACTAAATTAGGATTTATGCAATAATTAGTAAACTAAATCAATTAATTATTGAAGTGAATTTCAAGCAATTTTAGTAACTTTTAAATTAAGTAACAACTTGCAATTTTTAGGAACTATTTAACAATGTTTGGGCTACAATTTGTGCAAATTTTAAATTGCTAAGTTTACTAAATTAGGACTTATGGCGTAATTAGTGAACTAAATCAATTATTGAATTGAAGTAAAAGCAATTTTAGTAACTTCTGATTTAAGTAGCAACTTGCAATTTTTATAAACTATTTAACAATGTTTGGGCTACAATTTGTGCAAATTATAAATTGCAAAGTTTACTAAATTAGGACTTATGGCGTAATTAGTGAACTAAATCAATTATTGAATTGAAGTAAAAGCAATTTTAGTAACTTTTGAACTAAGTAGCAGCTTGCAATTTTTATAAACTATTTAACAACATTTTGGCTACAATTTGAGCAAATTTTAAATTGCTATGTTTACTAAATTAGGACTTATAACGTAATTAGTAAACTAAATCAATCATTGTATTAAATTAAAAGCAATTTTAGTAACTTTTAAAATAAGTAGCAACTTGTAAATTTTAGCAATTAAGAAACCATATTTAATCCACAATTTGTACAAATATTGTGTAAATAAGTTTACTAATTTAGGACTTATGCAATAATTAGTGAACTAAATCAAATAATGAAGTAAATTAGAAGCAATTTTAACAACTTTTGAATTAAGTAGCATTTTGCAATTTTAAGAAACTATTTAACAATGTTTAGGCTACAAGATGTGCAAACTATAAATTGCTAAATTTACTAAATTAGGACTTATGGCTTAATTAGTAATCTAAGTAATTAATTGTATTGAATTAAAAGCAATTCTAGTAACTTTAGAATCAAGTAGCAACTTGCAATTTTTAGCAACTATTAAACATTGTTAAATTTATAATTTGTGCAATTTAGAAATTGCTAAGTTTACTAAATCAGGTTTTATGACTTAATTAGTAAACTAAATTCATTATTGAATTAAAGTAAAAGCAAGTTTAGCAACTTTTAAATCAAGTAACAACTTGCAATTTTTAGAAACTATATAGCAAAGTTTAAGCTACAATTTGTACAAATTATAAATTGTTAAATTTACTAAATTAGGACTTATGGCTTTATTAGTGAACTAAATCAATTATTGAATTGAAGTAAAAGCAATTTTAGTAACTTCTGAACTAAGTAGCAACTTGCAATTTTTATAAACTATTTAACAATGTTTGGGCTACAATTTGTGCAAATTTTAAATTGCTTAGTTTACTAAATTAGGACTTATGGCGTAATTAGTAAACTAAATCAGTTATTGATATGAAGTAAAGGCAATTTTGGTAACTTTTGAATTGAGTAGCAACTTGTAAATTGATAGAAACTATTAAACAATGTTTAAACGTCAATTTGTGCAAAGTTTAATTTGATAATTTTACTAAATTAGGACTTATGGCGTAATTAGTAAACTAAATTAATTATTGTATTAAATTAAAAGCAATTTTAGTAACTTTTAAAACATGTAGCAACTTGTAATTTTTAGCAACTGTTAAACCATATTTAATCCACAATCTGTACAAATATTAAATTACAAAGCTTACTAAATTAGGACTTATGCAATAATTAGTGAACTATATCAATTATTGAATTGAGTTAAAAGCAATTTTAGTAACTTTTATATTAATTAGCAACTTGCAATTTTTAGCAACTAATAAACAATGTTTGGGCCAAAATTTGTGCAAATTATAAATTGCTAAGTTTACTAAATTAAGACTTAAGGCTTGTTTAGTAAACTAAGTCAATTATTAAATTGAATTAAAAGCAATTCTAATAACATTTAAATTAAATAGCAACTTGCAATTTTTAACAACTGATAAACAATGTTTGGGCCACAATTTATGCAATTTATAAAAAGCCAAGCTTACTTAATTAAGACTTTTGACTTAATTAGTAAATTATATCAATTATTAAGGTGAATTAAAGCAATTTTAGCAACTTCTTAATCAAGTAGCAAGTTGTAATTTTTAAAAAATATTTAGCAATATTTATGCCACAATTTGTGTAAATTTTAACTTGTTTAGTTTACTAAATTAGGACTTATAGTTTAATTAGTAAACTAAATCAATTATTGAATTAAAGTAAAAGCAATTTTAGTAACTTGTGAATCAAGTAGCAACTTGTATTTTTTAGCAACTATTTAGACATATTTATTCTACAATCTAAGCAAATATTGAGTTGTTAAACTTCCTAAATTAGGATTTATGCAATAATTAGTAAACTAAATCAATTAATTATTGAAGTGAATTATAAGCAATTTTAGTAACTTTTAAATTAAGTAACAACTTGCAATTTTTAGAAACTATTTAACAATGTTTGGGCCAAAATTTGTGCAAAATATAAATTGCTAAGTTTACTAAATTAGGAGTTATGGCTTAATTAGTGAACTAAATCAATTATTGAAGTGAATTAAAAGCAATTTTAGCAACTTTTGAATCAAGTAGCAACTTGCAATTTTTAGAAAAATTTTAACATTGTTTGGGCCACAATTTGTGCAAATTATAAATTGCTAAGTTTATTAAACTAGGACTTATGGCTTAGTTGGTAAACTAAAGCAATTACTCAATTGAATAAAAAGATATTTTAGTAACTTTTGAATTAGGTAGCAACTTGCAGTTTTTAGAAACTATTAAGCAATGCTTTGTCCATAATCTGTGCAATTTATAAATTGGTAAGTTTACTAAATTGGGACTTATGGCTTAATTAGTAAACTAAATTAATTATTGTATTAAATTATAAGCAATTTTAGTAACTTTAGAATCAAGTAGCAACTTGCTATTTTTAAAAACTATTAAGCAATGTTTAGTCCATAATCTGTGCAATTTATAAACCGCTAAGTTTACTAAATTATAACTTATGACTTAATTAGTGAACTAAATCAATTATTAAATTGGTGGTCTACTTACCCACTTAAGTGTTACTTATTCAAAAGTTGAATAAGTGCAAAATGGCGTCTGCATAAAAGACAAATATTCAATTTCTTAGTTTTAATCAAATTAGAAAACTTACAACAATTACGGCAAAAAGTTAAATTGTGAATAAAAACAAAAATTTGGACAAACTTACTAAAGCAAATAAATATATAAAAATTAAAACAGACAAAAACTAATTAAAAATTGAAAGAAAAATGTTAATTTGTATAATAAATTAGTTAAATTTACATTATTAATTACGATAAACTTGAAAACCAAATTAAGCAAAAACTACAGAAAGTTAATTTACATTCAAAAACTTAACTTACGACAAAATGTTTAAACTTACTTACTTATATTTTAAGTTTATTAATAAATTATTAATTTAGCCTAGGGATTTATAAAAAGGTTATTAGCTTAATTTTGTAGTTTAATTATTTGTTTATATTTTTGATTAGACATGACCAAACTGATACAAATTTTAATTAATTGTAGAATTATCTAATATACATTTTATTTATAATTATTTAAAGATTTGAATTCAATCAATAGTTGAATACTCATGATCTTTATTTAAATACGCTTTTGTGACATCATAAAGATATTTGTATTGTTCCTAAAATTGCAACCAATTAGATTATAAAAATTAAAAAAATAAATTACAAACCAAATTATAAACAAAATCGCTTCGATACATCCGTAACATGCTTATAGCTCTATAAAAATCGACAACTTCTTCCAAATTGATTTGTTCTAGTACTTTTAAGAAGCTCAAATAAATTCCACAAGCTTCTGAACCATCACTAAAATTTCATAATTAATTTTAATTTAACAAATTTATTTAATACTTATTACGAGCAAACCATGGTGATTTTATTATAGTTATTGCTCATGGATTGAAGAACAAAATTAATAAAAATTTCTGGTTTTGGAAAACTGTTCCTATGCCAATTTTTTAAATACATTAAAGTGATATCTTTGTTGACCTAAAAAATTATTTTAAAATTTTAAATTTTTTTTTTAATAAAAAATTACCTGAGTTTTAGATAATTTCAGTTTAATTTCATCATAATGTTCATGGAATATATGAGAATTTGGGGTTATTTTTAAGTAATCGACTACTTGAAGATGGGTTTTAGTAGACCAAAATTCCTAAATAACTTTAAATTATTAATTGATTAATAAAATAAAATTTTACTTACAATATCGCTAATTTCTTGTAAGACTAAAATTAGTTGCGTTTCTTCCTGATCAATTAATCTCCAGAAATCACCAACGGTTTCTTTAAGGGGATGTTGAGTACATATAAAAGTTTTTGCATTATGGTAAATTTTGCTAGCGTTTATATACTTTGAGTTTAATTCATTTTTAGGATAACAATCTAAATATAAAAACCCTTTACAGCCTAAAATAAATAATTAGTTACAATTTCTAAATTTGTGTTTACTTACTTAAAACTTCATTTTTGTTTCTATTTTTATTTTTATTAATTTTTAATTTTTTCCTGGTATAAATTAAATCAATAGCATCAGTTTTAATATATTCAAAATCCATTTTTAAATTATCATAATTGCTTACAAGAAACATTTCAATAGGGATTTGTTTAGGTAGTTTAAAGGCTTCTTCAATAACATAATGACAAAATTTGTATTGAGACTAAAATGCATGTTTATGTAGTCTGTACTAAATATATTTTCCTTACACTTACAGATAGATTAACCATATTCATGCGATGTTTTCTTAAATAAATTAGAGCTGAAGGATAATCCAACAATATGTTGTTGTTATATTGATCCAGTAAGTAATCACAAAGGATGAAAACACCTGTGTTATCAACGCCAGTACTGTAAGAAATTAAATTAATTTCTATTAAATTGTTTAAAGTAAAATTATTTACCTGCATTGTACGACAATGGGAGAATTGAATTTTTGTTTACGGAAGTATTGAATGAAATTGATAAAATTGTGAGGACTATGGGGGATTGAATAATCCGGCCATTCAGTATATTGCAGTTGGATTAATTCCCTACATTCATCACCCTTTTGTAATTGCACTTTTTTCACATTAAAATCTACATATTTAACTGTTTCAATTAGTTTTCCATAAGATTCAATCTTAACTTCCTGATCCGGCCAATATTCCGATTCAGTTAACTATAATTCAAATTTATTTACAAAAAAATTATGATTATTGCACAACATACCGTTGAGTTTTCTTGTCCTATTAACATAACAATTATTTCCACTTTTTCTTGCCAAATCATCTTCATAAAATTACCAATAGTTGATGGTTGAGGATGTGTTGTTGCTATATACTTATTGATTCCTTCAGAATTCTTTAACATAATCAATTTATAAAATTAATTAAAATCGGGTTATAAATGTAGCCTTTAAGTATTTATTGCTGATAAATAAGTTATAAAGCAATTTTTTGTTCACTTTGCGATGCACCAGAAACAATATTTTTGCTTCAAAAAAACTATTGTTGATTATTTTGTTAAAAGCAATTTTGTTTCCAATTATTAATAAACAAATTATAGCAATTTAATTAAAAAAAAAATTTTAAAATCGTCAACTTTAAAATGCTCTGGAAGCAATAATTGTCAATATTTTTGATTGAAATTTTCAGCAAATTAGCTAACCACATTGCTAATTACTTTGTAAATAAGAAATTTTGTTTCCAATTAGTAATAAGTAAATTATTACAATCTGACTTAATTAATTTAAAAATTGCAAGCAATAATTGTTAAAATTTTTGCTTCAATTTTTTACAAAATTTGCTAAACATATTGTTGATTACTGTGTTGTAAAGAAATTTTGCTACCAAATAATAATAAGCAAATTATTGCAATTTGACTGAATTAATTTACAAAAAACGGAGTTTTTTGTTTAAATTTAAAATGCTCTGAAAGCAATAATTATAAATATTTTTGATTGAAATTTTTACCAAATTAGCTTAACTTATTGCTAAATACTGCGTTAAAAGTATTTTTTTGTTTAAGCAATAATAAAGAATGTATAGCAGTTTGACTTGGTTAATTTAAAAAAAGCGGAATTTTTCCGTCAGCTTTGTGACGCTCTAGAAGCAATAATGTTCAAAATTTTTGTCTTAAATTTTTACCAAATTAACTAAATTTATTGTTAATTACTGTATTAAAAGCAATATTGTTTCTAATAAATATTAAATTAATTAGAGCAAAATAATTTTCTTAATTAACAAATTGCGGATTTTTTTTTTCAACTTTAAAATGCTTTGGAAGCAATTATTTGCAATATTTTTACTTAAATTTTTTACCAATTTTTCTGAACATATTGCTAAATACTGTGTTAAAAGCATTTTTTTATTTTATTAATAAATTTCTCATAGCCACACTCGACTCAAAAGAGATCTGCGATTCTTATTGCAATTAATTTGTTTGAAACAAAATCAAGACTATTGAAAACACATTGTCAACCTGGTCAGCAAAAAGTCCGACAAAATGCAAGACCGTATCAAAATTTTAAATTCAATTTTAAGCAATTTAAGCTAAAACACAAACAGCATTTAAAAGAGATGCGCAAGAACTTCAACAGAAAATTGTCAAAAAGAGATATCAAGAAAGGTGAAAAACTCTATACCATAATACCGAGTTGGTAATTTAAATTGGATTAAGATATTAGATTAAAATATTGGATTACAGTCTTTGTTTGTAACAAAATGACTTCTGGCGACCGCAGAGAAATAAAACCTTAGTATACCATAATACCAAGTCAGTAGTTTAGTTTGAAGTGGCCCATCCACCCACCCAAGTATTTGTCTTTAAAAAGTTAGATCATAACCTTGTCTTGTAAGAATATGACTATTAAAGTCCGTAGAAAAATTAAACCTCTATATCATAATACCAAAGTAGTAGTTTGAATTGGAGTAGCCCACCCACTCATCAACTTGTTTGTTTTCAAGAAATTGAATCACAACCTTCTCTTGTGATAAAATAACTTCTGATATCCGCAGAGAAATCACTCTATACCATAATACCAAATCGGTAGTTTGGATTAGAGTGACCCACCCACTCACCCAAAAGTTTGCCTTTAAAAAGTTGGATCACAACCATTTCTTGTAACAAAATGACTCTTGGCAAAAAAACTAAACATGTAGTTTCTAGATGACAGAGACTGGGGCAAATGGGTGGAATACTCTATACCATAATACCGAGTCAATAGTTTAGATTAGATCACAATTTTCTTTTGTAGCAAAATGACTTCAGACGTCCGCAAAAAAATCAATGTTCTAACTTCTAGATGACGAAAACTTAAATAGGCGGGTGAGATACTTTATATCATAATATAGTTCGGATTAAAGTAGCTTACCCACTCACACAAGTATTTGTCTTCAAGAGGTTGAATAACAGCTTTCTTTTGTGACAATATGACTTCTGATCTCCGCAGAAAAATTAAACCTCTAACCTTTTGAGAACAGACAAGTGGGTGAGTTAATGTGCTACTCTACACCATAATACCAAATCAGTAGTTTGAATTAAAGTAGTCCACCCACTCAGCCAAGTGTAAGTTATCAAGAAACTTGTTAATTTGCCTACTTTTGATTAATGACAACTGCCAAACAATCTGTCACAATATAAACAGAAGAAACGCAAAAAGTGCAAAAAAAAGCAATTTTTTTGATAACAAACACAAGGGCGGGTGGGCGGGAACACTGTATCAAATCACCGACTTAAGATATATAAACTGTGTTCTCGCTCACCCGCCCAAATGTTAGTTATCAAAAATTGATTAATGTACCCACCTTTGATGTATTAGTGACAAATATCATTCAATCTGATAAAGTAAAAACAAAAAAAACGCAAAAAGTGCAAAGAAAAGCAAATTTCTTGATAACAAACACTTAGGTGGGTGGGCGGGAACACTGTATTAAATCACCAATCCAATGTTTATAAACTGTGTTCCCGCCCACCCGCTAAAGTGTTAGTTATCAAAAAAATTGTTCATGTACCAACCTCTGACGTATTAGTGACAACTGTCAATTAATCTGTCACATTAAAAACAGAAGAAAGGCAACAAGTGCAAGAATAAGCAAATTTCTTAATAACTAACACTTGAACGGGTGGGCGGGAACAATGTAGCAAATTTCCAGCCCAATATTTATAAACTATGTTCTCGCCCACCCGCCTAAGTGTTAGTTATCAAGAAATTTGTTAATGTACCCACCTCTGACGTATTAATAATATTTGTCATTCAATCTGTCACATTAAAAAAAAATAAAAACAAAAAGTGCGAGAGAAGGCAAATTTCTTGATAACAAACACTTGGGCGGGTAGGTGGAAACACTGTATCAAATCACCGCCCCAATATTTTTAAACTGTGTTTCCGCCAACCTGCCCAAGTGTTAGTTATAAAGAAATTTAATAATGTACCCACTTTTGACGTATTAGTGACAACAGTCATTCAATCTGTCACATCAAAAACAAAAAAAACGCAACAAGTGCGAGAATAAGCAAATTTCTTGATAACTAACACTTGGGCGGGTGGGCGGAAACACTGTATTAAATCACCGACTAAAACTTATAAACTGTGTTCCCGCTCACCTGCACAAGTGTTAGTTATAAAAGAATTTGTTAATTTGTCTACCTCTAATGTATAAGTAACAACTGTCACTCAATCTGCCATATTAAAAACAGCAGAAGCGCAACAAGTGTGAGAATTAGCTACATTCTTGATAATAAACTCTTGGGTGGGTGGGCGGGAACACTGTCTTAAATTATTGATCCAATATTTATAAACTGTGTTCCCGCCCACCCGCCCAAGTGTTAGTTATAAAGAAATTTGTTAAGATGTCCAACTCTAATGTATTAGTGACAACTGTCACTCAATATGTCATATTAAAACTAGTAGAAGCGCAACAAGTGCAAAAATAAGCAAATTTCTTGATAATTTACACTTGGGCGGGTGGGCGGGAACACTGTATTAAATTACCGACCCAATATTTATAAACTGTGTTCCCGCCCACTCGCCCAAGTGTTAGTTATAAAGAAACTTGTTATTAAGTCTATCTCTAAGGTATTAGTGACAACTGTCACTCAATCTGTCATATTAAAACTAGTAGATGTACAACAATTGCAAAAATAAAAAAATTTCTTGATAACTAACATTTGGGCGGGTGGGCGGGAACCCTGTATTAAAATACCGACTCAATATTTATAAACTGTGTTCCCGCCCACCCGCCCAAGTGTTAGTTATGAAGAAACTTGTTATTAAGTCTATCTCTAATGTATTAGTGACAACTGTCACTCAATCTGTCATATTAAAACTAGTAGAAGCGCAACAAGTGCGAAAATAAGCAAATTTCTTGATAATTAACACTTGGCCGGGTGGGCGGGAACACTGTATTAAAATACCGACCCAATATTTATAAACTGTGTTCCCGCCCACCCGCCCAAGTAGTAGTTATCAAGAAATTTGTTATTGTACCCACCTCTGACGTATTAGTGACAACTGTCAATTATTCTGTTACATCAAAAACAGAAAAAACGCAACAAGTGCGAGAATAAGCAAATTTTTTGATAACGAACACTTGGGCGGGTGGGCGGAAATACAGTATCAAATTACCAACTCAATATTTATTAACTGTGTTCTCGTCCACCCGCCCAAGTGTTAGTAATAAAGAAATTTGTTAATATGTCCACTTCTAATGTATTAGTGACAACTGTCACTCAATCTGTCATATTAAAACTAGTAGAAGCGCAACATGTGCAAAAATAAGCAAATTTTTTGATAATTAACACATGGGCGGGTGGGCGGGAACACTGTAATCAATTACCGACCCAATATTTATAAACTGTGTTCCCGCCCAAGTGTTAGTTATAAAAAAATTTGTTATTATGTCAACCGCTAATGTATTAGTGACAACTGTCACTCAATCTGTCATATTAAAACTAATAGAAGCGCAACAAGTGCAAAAATAATCAAATTTTCTGATAACTAACACTTGGGCGGGTGAGCGGGAACACTGTATTAAATTACTGACCCAATATTTATAAACTGTGTTCCCGCCCACCCGCCCAAGTGTTAGTTATAAAGAAATTTGTTAACAAGTTTACCTTTAGTGTATTAGTGTTAACTGTCACTCAATATGTCATATTAAAACTAGTAGAAGCGCAACAACTGCAAAAATAAGCAAATTTCTTGATAATTAACACTTGGGCGGGTGGGCGGGAACACTGTATTAAATTACCGACCCAATATTTATAAACTGTGTTCTCGCCCACCCGTCCAAGTAGTAGTTATAAAGAAACTTGTTATTAAGTCTATCTCTAATGTATTAGTGACAACTGTCACTCAATATGTCATATTAAAACTAGTAGAAGCGCAACAAGTGCGAAAATAAGCAAATTTCTTGATAATTAACACTTGGGCGGGTGGGCAGGAACACTGCATTAATTTTCCAACCCAAAATTTATAATTTGTGTTCCCGCCCACCCGCCTAAGTGTTAGTTATTGTTAATTAACACTTGGGCGGCTGGGCGGGAACACTGTATTAAAATACCGACCCAATATTTATAAACTGTGTTCCCGCCCACCCGCCCAAGTGTTAGTTATAAAGAAATTTGTTAATATGCCTACCTCTAATGTATTAGTGACAACTGTCACTCAATCTGTCATATTAAAACTAGTAGATGTACAACAATTGCGAAAATAAGCAAATTTCTTGATAACTAACATTTGGGCGGGTGGGCGGGAACACTGTATTAAAATACCGACCCAATATTTATAATTTGTGTTCCCGCCCACCCCCCTAAATGTTAGTTATTGATAATTAACACTTGGGCGGCTGGGCGGGAACACTGTATTAAAATACCGACCCAATATTTATAAACTGTGTTCCAGCCCACCCGCCCAAGTATTAGTTATAAAGAAATTTGTTAATATGCCTACCTCTAATGTATTAGTGACAACTGTCACTCAATCTGTCATATTAAAACTAGTAGATGTACAACAATTGCGAAAATAAGCAAATTTCTTGATAACTAACATTTGGGCGGGTGGGCGGAAACACTGTATTAAAATACCGACCCAATCTTTATAAATTGTGTTTCCGCCCACCCGCCCAAATGTTAGTTATAAAAAAATTTGTTAATAAATCTACCTCTAATGTATTAGTGACAACTATCATTCAGTCTGTCATATTAAAAACACTGTATTAAATCACCGATTTAATATTTTTAAATTGTAGTCCCGACCACCCGCCCAAGTCATATTTACTAAGAAATTTGTTATTATGCCCACCTCTGACGTATTAGTGACAACTGTCAATCAATCTGTCACATTAAAAATAAAAAAATCGCAAAAAGTGCGAGAATAAGCAAACATCTTGATAACTAACACTTGGGCAAATAGGCGGAAACACTGTATCAAACCACCAGTTTAATGTTTATAAACTGTAATTTGTTAATGTACTAATTTTTGACGTATCAGTGACAACTGTCATTCAATCTGTCACATTAAAAACAGCAAAAACGCAAAAGGTCCAAGAAATAGCAAATTTCTTGATAACAATCATTTGGGCAGGTAGGCGGGAACATTGTATTAAATCACCGATTCAATATTTATAAATTGTATTCCCGCCCACCCGCCTAAGTGTTAGTTATCAAGAAATTTATTAATGTACCTATAAAAATAATCAAATTTCTTAATAAATAACAATTGGGCGGGTGGGCGGAAACACTGTAACAAATCACCGATTCAATATTAATAAATTGGTGTTTGCAGCAGTCAGGTTTGTTTGTAAACGTGACAGGATTTGTTGCGTCAACGTATATTCTCCGCAGAGAATACGCTGGGAGTGGTTGCTAAAGTACAAATTTCTGTTTCTAATTGTCAATGTTCTTACGTTAGTTGCTGCTGCGCGATTGACTTTAAAATTGTAAAAACAATTCTTTTTATGCACTTTTGTGGTGCGGATGTTAAAAACGTCTTGCAGAAAATAGGGTCGAATTAAGTCACGTCCCACTCTAAAGCCCCGTCTTTAAAGAAGGGATACATTGTCGTGGGGATCAAATTCATTTTTATAAATACTTGACTTTTACGTTTGTTAGTCAGTTCGTCTAGTGTCACTATTTAATCAAACTGCAGCTTTTTCACAATCACAATAGATTTATTCCAAATAAACCAATGCTATTGCAAAAACCGATATAGAATTACAACTTTATCCCGGATTTGAAAGCTTCCTTTGCCAAGCAACTTTGCCCATGAGAAATAATACAAAACTTAAAAAGCATATACGGCAAAGATCACACAAAGATCTCATCAAACAACAAAACAATAAAATTGAAAATCACAAGAAGTACATTGTCGATCTGGTCAAAAAAGTTACAAAAGATGCGCGAAAACTTTACCAAATAATTGATCAGCTTAGTCAGGCACAACAACTATTTATTCGCGTTACTGGAATCTCCAAAAAAGTTTCAAAGATTTTCTGCAGCCAAAACATTGCTCTAGCTTATCAAGATTCTACCCCGGCCCAAATTATTTAGCCGAACAACAACAAAAAGTTTAACAAACTAAAAAAAGAATCGGGTGAAACTTTTTCTAACACGTTATCAACTGGCCTATCATGCCAAGTATCTTACTTACAAAACAGAAGTATTTCTTATAAAATTAGAAAATAATCATTTTGTCTTGTATGATACCACAAGGCTTATAATTTGTTCTAAATAAATGTTAAAGTTTAAGAAAGCTACTCGTATAAAGTGAAAAATGTACCCAATCACTTGATCACATCAATTAAAAAAAAAAAAAAAAATCCAAAATTAAAAACTAATTTCACTTTTGACTTTTTATGAAAAATTTAAATCAATTATTATCAGAATTTTGTTTTCAGCTATAAATGTAAAAAATTGTTGCTAATAATTACCTGAATATAACTAGCATTAATGAAACCTGTTTTGCATTGCAATTTCACTCTATTAAATTCATCTGCAAATATGATTTTTATTAATAATTAATTACAAATAACATTTTAATTTATTACTTACATGGCAAGTTGTTTTCATTTGTAAATGTTGATTTGTTAATTTTTGCCGTCTCAATGTTAAAATTACTGGAGATTTTCTGTTTTAATAAAAATATTTCAATAATTACCTTAAATTAATTATAAAATATACATACCGCATGTTCAATTCCTAAATAATCTATTTCTTCTATTTCTACTTCTACTTCTTTGTCAATATCTTGAAATGAGTCTTGTTGAAGTAAAAGTGTGCTTTGTCGCTGTTATTATAATTAATTGGATAAAAAAATATTTTTCATATTTGGCAACAATATAGTTTTGGTTTGACAACAATGTTTACAGTTTTTAAATAAATTTTATATAAAATATTAATTAACTTTGTAATATAGAATTTTAATTATTCAATGTTGTCATAAAAAACTATAATTGTTATAAATAATATAGACAAACTTACTGTTTCTATTAGTTTAGTTGCTTGGATGTTTTTTGTACATCTAAATCTACAATATAATTTACATTAATAATTTTAAATAAATGCGAATGCTAGTAAGTAGTTGAGAGTGCCTTATCTCATCTAGAAATTGGAGATTTCTCCTCTCTAGACTAGTCGACAAATGATTTTTTTTTAATAATAATCGGATGGGTGGAACTAGAACTCGTTGCATCATAACTTACCTTACACAATTATTGATTGCAGTTAAACATAAAATTAGAATTAATGCAACCGTCACTATAAGAATAGCTTTTATATTGCTAGTTTCAATTATAACTTGTGAAACTTTTATTATATTAAATTTTAAAGGAATGTTTCGTTCTTCTAATTGAAGTAAACCTATCAAATGTATGGAATTACTGCAATTGATTGAGTTGTTGGGAATATTGCAAGCTTTAACTAATCTTTGAGTGTGGGGTGGGTACACGTTGAGGTCAAAAATTGTTGTATCATTGTTTGAAACACATAAATGCTTTTGCCTAAAATAAATTAAATTATTATTGATACTGATGATGGATATGTTGTTACCTTTTACTTATTTTTAAATCATTTAAGGTTATATTTAATTCATTCTTATTGCATTTAAAAATATTTACATCTAATTTTATTGGTGTTGTTATATTGTATGTTGCAATTACATTTACATCTTTGACAGTATTATTAAGATATTGCATTATAAATATGTAGTATTTAATTCCTTCATTGTATTCAATATATTCCTAAAAAAATAATTTACATTTCATTTATTAATTTTAATAGAAATTGTTATGTATGATTTGGTTATATTTACCGTGTATTCATCAGCAGGCTTCTCAGGCACAGTTATATTTAACTGAATTTGATTTGAGTCTATATCCTCCATATCTAATTTAATAATAAAGTATTTATTATCGTGACTATAAACGTATGGATAATACCAATTTAATTTCAAATGTGTATCATTAAATATTTCTACACCTAAAACTAATTTTACAATTAGCTTTTGATTAATAGATAAAAACCATTATTTGTGTACTTACCTTCAGCATCTGTCCATATTACTATAATTAGTAACATATAAATGCAAATCAATTTATGCAACATTATGTTTCTACATAAATAATGTCAATAACATTTTGCAATTAATAAGAAAACATATAATCTAAATTATTATTACTTATCTTCTTATCTTGCTATTGATATTATTTAAGTTGGTTACTTATAGATAACTAATCAGATTGCATTTAGTCTAACTAAGCATACTAGTACGCAAAAATGTAATAACCTTGCGTTTTTTTAATATTCTATCACTCAGTGCTATTACATTAAAGACAGAAGGTTTAAGCAGTCTGTGAACATTGATTTTGAATATTTGTGGATTATAAGTTAAGGATATATTGGTTTTGAAAGTTTATTTTTTTAACAGCATCTTCCTACATTTAGCCAAAATAATCAAAAACTATAAGAAAAGTACCAATTTTGGCAAAACAAATGTGAAAAAAATACTAAAATCCGGCTATAAAGTGTAAAAAAAATAAATTTAACCATAAAATTTTAACATTTAATATTAAAACATCAAAAATCAGGCCAAAAAAATTAAAAAACTTAATAAAAAGCACAAAATTTTGTCAAAAACACTAAAATTCAAATACAAAACTTAAAATATCATCATAAAATCATAAAATGTTACAAATCCGGTCAGAAAACTTAAAAATGTAAAAAACAATAAATCCGGTTATAAAATGTCAAAAACATTAAAATTCTGCCCCAAAAAATACCTATAAAATCCGACAAAAAATAGCAAAAACAATTTTGGTTACAAAACTCAAAAATTGTAAAGCAAATCCGGCTATAAACTGTTAAAATTATTAAAATTAGTTTAAACTGGAGTGACTCACAATCATAAAACAGTAAAGGGGTAGCGGAATAAGATGGCTGTGGCCCCCGCGCAATTTTAGTTGTAAATATTCAAATCTTGTTTGAAATTTAAAAAAAAAACGAGATTTGTGTACTCATTAACTTTTTTTCTTGACTTGTGCTAAAACTGTGGTAAAAATGCGTTTTTCTCTCTATTTATTTTTGTGTGTTTCTTTCCGGTTAGTCGTATAATCGGATTCAAATGATTTGATTTACAGTCCCAAATATATTGACTATAAAATCATCTGTGGTACAAACTGTGAACGGTTTACATAAAGGTGCTTTTTTCTGGCTCAAATATAATTTTTGTTAGTAGTAGTTGTTAGTACTCTTTCCATGTTGCTGATATGTACCATCAGCTATCAAAGCTACTCGTCCTTCATAGCCATGCAACTGTTTCACGTAGGGCGACGTATGGTTTAATTTTAAATCTTTACGAGAACAAGCTAGTACGTCGAGGTGTGTAGGTATGTTTTTTCCTTAAAAGATTTCAAAATAGGTTCGCAATAATCCGAAATTTGCTGTTCGCATTACATATCAAAAATCGACGCTGTCACGCTGTTGGAACTTCCAGTTCTCAACTTAAAATGAAAAAAAAAAACGGTTTTAAATTATGTGTTTATAAAAAATGACGCAAAAAGCGATGTAAACGTCAAAAATAACATTAAAAATTGTTAAAAAAAAACTGCAAAGAAGTGATAAAAAATCATATAAAACTGTCAAAATTATTAAAAAACTGATGCAGCTTTTAAAAATATCTTGAAACTGAAAAATTTAATGTAATTAAAATGTGATGTCAATTGTTTAAAAAACTGTAAAAGAATAATAATAAATGTCAAAAATTACACAAAATTGTTAAATCTGTCCAAAAACTTCAAAAATCGAACTAAACTGTCAAAAATTACATAAATTTGTTAAAATTTTTCAATTCAACTTTCAAAAGTCATAAAAAAGACGTAAATTGTTAAAAAGGGTCAAAAGTGATTATCAAAAATGACATATGTAAATATGTCAACATTTTTCAAAAACGAACAAAGTTCTAACAAAACTGTCTAATGAAAAATGTTAGTTAAAACTGTCAAAAAACGATGTAAATCTCAGAAATAACATAAAATTGTAAGAAAAAATTGTCAAAAGTGGTGGTAAATGCTAAAACTGTCAAAAATTTTATACAATTGTCAAAAAAGTAAACTAAACTGTAAAAAAAAATTAAATAAAATTGTTTGAATTGTTAAAAAAGTGAAGTAGCTTCTAAAAACATCATGAAACTGTCAAGACTGCTAAAAAGTAATGTGTCAAAAATAATATACAACCGTCAAAAATCGTACAAAACGGTCAAAAAATGATTAAAATTCATTAAAAAAGTGTTTAACAGTGACGTAATTGTCAAAATGGTTAAAAATTTATGAAATTATTATCATTTATAAAAATATTTAAAAAAACTGTCAAAAAGTAACGTAAATTGTTAAAAAAAACAGTTAAAAAGTGATGTGATTATCAAAAATAAATCCAAATTGTTAAAAAAACTGTCAAAAACAACACAAAACTGTTAAAAATATGTAAAAGGTAAAGAAACTATCAAAAAACAATGTAATTGTTAGAAATAATACATAACTGTCAAAAATATTAGAAAAACCAGTGATGGTAACTGTCAAATATAACATAAAACTATAAAAATTGTGAAAAAACTGCCAAAATATAATAAAACTGTTAAAAGTCATATTAATCTGTCAAAAAACTATTAAAAATAACAGTTGGAAAGTGATGTAACTGTAAAAAATAACATAAATTGTTAAGAAAATTGTCAAAAATAATAAAACTGTCAAAAATTATATAGAACTTTTTAAAAGTGAATAAACTGTAAAAAAAATTGTCAGAAAGTGATGCTAATTGTCAAAAATTACATAAAACTGTTAAAAAACTATCAAAAAGCAATAAATTTGTCAAAAATTATACGAAATTGTAAAAAAGTAATTGTCAAACAATTATTAAAAAGTAGGTTAACTGTAAAAAATAACATAAACATATGTTATATGTTATATATAAAAAATTATGCAATTGTCAAAAATAACACAAAACTGTCAAAATTGATAAAAAAACTGACAAAAGTAATCTGTCAGATATTATATAAAACTGTCAAAAGATGAAGTAAACTATAAAAAATAACTATATATCTTTAAGTACACTACACATAAGCAAGTGTAATTTAGGCAAAAGATGTAAATTTTAAAGTTTTAAAGGTTGCGGCTTGGATTATTTGTTATGAGCTTTTAAATCCATCTTAGCTCCGCCACTACATCAAATGACGGTTTGACAACAAGCCGTTCTAAAGTGAAATTAACTAATGAATAACATAAACGCACGGCATGGTGGATGAGAGGTTTAGCGTTTGTTGCTACCGTTATATAATATATACATATATATATATATATATACAATGCAACATGCAAGACCATTTTAGATACGCAACGCAACATGCAAAATCACAAAGAACATACGAAGTCGTGGTCTCGTATGTTCTCTATACGCAACGCAACATATGAAACCATGGTGAAGGCGCCAAAATTCATGTGATCTTCTATAGGCGTGAACAATTCTTTGGTGGGTTGCTTGTTTACGCAATGATAGAAATTTGTGACCGCCTACTATTTTCTTTCGCTATTGCAACGTTTTATATTAATTCAATTTGCATCAATTAGTTTTGATAAAAATTTTATCCTGTGCTGCAATATGCTGATTAATTATACAAAACACGCATTTATTTTTATTTATTTTTATTGGAATAATCCTTAATTTTATTTTAATACCTAGCGACGGCGAGTGGCATAATAGAGATATTGTTAGCATTATATTGTTTGAAACATCTGCTGCTTAAACAGGCTATTGAACTGGAATGACATTGAGATAAACACAAATTCACGGCGATGTATTATAGTATCATTATATTATTTATTACTGCTATTACTTATTGTTTTATTGCGCGTTAATATCATACAACACTATATCAATCACAATAGTTTTTAATAATCAGTATAAACTTTTTAAATATAATGTTACCTACATAACAAATTTATTTTGCAGTTTTTAATAATAAATATTATATGAAAAAATAGTTTTTGTAATTTAATATGCAATATTGTTCTATTTAATTGAAATTTAATTAACAAAAATTTCTAAGTATGCAGATTACAAAATATACAATAAAAAAACATCTACTTCCACATTATTTTACAAATTAAATTGAATGCATGCAACTAAAACTAACTAATTAAATAGTAATGTTCTGGCGGCTTACTTATTTAGACGTTTAGTTGTTTACTTGTTTACATGTATATTTGTTTACTTGGTTACTTCTTTACTTGTTTATTTGTTTACCTGTTTACCTGTTTACTTGTATTCTTGTTTACTTGTTTACTTGTTTATTTGTTTACTTGTTTACTTTTTTACTTATTTAGTTATTTACTTGTGTAGTTGTTTACTTGATTACTTGTTTACTTGTTGTTCTGTTTAGTTGTTTACTTGTTTACTTATTTAGTTGTTTATTTGTTTACTTGTTTATTTGTTTAGTTATTTACTTGTTTAGTTGTTCACATGTTTAGTTGTATTGTTGATTACATGTTTAGTTGTTTTGTTGTTTACTTGTTTACTTGTTTACTTGTTTATTTGTTTATTTGTTTACTTGTTTACATGTTTACTTGTTTACTTGTTTGCATGTTTACTTGTTTACTTGTTTACTTGTTTACTTGTTTACTTGTTTACTTGTTTGCATGTTTACTTGTTTACTGGTTAACATATTTAGTTGTTTACTTGTTAAGTTAGTTTGTTGTTTACTTGTTTACTTGTTTTACACAAACAACTGTACAACAAAACAAATAAATAACTATATTATGTGTATGTTGAGATAATATAAAATAAGTAATTTATCCGCCGTCGGACCATTACACCTTAATCCAGTTAACATATTTTTAGTTTTAATCTTAATGCATTCAATTTAATTTAAAACAAGTTATCTTCTAATAGTGATCAGTCAGATTATTTGAACACTAAATCTTTGTATCTATTGATAGCTTATTTTATGCGGTGCAATAATATAAAATAAGAAATTAAACTGCCGACGGATAAATACTATAAAGTTTAGATAATATTAAATGTTACATTATAGAAAAAATGTTTAGTCAAATACTTAAAAAATTGCAATTGCAAATTAATTAAACTATTATTATGCGCAAAAAAAGTTTATACTTAATAAGTGAAAAAAAAAGAATAAATACCATAAATAACAATAAAAGAATACAGAATAAGCTTGTTTATTTGTTTACTTGTTTACTTGTTTACTTGTTTGCTTGTTTATTTGTTTACTTGTTTACTTGTTTACTTGTTTACTTGTTTACTTGTTTACTTGTTTATTTGTTTACTTGTTTACTTATTTAGTTGTATACTTGTTTAGTTGTTTACCTAATTATTTGTTAATTTGTTGTTTTGTTTAGTTGTTAACTTTTTACTTGTTTATTTGTTTACTTGTATACTTGTGTTGTTTTTTACTCCTTTAATTGTTTACTTGATTACTTGATTACTTATTTTCTTTTTAACTTGTTTACTTGTTTAATACTTTACTTGTTTACATGTTTACTGGTTTACTTATTTAGTTTTTTACTTGTTTAGTTGTTTATTTGATTACTTGTTAACTTGTTGTTTTATTTAGTTTTTTTACTTGTTTACTTATATAGTTGTATATTTGTTTAGTTATTTACTTTATTAGCTGTTTACACGTTCAGTTGTTTTGTTGTATACTGGTTTACTTGTTTATTTGTTTACTTGATAACGTGTTTGCTTGTTAACTTGTTAACTTGATAACTTGTTTATTTATTTACTTGTTTACTTCTTGGCTTGTTTAATTGTTTACTTGTTAACTTGTTTACTAGTTTACTAGTTTGCTTGTTAACTTGATAACTTGTTTACTTGTTCACTTGTTTACTTGCTTATTTACTCTTGTTTATTTGTTTAATTGTTTATTTGTTTATTTGTTTATTTGTTGATTTGTTTATTTGTTTAATTGTTTATTTGCTTATTTGTTTATTTGTTTATTTGTTTACTTGTTTACTTGTTTACTTGTTTACTTGTTTACTTGTTTACTTGTTTACTTGTTTACTTGTTTACTTGTTTACTTGTTTACTTGTTTACTTGTTTACTTGTTTACTTGTTTACTTGTTTACTTGTTTACTTGTTTACTTGTTTACTTGTTTACTTGTTTACTTGTTTACTTGTTTATTTGTTTATTTGTTTATTTGTTTATTTGTTTATTTGTTTATTTGTTTATTTGTTTATTTGTTTATTTGTTTATTTGTTTATTTGTTTATTTGTTTATTTGTTTATTTGTTTATTTGTTTATTTGTTTATTTGTTTATTTGTTTATTTGTTTATTTGTTTATTTGTTTATTTGTTTATTTGTTTATTTGTTTATTTGTTTATTTGTTTATTTGTTTATTTGTTTATTTGTTTATTTGTTTATTTGTTTATTTGTTTATTTGTTTATTTGTTTATTTGTTTATTTGTTTATTTGTTTATTTGTTTATTTGTTTATTTGTTTATTTGTTTATTTGTTTATTTGTTTATTTGTTTATTTGTGTATTTGTGTATTTGTTTATTTGTGTATTTGTTTATTTGTTTATTTGTTTATTTGTTTATTTGTTTATTTGTTTATTTGTTTATTTGTTTATTTGTTTATTTGTTTATTTGTTTATTTGTTTATTTGTTTATTTGTTTATTTGTTTATTTGTTTATTTGTTTATTTGTTTATTTGTTTATTTGTTTATTTGTTTATTTGTTTATTTGTTTATTTGTTTATTTGTTTATTTGTTTATTTGTTTATTTGTTTATTTGTTTATTTGTTTATTTGTTTATTTGTTTATTTGTTTATTTGTTTATTTGTTTATTTGTTTATTTGTTTATTTGTTTATTTGTTTATTTGTTTATTTGTTTATTTGTTTATTTGTTTATTTGTTTAGTTGTTTATTTGTTTATTTGTTTATTTGTTTATTTGTTTATTTGTTTATTTGTTTATTTGTTTATTTGTTTATTTGTTTATTTGTTTACTTGTTTACTTGTTTACTTGTTTAGTTAGTTTGTTGTTTAGTTGTTAACTTGTTTACTTGTTTCACACAAACGGAACAAATAATTAACAATATTATGTGTTTTTTGAGATAAAATAAAATAAGTAATATCCGCCGTCGGACCATTACTGTTTAATGCGGTTAATTTGCTTTAAGTTTTAATATTAATTCATTTAATTGAATTTAAAACAAGTTATCTTGTATTAAATAATAATTTAATTAATATTGGATTTTTGTATTTATTGAAACCATATTATACGCAGCGTAAAAATTATAAAATAAAAAATTTAATTGTTTCTTAAAAAACAAATTTTTTATTTGTATACTTTGACAATTGCATTTTCAAATTGAATAATCAATTAACATGCGCAAAAACGAATTACACTCTTTACAAGTGGAAAAAAAAACAATAATAATTTCTTCACGTTTATATACATAGATTGATACCCAACATAAAAGTGTTTTTATTAGTACTACATTTATTGTGATATAATAAGAAATAAATCCATCCATCATAATTTAAAATAAAATAATGTAAAATAAAATAATAGTAGAATATAAAAATATCATTACAGCGAAAATAAGTTAAAATGATGCTGTGATATCCAAAAGAAAAGGTCTACTACAAAAAAATACACATAAAATCTATTTATAGTTTTACGTTTCCCCTTTTATTGATGAAGGTTGAGTGAAGAAGTTAATATATTCCTGTCTTTAAATGCTTCGTATTATACTAACTAACATAATTATATCGCATTTAATGTAAAATATGACATTATATTAAATGCAACTTGATTTGTTAATAGTATAAAGAAGATTTAAATTAAAAAAAAAATTGCTTGTCTAGTAAATTAATTGAATGATTGATATATTTAAATTTGTGTGATGGCATTTTATTGAGAATAGGGTAAAATAAAATTACAATAAAGATAAAGAATTGTATTATGTAAAAGGTTAGGTATTTACAATCATAACAGTTTGCTTAACAAGCAACGTGGGCCATGGAAATAAAGTAATGGGCGTGCGTTATTTGTTCTATCGGCCAGCCTACACAAATTAAAACCTGCTGTAACTTTTTTATTTAAGAGTGTAAAAGAAAGGTACAGTTAGCTTTCTGCTTCAAATTTGATTTTCTATCTATATGTTCAATAATTAGAAAAGTATAAAAGTGACTTTGCATGTTGCATTGCAAATATATATATATATATATATAGATGTCTAAAGGGGTTTAGTCCTACATTTGTATAGAAGTTATCGTCCTACATGATTTGTGTAGCCCGATACCCCTTTAGATCTTAACACACAAAAATATGCCTGCGGGCATATATATTCTCATATATATCCCCTGCTGTGCGACCGTACCCGACCGTGCGACCTATAAAATTTAAATTTTTTTGTTCAAATTCTTCAATAGAATACAGTTTACTTGTTATATTCATTTAAATATTATTACGTTTATATTAATTTATTTAATACATTTTCTAGTACAAAGTATTTATTAAAAAAATATACTTTTTATTAAAAATGTCTTTTGTAATATTCATATTAATTAAATTACTTACGTTTTTCTTATTAAAAGTTGTGCCTTACTTTCGGTTACCGGCTGGTCTAACCTTGTATGCTATTGTAACTTATTACAATATGACCGAATAATATTTGAAAACAACAATAATAATATTTATAATAACTACATTTTTAATTATAAAGGTTCATACGCGTACATATCACAACGTTAATGACAGTCTTTAAAACTGTAACAAAATCTTGAGATTATTTTACAAAATTAAAGATAAGTGCAAATTCTGTAGAAAATTATGTAAAGTCTATAAATAATTTAAGCAAATTGTTTATAAAAATGTTCAGTACAATAAATAAAGTTAACTAAATTTAATGCATTATTAGCTGACTTGAAGCTTAATTTGAAATATATGTAAATTACTATAATTATAAAAGTATTATAATTTATATTTGCTTTGCTTTTGTTTTGTGTTTAGATTTTGAGGCATAGTAATCTAAATTTCATTTTGATTCAGTTGTAAAGACTATTTTTTTTATATTAAATATGGTTGGTTAATTATAATGCAATTCTTAAGTTATTAAACATTATTATACGATAATTATAAAAATATTACACATAAAGTTACAATGATTTATATTTGTACTGTAAAAACGCCTTGATCTGGACGTTGTTTTGTGTTTAAATTTTGTATGATTTTTTTAATAAAAATGTGAGAGTAGTGAAGACGTGAAAGTAGTGAGAATGTGATACTAGTAAGAATGTGAGAAGAGTAGGAATGTGAATGTAGTGAGAATGTAAAAGTTGTGAGAAAGTAAGAGTAGTGACAATGTGAAAGTAGTGAAAATTTAAAAATAGTAAGAATGTGAGAATAGTGAGAATGGGAGAAAAGTAAGAATGTAAAAATAATAAGAACGTAAAAGTAGTAGAATGTGAAAAAATACAGAATGTGTGTAGTGAAGATGTAAGAGTAGTGAGAATATAAGTGTAGTAAAAAAGTGAGATAAGTAAGAATTTGAAAATATTAAAAAATTAAGAATAGTTAGAAGGTAAAACAAGTGAGATTGTAAAAATAGTGAAAATGTAAAAGTAATGAGAATGAGTAAGTAATAAGAATATAAAAATAGTGAAAATGTGAGAAAAGTAACAATGTGAGAGTAGTAAGAATGTGAGAGTAAAGAAAATGTGAGAATAGTAAGAAGGTGAGAGTAATAACATTGTGAGAGTGATAAGAATGTGAAATTAAAGAAAATGTGAGAATAGTAAGAAGGTGAGAACGTGAGAGTAATAACAATGTAAGAGTAGTAAGAATGTAAAAATAGTGAGAGCGTGAAGGTTGTAAAACTGTAAGAATAGTGAAAATATGAGGGTATTGACAAAGTAAAAATAGTGAGAATGTAAAAATAGTAAAAATTCGAGAGTAGTGAGATTGTAAGAGTGGTAAGAATGTGAGAGTAGTAAACATGTGATTGAAGTATGAATGTGAAAATATTGAAAGGTAAAAGATGCAACAATTTGAGATTAATGACGGTAGTGAGAATGTGAGAGTAGAAACAATGTGAAAATGTAAAAGTAATAAGAATGTGAGAGTAGTGACATTGCAAAAATAGTAAGATTAGTGAGAATGTGAAAGTAGTGACAGTATGAAAGTAGTGAGAATGTAAAAGTAGTGAGAATAGTAAAAATATGAAAGTAGTAACAGTAATAAAAATGTAAAAATAGTAAGTATGTAAGCATAAAGAGAATGTGAAAGTAGTGAAAATGTGAAAGAAGCAACAATGTTAGAGTAGGGTGAGTAGTACAAATGTAAAAATAAAGTAATAGTAAAATAAATAAGAATGTAAGAATGTGGAAATAGTAAAAAATAAAAGATGCGACAATGTGAGAGTATTGACAATAGTGAGAATGTAAGAGTAGAAAAAATGTAAAAGTAGTAAAACGTAAAACAAGTAAAAATGTGAGAATAATGAAAATAATAAAAATGTGAGAGTAGTGAGAGCAGTGAGAATGTGAGAGTAGTACGATTGTAAGAGTAGAAAAATAGTATTCGTAATGAGAATGAAAAACAATAATATTGCAAAAATAGCAAAAATGTGAATGTAGTGATAATGTGAGAATAGCAAGAATGTTAACGTAGAGAAAATTTGAAAGTTAAAACTATAAGTAAGGAGAGTAGTAAGAATGTGAGAAAAGTCAGAATATGGTAGAAGCTACAATGTGAGTGTAAAAGTAGTGAGATTGTGAGAGTAAAGAAATAGTGAGAGTAGTATAAATGTGAAAGTAGTAAAAATGTGAGAGTAGTAAAATGAGAAAAAAATAATAAATTAAAAATAATGAACATTAAAAAATAGTAAAAATGTAAGATTAGTGAGAAAGTAATAGTAGTAATTTTCACATTTTTACTATTTTCACATATTTTTTTTCACATTTTACTACTCTTATATTTTTATTACTATATTATTCTGACAATAATAATAATAATAATAATAATAATAGTAATAAAAATTGTCTTTATTTTTGTATTTTTACAAAAAAAAGCAAAGTTCATCACAATGATGATCTTCCATTTAACCTAATTTTAACATTTAATTTGAAACATATAAATAAAATTTAACAAAAGGGTATTTTCTGATTTTTTGATGGCTGACTATCATTTTCTATTTCCCAGTTATTTTATAGTATTTTATCAAAAATTGTAGCCTATTACTTCACTAGATTATTACTGGTATTTCCTTATTTATAGAGAACATTTGCCAGCCCTGATTCCTAGCACGAAAGAGGTTTAACGCGCGTGCGGCTCAGAACATCTAAGGGCATCACAAACCTGTTAAAAACTCATTTTTAAGTTAGCAGTTTTGTTCGTTATTGGAATTAACCAGACAGAATCAAGAAAAAGCTCTCAATATGTCATTTCTAAAATTTTACTATTCTTACACTGTCACTAATCTAACATTCTTACTATTCTCACATTCTCAATACTTTTACAAACTTAATACTTTCATATTCTCACTACTTTTTTATTGCCGCTTCACTCACATTTTGCTACTCTAAAATTTTTACTCTTTTTACAATTTTATTATTCTCACATACTATTACATTCTCATTACTTTTACGTTTTTACTTTTCTCATATTCTTACTACTTTTACTATTTTTTTACTCTCAAAATTTCACTACTCTTACATTGTAGCTTCTCCCACATTGTTACTATTTTTACATTTTTACTACTCTTACAGTCTTACTACTCTCACATTTTAACTACTCTCACACTCTCACTAATTTCACATTATCACTGTTTTCTAATTTTTACTACTCTCACATTCTTACTAATCTCACTATTCTCAAATTGACACTATTCTAACATTCTTACTATTTTTACATTCTCAACTCATTCACATTTTTTCTATTTTTTCATACTCTTATTACATTTACGTTTTTACTACTTTCACATTCTACTACTCTCACATTTTTACTTTTCTCACATTTTTACTACTTTACATTTTCTTTATTCTCAGATACTCACTATTCCCACATTCTCACTACTCTCACATTCTTACTACTCTTGCATTTTTTTAACTGTTACATTCTCACTATTTTTACATTTTTACTATTTTCACATTATCTATGTTCTCTCATTCTTACTACTGTCACATTCTTTTTACATTTACTATCTTTCTATTCTTACAATCTCACTACTTTCACATTGTCGCTTCTCTCACATTCTCACTACTCCCACATTCTTACTACTCATACATTCTCATTATTATCACGTTGTTACTACTCTTATAGTTTTACTATTCTCACTATCTAACTGCTCTCACATTGTAGTTTTTTTCACATTTTCAATATTTTTAAGTTTTCACTAATCTTATATTCTCACTATTCTTACATTGTCAGTACTCTTACAATCCCACTACTCTTAAATTATCACTTTTCTCAAATTCTCACTACTTTTACATTCTTACTACATTCATATTTTTACTATTTTCACATAATCACTGTTTTCTCATTCTTACTACTCTTACATTTTTACTATGCTCACTATTCTCACATTGTCACTATTCTAACATTATTATTCTCCCATTTTTATTACTTATTGTGAATCTTACTACTCTCACATTTTTTTTTTACTCTTACATTCTTTCTACTTTCACATTCTCACTACTCTCATTTTTTCACTACATTCACATTCTTACTACTCTCACGATCTTACTACTTTTACATTTTCACTATTCATACTTTCAAATTCTCACTATTTTTACATTTTCATTACTCTCACATTGTCACTACTCTCATATTCTCACATACCCTCTACTCTTACATTGTTGCTTTTATTACATTCTCTTACTTTTTTATTCCCACATTCTCACTATTCTCACATTTTCACTAACTTCATTTTCTCACTATTCCCATATTTTTACTACTCTCACTATACCACTACTCTCACATTATCGCTTCTGTCACATTTTTACTATTCTCTTATTCTTGCAACTCTCACATTCTCACTACTCGCACATTCTCATTACATCATTAATTTCTACTCCTACTCTCACATTCTTACTACATTTTTATTTCTCTCACATTCTCACTAATCTCACATTGTCACGTTTTTCACATTCTAACTACTTTCACTTTATCACTACTCTTTCATTTCTTCATTTCATTTTTCACTTTTACATTGTCGCTTCTCTCACATTCTCTCTATTCTTTAATTCTTATTACTCATACATTTTTACTCCTTTCACATTCTTACTACTCTAAATATTTTAAACATAAATATTAACATGCTGTGACTGCGAAGGGTTAACAACTTGCGTAATCAGTTTACAAAATAAAAATAATCATTACAGAATCAAATAATAATTACGTAATATTTGTAATCATTACATAATCAAGTAAACTTTATATAATTACGTAATTATTTTATAATCACGTAATCATTACATAATCTTGTAATAAATAGTGTAATTAAATATTAAAACACGCGTATTCAAATAATCAAATATTGATTACGCGTACTCAAATAATCAAATGTTTAGTACGCGTATTCAAATAATCAAATAATGATTACGCGTGTTCAAATAAATAAATGTTGAGTACACAAATTCACATAATCAAATATTGGTTTTATGGAATCATATATTCGCATGGTAAATTCAGTCGTGTCCAATCTGTATCTAATTGTGCCGCTAGAGATTTATTTATTAGACAATTTCACAGGTGTTTTTATACAACCCTTGTCATGTGCATGTGCAGTTGTTTATTTATTATATTAAAATAAATACCTACTTCAGTCGAATATAATTTTTCACTGATACAAATTGTATTATGTATTGTTATTATTTTTGTTGAAAAGATTTTTATATGTTTATTTTTATTTATTTTTTAATATAATAAATCACATTTTTATTCTAGGTTGTGGATTTTTTCTAATCTACATAAAACATGATTAAACATCAAAATAAGTATATTTTTAGTTTATGTTCTTATTATATAAAAGAAATTGTAGTAAGTACTTTATTGAAGATTATTATAAAACATAAGTATTATAATAATATATTAATATTAAGCATGAAAATAATTTTATAATTTATATAAAATAAATAATGCATGCAATTTAGAATTATAAAATCTTAAACAAGTGTGTACTTATTGAATAATCATGTATTCATTATATAATCACATAATCATTTTTATAATCACGTAATCAATGCATAATCATAATCATAATCATGTAATCATTACATAATCACGTAATTATTACATAATCACGTAATCATTACATATTCAACATTTTGTTTATTTGTACATTTTTTTACTTAGTTGTTAACCCTTCGTGTGATCGTTACTTTTATAACTTCAAATCTGTCTTTAATATTGTAATCCGCATATTAAAAACCTTATGTTTTGATCATCAACTTTATAACCTGCATACTTTAAAATGTTTGTTTACTTAATTAAATCTAAACATTTTGTACATTTTATTTTCTACGCCGTTTTGTAGGAGTAATTTAATATTACGTGTTTTATAAAACAATTATAGTTGTAATTGAACTTAAACAACAAATTTTTCTTTAATAAGTTTATTTTTATGATTTTTTCCAACTTATAGTACTACAATAAGATATAAAAATAATTATCATTTAGGTCATATTTGTCGATGTTGTATTAAGCTTTAAACAGCCAAGAAATGATTAATTAAATGTACGCATAATTTAAATAATATTTGCATCCACTGCGATAAAATGTGTGCATTTTTCTTATTATTTCCTACACAATTTGTATTTGTAAAGATAAGTTGTAAAAACGAATTCCATTCACATGTAAACGCACGTGTACATTTTTATGGGGCCATAAATCTTAACGCACTTTAATCACTGACTTTAGAGCTACACGGGCAAGAGACCCGTTCAAGTTATTGATCCCAAAAATGTAGCGCAAAACCATATAAGTCGCAGAACTATAATCCTACGTAGGAGGAAAATCTCAGGTGGACTACTCCAGAATAGACGTAACTAATGTAGGACGAAAGTACTTAAAATAAACCTATATATATATATATATATATATATATATATATATGCTGTAATCGATGGCTATAAAGCACATCATAAACATGACCTTCGTCTTGTTTAGTTTGATGTTTTGTTACTGTCGGGGGGCTTTATTCTATAATAAACTACACATGCTGACAGACAATCTTACAACCAATATGAAAAAAAAACATATTTTAAGAAAATGATATCCATTACTCGTATACATTATTAAAAACTTTTTTAATTTACCAATGTTTTCTTCTATTAAAATAAAATTATTGAATCAAATAGGTAAATGCTTCAAACGATTAAAATAGGATATTATTGTTATATGAATTTTTATGGTTTACTAATTCTTTCCTTGATTTAATTAAAATTAAAAATTAGTTTAATTGCAGTTTACAAAAGTTAGTCAACTAGTTCACATTATTATTCTTATAAAAATGATTAATTATTGAATCAAACTAATTAGAGACACAAATTTGTAAAGTTATTATAATATGCTTGAGGTGTGATACTTACACATATTGTTATAATTGTAAACAAATATTAGTTATAAGCTTTAAATTATTTGCCGTTTAATTAAATTATTTCAGCTATTAATGTTTTAAAATCGCACATTTTATCTAATAAAAATAGACACGGACATGGTTTTAAGGAAGTATCATTATATCATCAATAACAATTTCATAGTAATCTCTAAAACTATGAGATTAAGAAAGGGTCACAAAGTACTTTACTTTTTGTCTGTGATGATTAATTATAATGGTATTATTATATAATAAAGTCCGAGATTACCGGATATCGTTATAAGATTATAGAAATTTTACTACATTTGTTTTCTCTATGCACGTTTACAATGCCGTTTGAATAAAAACTTTTACAACCCATTATATATAAAATCTTTGAAATAGAGTGAGAATATAATCTGTTTATTATTTTAAAGGAATGTGCTTATTCTATTCAAAGGGCATACAGTATTAATAAGTATTGAAACATTTGAAACTTCTACTAGTTCAGTCTGAATTCAGATTTAAATAAAATTTAAATAAAATATTTCTTTTTCGAGTTATCGGTGGTTTTCAGTTTAGATTATTTCTTTTTTTGTTCTTTTTACGTATTAAGTTAATTTTAATTATATTTTTTGAGTTTTGTGTGAAATTTGTGATTGACGATGTCATCCAGACGGATTAAACATATCGTGAAAGAATCAATGAGGTAAGTGAGATTAAATTAATACATATATTTATTAAGTTAATTAGGTAAATAGTATCTCCTATTGCAATCAGAATTTAATTTTTTTTTATGCCGTGGCAGTGGTGTTAGCCATAAAAACTTTGACATCACTGATTGAGACTTTTATTAAAACAATACATGATCCCATAACACTTCTATTAAAAACTTTAAGAAATCATTGACACTTTTATTAAAACCTTAGCTATAAACATAACACAATAACTCTTCTATAAAAAACCTTAAAAATACCTAATAAAGCTTCCATAAAAGCCCTGATATCACTTATTAACACGTTTATTAAAACCTTAACTACCAACTAACATGACCCAATAACACTTCTATTAAAAACATTAAGATTGCCTAACAAAGCTTCTATAGAAACTTTAACAACACTCATTGACACTTATTAGAACCTTATTAGAACATGACCCAATAACACTTTTATAAAAAAACCTTAAGATTGTCAAATAAAGTTTCCATAAAAACCTTGATATCTTTCATTGCCACTTTTATTATAATCTTAACATGACCGAATAACACTTTCATAAAAAACCTTAAGTTTACTAAATAAAGCTTCTATCAAAACTTTAACATTATTCATTGACACTTTTATTATATCTTTAACCTAACCCAATAACATTTCTGTAAAAAACCTTAAAAATACCTAATAAAGCTTCCATAAAAGCCCTGACATCACTCATTAACACGTTTATTAAAACCTTAGCTACCTACTAATATGACCCAATAGTACTTCATTAAAAACCTTAAGATTGCCTATTAAAGCTTCTATAGAAACTTTGACATCACTCATTGGCATTTTTATTAAAACCTTACCATGACCCAATAAAATTTTTATAAAAAACCGAAAGGATTACCTAATAAAGCTTCCATAAAAACCTTGACATCACTCATTGAAATTTTTATTAAAACCTTAGCTACCTACTAACATGACCCAATAACACTTTTATTAAAAACCTTAAGATTGCTTAACAAAGCTTCTATAAAAACTTTGACAACAGTTGTGTACACTTTAATTATAACCTTAACATGACCCAATAATACTTTTATAAATAACCTTAAGATAGAAACTTTAACAACACTCATTGACTTTTTCCTATAACCTTAACATGACTCATAAACACTTTTATAAAAAAAACCTTAAGAATACCTAATAAAGTTTCCAAAGAAACATTGACATCACTCATTAACACTTTTATTATAACATTTATATTATCCAATAACATATCCATTAAAAACCTAAAAATTACCTATTAAAGCTTTCATAAAAACCATGACATTACGCAATGACACTTTTATTAAAACCTTAGCTACCCACTAACATGACCCAATAACACTTCCATTAAAAACCTTATGATTTGCCTAATAAACCTTTTATAAAACCTTGACATCACTCATTGACACTTTAATTAAAACCTTAACTACCTACTATTATGACCCAACACTTTTATTAAGATTGCCTAATAAAGTTTCCATGAAAATGTTGACATTATTTTTTGACACTTTTATTATAATCTTAACATAGCCCAATAACATTTTCATAAAAAAATCTTAAGATTACCTAATAAAACTTCCACAAAAACCTTGACATCACTCACTGACACTTTTAGTATAACCTTAACAAGACCCAATAACACTTTTATAAAAACTTTAAGATAGTTTAATAAAACTTTTATAAAAACCTTGGCATCATTCAGTGGCACTTTTATTATAATCTTATCATAACCCAATAACACTTCTATAAAAAATCTTGAAATTGCCTAATAAAGCTTCCATAAAAACTTTGACATCACTCATTGACACTTTTATTAAAATCTTAACTACAAACACTTCTAAAAAAAACCTTAACATGGCCCAATAACACTTTTATAAAAAAACCAAGTCTACCAAATAAAGCTTCTATAAAAACTTTGACATCACTCATTGATATTTTTAATAAAAACTTAACATGACCCAATAACACTTTCATAAAAAGCCGTAATATTGCCTATTAAGGCTTCCATAAAAACTTTAACATTACTGTTGACACTATTATAAAATCCTTAGCTACGAACATGACCCAATAAATCTTTTATGAAAAACCTTAAGATTACCAAATAAAACCAAATAATAGCAAATAAATAATAGACAACATGAAATTTCATTAGAAAACACGACCAGATGAGTTTGTTTTGCGATTTGCTAGTATTTTGCTCATGAATCTATCAAAACCGAGTCTACTGCGTGGTTCTACATCAAATTTCCCGTCGTTTAGTACTACATCTGTAGCTCTAGATAACTTTTATAATAGCGAATAAATAATGGAGAACGTGAAATTTCATTAGAAAACACGATCAGATGAGTTTGTTTTGCGATTTGCTAGTATTTTGCTCATGAATCTATAAAAACCGAGTCTACTGCGTGATTCTACAACAAATTTCCCGTCGTTTAATACTACTTCTGTAGCTCTAGATGACTTTTAAAATAGCGAATAAATAATGGAGAACATGAAATTTCATTAGAAAACACGACCAGATGAGTTTGTTTTGCGATTTGCTAGTAATTTGCTCATGAATCTATAAAAACCGAGTCTACTGCGTGATTCTACATCAAATTTCCCGTCGTTTAATACTACTTTTGTAGCTCTAGATGACTTTTATAATAGCGAATAAATAATGGAGAACATGAAATTTCATTAGAAAACACGAAGAGATGAGTTTGTTTTGCGATTTGCTAATATTTTGCTTATGAATCTATAAAAATCAAGTTTACTGCGTGAATCTACATCAAATTTCCTGTCGTTTAGTACTACTTCTGTAGCACTAGATGACTTTTATAATAGCGAATAAAAAATGGAGAACATGAAATTTCATTAGAAAACACGAAGAGATGAGTTTGTTTTGCGATTTGCTAGTATTTTGCTCATAAATCTATAAAACCCGAGTTTACTGCGTGAATCTATATCAAATTTCCCGTTGTTTAGTACTACTTTTGTAGCTCTTAAGGACATTTATAATTCCTAATAAATAATGGACAACATGAAATTTCATTAGAAAACACGATCAGATGAGTTTGTTTTGCGATTTGCTAGTATTTTGCTCATGAATCTATAAAAACCGAGTCTACTGCGTGGTTCTACATCAAATTTCCCGTCGTTTAAAACTACTTCTGTAGCTCTAGATGACTTTTATAATAGCGAATAAATAATGGATAACATGAAATTTCATTAGAAAACACGATCAGATGAGTTTGTTTTGCGATTTGCTAGTAATTTGCTCATGAATCTATAAAACCCGAGTTTACTGCGTGAATCTATATCAAATTTCCCGTCGTTTAATACTACTTCTGTAGCTCTAGATGACTTTTATAATAGCGAATAAATAATAGAGAACATGAAATTTCATTAGAAAACACGAAGAGATGAGTTTGTTTTGCGATTTGCTAATATTTTGCTTATGAATCTATAAAAACCAAGTTTACTGCGTGAATCTACATCAAATTTCCTGTCGTTTAATACTACATCTGTAGCTCTAGATGACTTTTATAATAGCGAATAAATAATGGAGAACATGAAATTTCATTAGAAAACACGATCAGATGAGTTTGTTTTGCGATTTGCTAGTATTTTGCTCATGAATCTATAAAAACCGAGTCTACTGCGTGAATCTACATCAAATTTCCCGTCGTTTAATACTACTTCTGTAGCTCTAGATGACTTTTATAATAGCGAATAAATAATGGATAACATGAAATTTCATTAGAAAACACGATCAGATGAGTTTGTTTTGCGATTTGCTAGTAATTTGCTCATGAATCTATAAAACCCGAGTTTACTGCGTGAATCTATATCAAATTTCCCGTCGTTTAATACTACTTCTGTAGCTCTAGATGACTTTTATAATAGCGAATAAATAATGGAGAACATGAAATTTCATTAGAAAACACGAAGAGATGAGTTTGTTTTGCGATTTGCTAATATTTTGCTTATGAATCTATAAAAACCGAGTTTACTGCGTGAATCTACATCAAATTTCCCGTCGTTCAGTACTACTTTTCCAGCTCTAGATGACTTTTATAATACGGAATTAATAATGGACAACATAAAACTTCATTAGAAAACACGATCAGATGAGTTTGTTTTGCGATTTGCTAGTATTTTGCTCATGAATCTATAAAAACCGAGTCTACTGCGTGAATCTACATCAAATTTCCCGTCGTTTAATACTACTTCTGTAGCTCTAGATGACTTTTATAATAGCGAATAAAGAATGGAAAACATGAAATTTCATTAGAAAACACGAAGAGATGAGTTTGTTTTGCGATTTGCTAGTATTTTGCTCATGAATCTATAAAAACCGAGTCTACTGCGTGATTTTACATCAAATTTCCTGTCGTTTAGTACTACTTCTGTGGCTCTAGATGACTTTTATAATAGCGAATAAATAATGGAGAACATGAAATTTCATTAGAAAACACGATCAGATGAGTTTGTTTTGCAATTTGCTAGTATTTTGCTTATGAATCTATAAAAACCGAGTCTACTGCGTGATTCTACATAAAATTTCCCGTCGTTTAATACTACTTCTGTGGCTCTAGATGACTTTTATAATACCAAATAAATAATGGACAACATGAAATTTTATTAGAAAACACGAAGAAATAAGTTTGTTTTGCGATTTGCTAGTATTTTGCTTATGAATCTATAAAAACCGAGTTTACTGCGTGAATCTACATCAAATTTCCCGTCGTTCAGTACTACTTTTCCAGCTCTAGATGACTTTTATAATACGGAATTAATAATGGACAACATAAAACTTCATTAGAAAACACGATCAGATGAGTTTGTTTTGCGATTTGCTAGTATTTTGCTCATGAATCTATAAAAACCGAGTCTACTGCGTGGTTCTACATCAAATTTCCCGTCGTTTAATACTACTTCTGTAGCTCTAGATGACTTTTATAATAGCGAATAAAGAATGGAAAACATGAAATTTCATTAGAAAACACGAAGAGATGAGTTTGTTTTGCGATTTGCTAGTATTTTGCTCATGAATCTATAAAAACCGAGTCTACTGCGTGGTTCTACATCAAATTTCCCGTCGTTTAATACTACTTCTGTAGCTCTAGATGACTTTTATAATAGCGAATAAATAATAGAGAACATGAAATTTCATTAGAAAACACGAAGAGATGAGTTTGTTTTGCGATTTGCTAGTATTTTGCTCATGAATCTAGAAAAACCGAGTCTACTGCGTGAATGTACATCAAATTTACCGTCGTTTAGTACTACTTCTGTAGCTCTAGATGACTTTTATAATAGCGAATAAATAATAGAGAACATGAAATTTCATTAGAAAACACGATCAGATGAGTTTGTTTTACGATTTGCTAGTATTTTGCTCATGAATCTATAAAAACCGAGTCTACTGCGTGATTCTACATCAAATTTCCTGTCGTTTAGTACTACTTCTGTAGCTCTAGATGACTTTTATAATAGCGAATAAATAATGGAGAACATGAAATTTTATTAGAAAACACGAAGAGATGAGTTTGTTTTGCGATTTGCTAGTATTTTGCTCATGAATCTATAAAACCCGAGTTTACTGCGTGAATCTATATCAAATTTCCCGTTGTTTAGTACTACTTTTGTAGCTCTTATGGACATTTATAATTCCTAATAAATAATGGACAACATGAAATTTCATTAGAAAACACGAAGAGATGAGTTTGTTTTGCGATTTGCTAGTATTTTGCTCATGAATCTATAAAAACCGAGTCTTCTGCGTGAATCTACATCAAATATCCCGTCGTTTAGTACTACTTCTGTAGCTCTAGATGACTTTTATAATAGCGAATAAATAATGGAGAACATGAAATTTCATTAGAAAACACGAAGAGATGAGTTTGTTTTGCGATTTGCTAGTATTTTGCTCATGAATCTATAAAAACCGAGTCTACTGCGTGGTTCTACATCAAATTTCCCGTCGTTTAATACTACTTCTGTAGCTCTAGATGACTTTTATAATAGCAAATAAATAATGGAGAACATGAAATTTCATTAGAAAACACGATCAGATGAGTTTGTTTTGCGATTTGCTAGTATTTTGCTCATGAATCTATAAAAACCGAGTCTACTGAGTGGTTCTACATCAAATTTCCCGTCGTTTAATACTACTTCTGTAGCTCTAGATGACTTTCATAATAGCGAATAAATAATGGAGAACATGAAATTTCATTAGAAAACACGATCAGATGAGTTTATTTTGCGATTTGCTAGTATTTTGCTTATGAATCTATAAAAACCAAGTTTACTGCGTGAATCTACATCAAATTTCCTGTCGTTTAGTACTACTTCTGTGCCTCTAGATGACTTTTATAATACTGAATAAATAATGGACAACATGAAATTTCATTAGAAAACACGATCAGATGAGTTTGTTTTGCGATTTGCTAGTATTTTGCTTATGAATCTATAAAAACTAAGTTTACTGCGTGAATCTACATCAAATTTCCTGTCGTTTAGTACTACTTCTGTGGCTCTAGATGACTTTTATAATACCGAATAAATAATGGAGAACATGAAATTTCATTAGAAAACACGATCAGATGAGTTTTATTTTGCGATTTGCTAGTATTTTGCTCATGAATCTATAAAACCCGAGTTTACTGCATGAATCTATATCAAATTTCCCGTCGTTTAGTACTACTTCTGTAGCTCTAGATGACTTTTATAATAGCGAATAAATAATGGAGAACATGAAATTTCATTAGAAAACACGATCAGATGAGTTTGTTTTGCGATTTGCTAGTATTTTGCTCATGAATCTATATAAACCGAGTCTACTGCGTGATTCTACATCAAATTTCCCGTCGTTTAATACTACTTCTGTAGCTCTAGATGACTTTTATAATAGCGAATAAATAATGGAGAACATGAAATTTCATTAGAAAACACGATCAGATGAGTTTGTTTTGCAATTTGCTAGTATTTTGCTCACGAATCTATTAAAACTGAGTCTACTGCGTGAATTTTCATCAAATTTGCTATGGTTTAATACTACTTTTGTAGCTCTAGATGTCTTTTATAATACCCAATAAATAATGGACAACATGAAATCCCATTAGAAAACACAAATAAATGTGTTTGTTTTGCGATTTGCTAGCTCATGAATCTATAAAACCCGAATCTACTGCGTAAAGTGTAATTGGATCATGTTCGATGCAAAGGTTTTAGTAAAATTGTTAAAGAATCATGTCAAAGTTTATATGGAAGCTTTATTTGGTAAACTTAAGGTTATAATAAAAGTGCTAATGAAAGATGTCAAGGTTTTTATGGAAGCTTTATTTGATAATCTTATGGTTTTTATATGGACATGTTATTTGGTCATGTTAGTACCTAAGGTTTTAATAAAAGTATCAATGAGTGTTGTCATGGTTTTTAAGGAAGCTTTATTAGGTATTCTTAAGGTTTTAATGAAACTGTTGTAGGGTCATGTTAGTAGTAAGGTTCATATTAGTAGATACAAATTTTAAGTAAGTCAGTGAAGATGTATATGAGTAAGTGAGTGGAAATGAATAGTCAAATAACAAAGTTAAATTTAGTTTAATTTTAGTGACATGTAAGTAAAATTACTGGTCATGCTTAAATGTTTTTTTTGTGCATACTTTATAATGTTGCCCATACATTCTACCTACTAATTCTAACTAAGGTTAATGAATAAGTGTAATTACATGAGATATGAGGTGAAATAGTACTAATTGTATTTTGTATTTTTGAAGTCTTAAGTTTGTAAAGGTCAACTAAAAAAATATTTATTTTGGATAAGTAGCGTTATTAATATTTATATATTTTTAGTGAAAAAACTAGTAAAACTGATGTTTGCCAAAAAGCTATGTTGGTAAATGAGGTTTCATCATGCCCAGACATTGATGAGCCGGGGCCATCTGGACTAAATCAACAAGGACTATCTCGAATCACATTTAGTGACAACATTAATGAACCAGGACCCTCTGGAGTAAAACAACCAGGACCATCTCGAATCACATGTAGTGACAGTGACGACGATGCTTCCTTTAATGGCAAGTCTTTATATTAAATATATAATAAACATTATATTTAAGATATTATAGGATCATCTTCGGAAGAATATGTTCCTTCAGATTTAAATTCAAGTTCAGATAAGTATGATAGTGAGGATAATGTTGAGAATAAGGATCATAATAACGATGAAGAAGAAGATAAAGATCATGATAAGGATGAGCATAACGATGAAGATAAGCATGATTATGAAAATGACGAAGAAAATTTTCAAAGCTATCTTGTACAAACACCAGGCACCAAAAAACCTACCATTAAAAATAAGCACTGCTGTCCATTTTGTATGAGTTTGGTATATCAACGTTGCAATATGTCGTGCAAATTGCAACGTTGCACCAGAACGAAGAAGAAGTTAAGAAAATACAGGTTTTGCCGAAAGGTAATTCTTTAATATGTATGGGTCTTATTTTTTGACCCGCCAATTATAGTTTTTTAAGTCAATAATTGATTTGTTTAGGGTGTAAAGAACGAAACGAGCTAATAACAACTTTGAGAAAACGGGGCAATTATGTTCACAACCAAAATAGTGGTGATGACGTTATAGTAGTTCAAAAAAAAGCAATTGGAAAAACCAGTCGAGAACAATATGTATCTTGCCCGAACTGTTTAGGCGCCTATGCAAAAACAACGTTTAAAAAACACTTTCGAAGATGTGATAAATCCAGAATACATGGATCGCGAGGTGGTACAGCAAAAGCTGCAAATTTATCCATTCCAAACCGAGAAATATTGCAAATAGTTCTATTGTTGGAAAGGATGCAAGGAGATGTATCGGAAGAAATAGAATTGCAACAAAACGAAGATGCTTCCCAAGTTGCCGAAATACCAATTTTAAATTTGGCAGAAACTATAGACTCTAACACACCGTTAGATCAGGAGCTCTCAGATGAATTTAACAAAGATGCTAAACTAAGTATAACATTATTTGAAAACATAGTAATTTAATGTTTATTTAAATATTTATTCATTAGTTTCCAAAAGAGAAAAAATAAAAAGAAGAACATGGAGTACACCAGAGAAGGCTACCATAAAATCTCGTTTCTCCAAATATATTCAAAGTGACAGCCTACCTTCTTTGGCGGAGTGCGAGGAAGCAAAACAATCAAGTAATTTAAAAAACAGAACAGCCCAACAAATTAAAGCTTGGATATTTAATTACAATAGAACAGCTAAACGTTCTCCAAAAATAAGTGGTAAATATATTAAATGAATAAATTTATAGATATTGAATTTACTACTTAAAAACTGTGTTGAAATTGAACTATTGCACCAAAATGTTGCAAAATGTTTTTAATGTATAAAACCTGTATAGTATTGTAATAACTAGCAATAATGACTACTAATATCTTGGCTTACTTTTAAATTTTAGGTCGACAAGCTTGGGAAACGCCAGAAAGAAAAGCCATTAAACATTACTTTAAAAACAATATTTCCAGGAGTCAATTTCCCTCAATGAAAGAATGTATTGAGGCGTCAAAAAAATGTAAAGATTTAAAAAATAGAAAACCCAATATTATAAAAGCATGGGTAAATAATGAAATAAATAGACAAAACCCCAAAAGAAAACTTTTTGATTACAACTTTTTATTTTTTATTCTATTGTTTTACTTATTTTTATTGTGTCGTTAGTTTATAATATTTTGTTATTATTTTTATAAATTGGTTTAACTAAAAGCTCCTGTTTCTTTAAATAATTAGTTTTAATATTAAGTTTCCTGTAGTTATTTTTTTAAGTTTTTGACCTACTGAAGTAAATGACAGTTGTAGGTAGATTGATTTTTAAAAAACACTGGGCACTTACAGATAGTTAGGAAACTATTTTTACTATTAAGTTTATGTAACAAAATACTACTTTACATCTAATTGTTATAAAATAGTGCTTGATTTAATAGAGAAATGAATATTTTATTTATTAAACAAAACAGAGTAGACTCCTGGGGCAAGCGTCGGTGTGTAGTTGGCGGGCATTGTATTAGTCGTGTAGGAAGCAGTGAGATGGCACTTCTATAGGTAGTGACGATGTCGTTCCTGATGCTGTCAATACTAGTTAAACAGTGAAGATTTTAGAGTAAAAGTTTTACATATATACTCTCTGCTTCTGCTCCCATTGGTCGTTGATGCTCCGCCCATAAAGCGGCATAAGGCCGTGTGGTTTGGTATAGAGTTACCCACCCACCCCCCCAAGTGTTTGTGATCAAATTTCTTTACCAACACTTGGGAAGGTGGGCGGAAACTAAGTTCAAACATTGTGGGCTTGTGGTTTCGATAAATGTTACCCACCCACCCGCCCAAAAGTTGATGATAAAGTTTTTTGAACATCAACACTTGAGTGAGTAAGCGGGAATTAAGTTCAAATGTAGTGGCCGTGTGAATTAGATTGGAGTTACCCACCCACCCGCCCGTGTGTTTGTGATCCAATTTCTTTACTCCAAATACTTGGGTGGGTGAACGGGAATTAAGTTCATATGTATGGGCGCGTGATTTGGATTGGAGTTGCCCACCCACCCGCCCAAGTGTTGATGATAAAGTTTCTTTAACATCAACACTTGGGTGGGTGGGCAGGAACTAAGTTCAGATGTTGTAGTCGTGTAGTTTAGATTAGTGTTGCCCACCCACCCGCCCAAGTGTTTGTGATCAAACTTCTTAAACACCAACACTTGGGTGGGTGGGCGAAATCTAAGTTTAAATTTTTGGGCCCGTAATTTGGATTACAGTAGCCCACCCACCCACCCGAGTGTTTGTGATCAAATTTCTTTACTTGGGTGGGTAGGCGAGAACTAAGTTCACACATTGTGAGCGTGTGGTTTCGATAAGTGCTGCCTACCCACCCGCCAAAGTGTTGATAATAAAGTTTCTAGAACACCAACACTTGAGTGGGTAGGCGGGATCTAAGTTCAAATGTTGTGGCCGTGTGGTTTTGATTAAAGTTGCCCACCCACCCACCCAAGTGTTTGTAGTCAAACTTAATAAACACCATCATTTGGGTGGGTGGGCAGAAACTAAATTCAAACATTGTGGGCTTGTGGTTTTGATAAATGTTGCCCGCCCACCCGCCCAAGAGTTGATAATAAAGTTACTTGAGCATCAACACTTGAGTAGGTGGGTGGGAACTAAGTTCAAATGTTGTGGCCGTGTGGTTTAGGTTAGTGATGCCCACCCACCCGCCCAAATGTTTTTATTCAAACTTCTTAAGCACCAACACTTGAGTGGATGGGCGGGATCTAAGTTCAAATGTTTGGGCGCGTAATTTAGATTAGAGTAGCCCACCCACCCCCCTAAGTGTTTGAGATCAAATTTTTTAAACATCAACACTTGAGTGGGTGGGCGGGAACTAAGTTCAAATGTTGTGGGCGCAAAATTTGGATTGGAGTTGCCCACCTACCAGTCCGAGTGTTTGTGAGCAAATTTCTTACTTGAGTGTATAAGCGGAAACTTAATTTAAAAGTTGTGAGCGTGTGGTTTGGATTGGAGCTGTCCACTTACTCACCCTAGTGTTTGTGATCTAATTTCTAACCTCAAACTTTAAAATGACCTTATATCTCGAAAAATAATTAAATTTCAAAATGACTTCAAACTTAATAAATAGTAACCTTAACTAACCCAAAATTGACCTCAAACCTCAAAATGACTTTAAACTTTAAACTGACCTTAAACTTAACTTAACCTAATCTTATCCTAACCTAACTTAAAACTGATCTCATGCCTTAAAATGACCTCAAACCCCAAAATGACCTTAAACCTAACTTAAACCCTAACATTAACCTTAAACCTCAAAATGATTTCAAACCAAACTTAACCTAACCTAACCCAACCTAAAATTAACCTCAAACATTAAAATAACCTCAAACTTCAAACTGACCTCTAACTTCAATTTGCCTAAATACTAACCTAACCTAAAAATAACTTAAACTTTAAAAAGATCGTAAATTTAACCCTAAAGTGACTTCAAATTAAAAAAATGACTTAAAACCTAACCAAAAATTACCTTAAACCTTAAAATCTCCTCAAACGTCAAAATGACCTAAAAATGACTTCAAACCCCAATTTGGCCTCAAACCTATCTTAATCTAATTTAAAATTTACCTTAACCTTAATCTAACCTAATCTTAACCTAACCTAATCCTAACCTAATCCTAACCTAACCTATCCTAAAACTGACCTCAAACCTCAAAATGAATTTAAACTTAACTTTACATAAAATTGATCACAAATCTTAAAATGACTTCAAAACTAACCTTACCTAACTTAACCTAACCTATATACATATGACTTTAAACCTCAAAACGACTTCAAACCTCAAAATAACCTCAAACCTCAAAATGATTTTAAACTTCAAATTGACCTCAAACTTCAAAATAACTCAATGACCTCAAACTTTAAATTGACCTTAAATTTAACTTAACCTAATCCTATCCTAACCTAACTTAAAATTGACCCTAAACCTTAAAATGACCTCAAACCTCAAAATAACCTTAAACCTAAACTAACCCAACTTAAACTAACCTCAAACCCTAAAATGACCTTAAAGCTAACCTAACCTAATTTAAACTAATCTAACATTGATCTTAAACCTTAAAATGTTTTACACCACAAAATTTGTTAAAACCACATACCAATTTTTTTTTGGCGAACTGTTGGCAGCACTATCTGTATGGTATGTTTGGATGCGCATATGAAGTAACGGATCCACTTGGAAATAACGATACGCTCTGCATTACTTTGTTGCAAACACCCACCATCCAACTCGTTGCTTAACTTTCATTAGAACTGTTAATCATACATACATGTTCCTACTGGCAACGACCTACAACTTTTAATTTAATTTATTTAATTAAAGCCTACAGCCAACTTAAGAGGTGTTAATAAAATAAATCTAATTAAATTTAAAACAAAGTTCAGCTACTAAGGCCGTAATATCTAACTCCTAATAAGTTAGGAGTTGGATATTACGGCCTTTGCTTATTATTAGGAAGTTTGGTTAGATTGAGGAAGCAGCAATATTAGCTTATTCTTGTTTGTATGTATTGTGATTATTAACTTGATCATACAGAATTATATATTCCAATTAATTTTTATTTTCACAGCCAATAACTATTAACATCTGTAAGAGAGGTGTTAACATTATTATTTAAGCAATAATAAATCTTAAATCAATACTCACCACCAATATAAGAAATAAGGTTTAAGATTAAATATAATATGCACAGAATATTAAACTGTTGAACTTATTAAAGCGATTTTTGCCACGTATTTGTTTGTATTGATACTTGCTACCACCACCTATTGATGTTATCGATTAGCTACAGGTGTTTGGTGTTGTCAATAGATAGCAGCTGCTCCGAAATGCGATCAAAGATCCTGTTTTTGACTAAAGTTGATAAGAAAGTTGTTATCTGAGAATTGTCGGGTATAGTTATTTTTTTATTTATAACTTTGCTAACTTTAAAGATATCGTATTGAAATGCATAAATAATATTAAAGATAATTAAATTTTGCATCAAATTAATGCCTAATATTTTATCATAGATGGCGCTGTTTTGCGTAAAACAATAAAAATTAAGAAAATGTTTAATTTTTTAATCATAACTTTGTTATCTTTAAAGATATCGTTTAAAATTACATAAATAATATTAAAGATAATTAAATTTTGCATCAAATCCATGTTTGATATTATATTATAGATGGCGTTGTTTTGCGTAGATGTAGTAAAAACGATAAAAATCAATAATTTGGACAATTGTTTACTGATAACTTTGCTATCTTTAAAGATATCGTTTAAAATTACATAAATAATATTAAAAATAATTAAATTTTACATCAAATCTATGTTTAATATTTTTTTGTAGATAGCGCTGTTTTGCGTAAATGTTGGAAAATTGGCAAAAATCCATAATATGGTCAATTTTTTACTCATAACTTTGTTATCTTTAAAGATATCATTTAAAAATATTTTATATTTTGAGCGCATTAATAAGAGACATTCAGTTTAGTGCCAACTGGTTGTATTAAAAAGTACTCAATTGTTTAAAACAGAAAAAACAGGACCGGCTTTAAATAATAATTTTTGATTTTAATTTTTTTGCAATTTTAACGAACGCCACTGGATTATTTTTAGAAATATTAAAAATTTATAAAATGGCTATGTTGTTAATTAAATTTATCATATTAGACAGGGGCGTACAATTTTTGTAAAACAGTGGCGCACTACCAACAAATTTTAATATTTAAAAAAAAAATGTGCCGCCACTGAAATTTTTTTAATAAAATATTTTTGCACTATTGTAGGTTATTTTAAATTAAATTTTATTAAAATCGCATCAGTATTAAGAAAGTTATGCATTTTTTTAGATTTACATCAAATTGAACCAAATTCAAAAATTGTTCGCCATTTTATTAATTTTTAAATTATTTTAAATCCAATTAAAGGATTATATATCTACATTTATATTTTATGTAGAAATTAAATTTTATTAAAATTGTACCACTATTAGGCAACTTATTCAACTTTTATGATTTTTGTCGGATTTTAGGCAACATAAAAAATCGTCCGCCATTTTGTCATTTTTTAAAATATTATTTATCTAATTAAAGTTTTATTTTTGCATACTTATATGTTATTTGAAAATGAAATTTGATTAAAATCGCAAAATTATTAAAAAAGTTATGCAATTTTTTTGGTTTTGTTCAAGTTTTATTCAAATTAATAAACCATCCGCCATTTTGTTATTATTTAAAATATTTTTTATTCAATTTAAGTTTTATTTTTGCATATTTATAGGTTATTTGAAAGTAAAATTTGATGAAAATCGCACCATTATTAAGAAAGGTGTGCAACTTTTTTAGTTTACGTCGGATTTTAGTTAAATTAAAAAATCATCCGCCATTTTGTTATTTTTAAAGTTGGCAACATGTAGTTTTAAAGCATTAAAAACACTCTTAATTAACTTAAGCAAACCAAATTTGAACTAATTTAAATGAAAATCAAATAAGTTACAAGCAAAACTAAAAATATGTTTAGCAAGTAATTCATCCACCATTTTGTTATTTTCAGTTGGCAACATGTTATTTCACCATATTGAGAACACCCCCAATTTACATAAGTAAACCAAATTTCAACTAATTCAAACGAAAAAATAAGTAAATTATTAAAATATCCTAACCTCAAATATTTTTAAAAGCAAAACTTGACAGTTAGTTAATCTGCTTGACAGCTTTAAACAGAAATTTGGCAATTGGTTGATCTGTTTAATAGTTTTAAACTGAAGTTTGATAGTTAATAAACCAGTTTAAGAGTTTTGAACACTAATTAAAGCATTACAGATTATAAAATTGACAGATAGTGCTTTATAATTGACATTTACAGATATAGTTTGACATAAATCACATTTTTAAACAAAAATGAACAACCTTTACGACTTATTTGACATTGAAAACAAAATTTGACAGTTGATTTTAAACAGAAATTTGACAGCATATAGATATAATAGATAGTTGGTTGATTTGTTTGACAGTTTTAAACACTAGTTGAAACATTACAGATCATAAAATTGACAAGTGATTATTTTAGACCAAAATTGACAATCTTTATAACATTTTTGACATTTGAAAGCAAAATTTGACAGTTGATTAATCAGCTCAACAGTTTTAAACAAAAATTAGATTATGAAATTGACAGTTAATGCTTTATGATTGACATTTGCAGAAATAGTTTGACTTAGTCACATTTTTAAACAAACATTGACAATCTTTATAGCTTATTTGACATTTAAAAGCAGAATTTGACAGTTGGTTGATCTGTTTGGTAGTTTTAAAAAGAAATTTTTAGCATCTAATATACCTGTTTGATAGTTTTAAACAGAAATTAGGCAGTTGATTGATTTGTTTGACAGTTTTAAACAATAATTGAAATATTACAGATTAAAAAATTGACAGTTTGTGCTTTATGATTGACAATTGCAGATAGTTTGACATAAGTAACATTTTTAAACAAACATTGACAATCTTTATGACTTATTTGACAAATTAACATACCTTTTTGACAGTTTTATACACTAGTTGAAGCATTACATATTATGAAATTGATAGTTTTTGCTTTTTGATCCACATTTGCAGACATAGTTTGACATAAATAACAATTTTACACAAAAATTGACATCAACCTCTATCATATACATAAAACACTTGATTCCAACTTACCTAATCGAATCAAAAACAATTATAAACAAATTAAACACAATTACTTAACAAAATTTATTAAACTAACTAAACATCATATCGTATCATATTCTACCACCCTCGAACTTTTCCTTGAGTAGCATGTGTTAAAGTCCACGTATTCTCGACATCCTTAACCAATTGCATTTGTTTATGTCTGCGATGCGTATTACATATAACATACAACCTTTCTTGTCTCCTCACAAAATAGCAATCCTTACAACGCTTCCTCAAATGTCCCTTAACTTTAAATCCAGCAGTTTGCATCAAAGCAGAACTTATAGGAGCCAATATATTAGAAGCAATGATTGGCTGATTTAATGTATGATATAAACATTGTTGATTGATTAATTGCTTCGCTTGTGATCCAATTCTTAACAAATTTGTTAAGAAAGACATTGTTTTGAGGTTAGGAGCTAAAATTGAATCAAAATTAATAAATAAATACATTTAATTAAAGATTAATTGATTTAAATGTGTTCTAATTGTATTTGAAGCTGTTAATAATTATATTACCTTAAAGAATTGAATTTCAATTAGAATTGTTTATTAATGTCTCAATCGAATGAAGTTGGCTACAAATGTAATCGAAATTCGATTTTCGAAGTTTGTATTGAAGCGGCGCCATCTTGCAGGATTTTAATAAACTAATGCATGTTTGGTTGTATAACTAAAATTTATTGTATATTTGGTTGCATAAGAAATTTTCAAAAAAGTTTAATATAAATTAGCATCATAAATTGATTAATAACAAAATTATTTCCTATTTACCAAAAAATATAAACAATTGTTGTCAACAAAATTACAGAAATTAAAATAGAAAAATTAATTGCTCTTTTTGACATAATAATTGCTGTTTTTTACGGTACGATAAATTGGAATATTCGTTACATAAAAATTAATTATTGTCAATTTAATCGGCCTTAAAATATCATACATAACAAAAACAAATTTGATGATTTTATCCCATCTTAGACTAGTTTTTACTGGTAGATAATTTTTGGATCATTTTAATCATAATTAATCTCCTAGTTACCGCACCGCAATTATTTTTTTATTTTTGCTCAGCATTACATTTGTTTATCTGTTTGCGCGCTATTCAATTGTTCCCAATTCAGCGGAGGTTAAAAATATTGAACTTTTTATAAATATTGTTATGGAGATGTAATGTATCACTCAATCATTAATAGCGACTGCATCTAGGACATGTAGCAAATTGTCTTGTTCGTTTGTTTGTAATTTTTTTTGCAAATTTGTACGAAATGAAGGAGTTGAAAGATAAAGATTTGAGTGTTAGCAAGCAGTGGCCGCAGTATATGGCCGTTATCTCTGGTAAGTTGTTTTTATTATAAATATTGCTATTTTTAACTTTATCAATTTATTCTTACAAAAGACTATTACATTGACAATCAATCAATAATATAATATTGTTCAATATAGTTTAAATTAGTGTTTAAAACTGTCAAACAGGTATAGTACCTATATATACCTTTATAGTCAAATTTTTAATTAAAACTGTCAAACAGATCAATCAACTGTCAAATTCTGTTTTAATGTGTCATAAAAATTGTTAATTCTTGTTTAATAATGTGACTTATGTCAAACTATGTCTGCAAATGTCAAACAAATGGCAACAACTTTTAATTTTATAATCTGTAACACTTCAACTAGTGTTTAAAACTGTCAAATAGGTATATTATATGTCAAATTTATTTTGAAAATTGTCAAACAGATAAAAAAATTGTAAAATGTCAAAATTTTTATTAACATTGTCAATTTTTATTTAAAAATGTAACGTATGTCAAACTATCTTGGCAAATGTCATACATATAGCTCCAACTGTCAACTTTATAACCTGTAGAGCTTTGACTAGTGTTCAAAACAGTCAAATGTTGTTAAACAGATTAATCAAATTTTCCAAATTTTGGTTTAAAACTGTCAAAGAGGTATATTAACTTTCAAATGTTTCTTTAGATCTGACAAATTTTTGTTCAAAATTGTCAAGCAAGTCAAATAACTGTAAAATTTTGTTTTTAAATTTTAAATAAGTTATAAAGATTGTCAATTATTGTTTAAAATTGTCACTTATGTCAAAATATGTCTCCAAACGTCAAACATCAAAATATGTCTTCAAATGTCAAACATAATGCAACAACTGTCAATTTTATAATCTGTAATGCTTTAACTAGTGTTAAAAACTGTCAAACAGATCAACTAATTGTCAAAATCTGTATTCAAATGTATAAATATCTTATAAAAATTGTCAATTTTTGTTTAAAAACTGTCAAACAAGTTTATTACTTGTCAAAAGTTAAAATTCATTTTTTTACCAGTTTTGTGAATATTTTCAAATCTTTTGATTTTTTGTTTCATATTATTGAACATTTAAAGCTTTGAAAACATTCTGAAAGCTTTTGGTACATTTTAAAAACTTTAGAAACATTTTAAAAACCTTACAAATACTCGAAAACCATTATGAACTCAATTGTTTTTAAATCAAATTTACTATTACTTGGCATAGTTATGTCCTAATAGTGTAGCAATAATTTACATATTTTGTTTTAAACATATCTGGCATAATAACAAAATTGCGGTTAAATTTTATGTCTTTCTGAAATGTTTTTTAAAAAGAAAAAAAATAATAACTCAATTGATTTTTATTCAAATTTATTGTAACTTAGCATAATTATGTTTCTACAATGTGGCCATATTATGCCAATTTTGCTTTAAACATAACTGACATAAAAACAAAAAGGCAAACAATTTTCATATTTTACTAAAATATTTTTTAAAGAGAAAACCTTTAAGAACTCAATTGTTTTTAAATCAAATTTAATATTATTTAGCATAATTATGTTTTAATAGTGTAGCAATAATTTACATATTTTGTTTTCAACATATCTGACAAAATAACAAAATGGCGGTCAAATTTTATGTCTTCTTGAAATATTTTTTAAATAAAAAACATTTAATAACTCAATTGATTTTTATTCAAATTTATTGTAATTTAGCACAATTATGTTCCTATAATGTGGCAATAATATGCCAATTTTGCTTTAAACATAACTGGCATAATAACAAAATGGCAAACAATTTTTATGTTTTTTTGAAATATTTTTTAAAGAGAAAACCTTTAAGAACTCAATTGTTTTTAAATCAAATTTAATATAACTTAGCATAATTATGTCTTAATAGTGTAACAATTATTTACATATTTTATTTTAAACATATCTGGCATAATAACAAAATGGCGGTCAAATTTTATGTCTTTCTGAAATGTTTTTTAAAAAGAAAAAATTTAATAACTCAATTGATATTTATTCAAATTTTTTGTAACTTGCCATAATTATGTTTTAATAATGTGGCAATAATATGCCAATTTTGTTTTAAACTTAACTGGCATAATAACAGAATGGCAAACAATTTTCATGTTTTTCTAAAATATTTATTAAAGAAAAAACTTATAAAAACTCAATTGTTTTTAAATTAAATTCAATATTACTTGGCATAATTACGTCCTAATAGAGTAGCAATAATTTATAATTTTCATTTTAAACATATCTGGCATAATAACAAAATGGCGGTCAAATTTTATGTTTTTCTAAAGTATTTTTTAAATAGAAAACATTTAATAACTCAATTGATTTTTATTCAAATTCATTGTAACTTAGCATAATTATGTTTCTATAATGTAGCAATATTATGCTAATTTTGCTTTAAACATAACTGGCATAATAACAAAATGGCAAACAAGTTTCATGTTTTCCTAAAATATTTATTAAAGAAAAAACCTTTAAGAACTCAATTGTTTTTAAATCAATTTTAATATAACTTAGCATAATTATGTCTTAATAGAGTAACAATCATTTACAATTTTTGTTTTAAACATATCTGGCATAATAACAAAATGGCGGTCAAATTGTATGTCTTTCTAAAATATTTTGTAAATAGAAAACTTTTAATAACTCAATTGATTTTAATTCAAATTTATTGAAACTTAGCTTAATTATACTTCTATAATGTAGAAATAATATGCCAATTTTGTTTTAAACATAACTGGCATAATAATAAAACGGCGTATAGTTTTCATGTTTTCCTAAAATATTTTTTAAAGAAAAAACCTTTAAGAACTCAATTGTTTTTAAACCAAATTTAATATTACTTGGCATAATTATGTCCTAATAATGTAGCAACAATTTACAATAATTGTTTTAAACATATCTGGCATAATAACAAAATGGCGGTCAAATTTGATGTCTTTCTAAAATATTTTTTAAATAGAAAACATTTAATAACTCAATTGATTTTAATTCAAATTTATTGTAATTTGGCAAAATTATGTTACTATAATGTGGCAATAATATGCCAATTTTGTTTAAAACATAACTGGCATAATAACAAAATGCCAAACAATTTTCATGTTTACCTAAAATATTTTTTAAAAAGAAAATTTTTAAAAACTCAATTGTTTTTAAATCAAATTTAATATTACTTGACAGAATTATGTCCTAATAGTGTAGCAATAATTCACAATTTTTGTTTTAAACATACCTGGCATAATAACAAAATGGTGGGCAAATTTTATGTTTTTCTGAAATATTTTTTAAATAGAAAACATTTAATAACTCAATTAATTTTAATTCAAATTTATTGTAAGTTAACATAATTTTGTTTCAATAATGTGGCAACAATATGCCGATTTTGTTTTAAACATAACTGGCATAATAACAGAATGACAAACAGTTTTCATGTTTTTCTAAATTATTTATTAAAGAAAAAACCTTTAAACACTTAATTGTTTTTAAATTAAATTTAATATTACTTGGCATAATTATGTCCTATAGTGTAGCAATAATTTACAGTTTTTGTTTTTAACATATCTGGCAGAATAACAAAATGGCAAACAGATTTTATGTTTTTCTGAAATATTTTTTAATTTAATTTAATTTAATAACTCAATCGATTTTGATTCAAATTTATTGTAATTTGGCATAATTATGTTTTTATAATGTGGCAATAAAATGCCAATTTTTTATAAATTTTTTTAAATTTTTTGAAAACTAATGAGTTATTTAAGTTTTTTGGATTTTTTATTAAGTTTTTTCAAAATAACTCAAAATTAGTTGCAAATTTTAAAAATAGTTTCAAGTAAAGTTTATGGAACATTAAATTTCCTATAAAAAATTTTATGTAAAATTTCTCAATTTTTTTGAAAACTAATGAATTATTTAAGTTTTTGGATTTTTTATCAAGTTTTTTCAAAATAACTCAAAATTGGTTGCAAATTTTAAAAATAATGTTAAGTAAAGTTTATAGAAAATTAAGTTTTATAAAAAATATTTTTTGTTAAATTTTCCAATTTTTTTGAAAACTAATGAGTTATTTAAGTTTTTTTGATTTTTTAACTAGTTTTTTCAAAATAACTCAAAATCGGTTACAAATTTTGAAAATAGTTTTAAGTAAAGTTTATGGAACATTAAATTTCCTATAAAATATTTTATGTAAAATTTTCTAAATTTTTTGAAAATTAATGAATTATTCAAGTTTTTTGGATTTTTTATCAAGTTTTTTTAAAATAACTCAAAATTAGTTGTAAATTTTAAAAATAGTTTCAAGTAAAGTTTATGGAAAATTAAATTTCCTACAAATTAGGTTATGTTAAATTTTTCAAATTTTTTGAAAACTAATGAGTTATTTAAGTTTTTTTGTTTTTTTATCAAGTTTTTTCAAAATAACTCAAAGTTGGTTGCAAATTTTGAAAAAAGTTTCAAGTAAAGTTTGTGGGAAATTTCATTTCCTATAAAATAGTTTATGATAAATTTTCCAAATTTTTTAAAATTAATGAATTATTTAAGTTTTTTGGATTTTTTATGAAGTTTTTTCAAAATAAATCAAAATTGGTTGCAAATTTTGAAAATAAATGTAAAGTTTATGGAAAATTGAATTTCCTATAAAATATTTTATGTTAAATTCTCCAAATTTTTTGAAAATTAATGAATTATTAAAGTTTTTTTAGATTTTTATCAAGTTTTTTCAAAATAACTCAAAATTAGTTGCAAATTTTGAAAATAGTTTCAAGTAAAGTTTACGGAAAATTAAATTTCTTATAAAAAAGTTTATGTTAATATTTCTAAACTTTTTGAAAACTAATGAGTTATTTAAGTTTTTTGGATTTTTTATCAAGTTTTTTCAAAATAACTCAAAATTGGTTGCAAATTTTGAAAATAGTTTCAAGTAAAAGATATGGAAAATTAAATTTCCTATAAATTAGGTTATTTTAAATTTTTCAAATTTTTTAAAAACTAATGAGTTATTCAAGTTTTTTGGATTTTTTATCTAGTTTTTTTAAAATAACTCAAAATTGGTTGCAAATTTTGAAAATAGTTTTAAGTAAAGTTTATGAAACAGTAAATTTCCTATAAAATATTTCATGTAAAATTTTCCAAATTTTTTGAAAATTAATGAATTATTCAAGTTTTTTGGATTTTTAATCAAGTTTTTTTAAAATAACTCAAAATTGGTAGCAAATTTTGAAAATAGTTTTAAGTAAAGTTTATGGAACATTAAATTTCCTATAAAATATTTAATGTAAAATTTTCCAAATTTTTTGAAAATTAATGAATTATTCAAGTTTTTTAGATTTTTTATCAAGTTTTTTCAAAATAACTTAAAATTAGTTGCAAATTTTGAAAATAGTTTTTAGTAAAGTTTACGGAAAATTAAATTTCTTATAAAAAAGTTTGTTAATATTTCTAAATTTTTGAAAACTAATGAGTTATTTAAATTTTTTTGATTTTTTATCAAGTTTTGGTTGCAAATTTTGAAAATAGTTTTAAGTAAAGTTTATGGAAAATTGAATTTTCTATAAAATATTTTATGTTAATTTTTCCAATTTTCTTGAAAATTAATGAATAATTTAAGTTTTTTGGATTTTTATCAAGTTTTTTTAAAATAACTTAAAATTGATTGCAAATTTTGAAAATAGTTTCAAGTAAAAATTGTGGAAAATTCAATCTGCTCTAAAATATTTTATGTTAAATTTTCCGAAATTTTGGAAAATTATTGATTTAATTAAGTTTTTGTTACAATTTTTGGATTTTTCCGAATTTTTTTAAAATAACTCAAAACTGGTTGCAAATTTTGAAAAAAATAGTTTCAAGTAAAGTTTGTGTTAAAGTTAAAGTCGAAACATTAAAATTAAATCAATTGTAGTATGCCAAACACAAATATAACCAAAATATTAAAATCAAATTTAAAAAAATCCTATTGGTCATTGCCTGAAACAAATTTTATATTAAAATATTGATTTTTTTGCAGCTACTATAGTATCAATAGCAGCCGGTGTGAGTATAGCATGGCCATCACCATCAATACCAAAACTATTAGAAGGCGAATACCCTTACCTTGTAACAAGAGAAGAAGGTTCCTACATAGCCATTATAACAGCTCTAGGCAACATAGTTGGAGGCCCAATATCAGCATCTTTGGTAGACGTAATTGGACGCAAATTAACCATAATATTGATTGCACTACCTCAATTTTTTTCATTTATTTTAATCTACTTAGCAGGGTAAGTTAATTATTTAATAATAATAATAATAACAACAAACTAATCAATTTAATTTTTAGATATTCAATAGTTTTACTATACATAGCAAGATTTTTAGGAGGAGTTGGTGAAGGAGCTACATTTACCGTAATGGCTATGTATATAGGTGAAATAGCAGAGCCACAAATTAGAGGAATGTTAGGCTCTTACATTTCATTAACTTTACGAGTTGGAATGCTTTTTGTAAATATAATAGGTTCATACTTTAGTATAGAAACAGCCGCTTTGATTTGTTTGGTTTTACCAATACTTTTCGTAGCCAGCTTTGCTTTCATGCCTGAAACTCCATATTTTCTTTTAATGAAAGGACAAACAGATAAAGCAAGAGATAGTTTGAAATTTTTGCGTCAGAAACAGGATGTTGAAGATGAGTTACTTACATTAACCGGTGATGTAAATAGACAATTATCTGAATCGGATACTTTTATGGATTTGTATAGAATTGATTCTAATCGAAAAGCTTGTATAATTGTTTTAGGTTTGCGTACGTTTCAACAATTTAGTGGAATTTCAGCTTTTACTCTGTATACCCAACAGCTATTTAAGGAAGCGGTTGCTAGTATTAGTCCTTCATTGGCTGCCAATATATTTTCAGGAATACAATTAGTGTTAACATTTTTTTCTTCAATTTTAGTTGATATTACTGGGAGGAAACCTTTATTAATATTCTCATGCGTTTGTTGTTTTATTGTTTTAATAACTGAATCAATTTATTTTATCCTTAGAGATTTTACTGAAGTTGATGTTGAGATTATTTGGTGGCTTCCTTTAGCTAGTATGATTTTATATATAATTGTATTTTCAGTAGGTTTGGGTAGCATTGTTAATTTAATGTTGGGTGAATTGTTTAGTCAAAGTGTTAAAGCTAAAGCGCTTTGTTTGATGAATATTTATTTTGCAATTGCAATGAGTGTTACAACAAAATTCTTTCAATTCATGACTGATTTGAATGGACTTTCAATACCTATATTGTTATTCGGTTGTTTTTGTGGAGTTGGAGCAGTGTTTTGTTATAAAGTTGTTCCAGAAACTAAAGGGAAGACGTTGGAGGAAATACAACAGTTATTAAAAGGCAATAAAAAGGATGAAAAAATTGAAGCATTTTAAGCTATGCAACCAAATGAATCCAAACTTCGACTGAATTTGTTGCTTATTTTATTTATGATTGAGATGAAAAAAACTGTTTTATTACGCAATTGACATTAAATATATTGATTTTGTAAACTTGTTTTTGATTTTAATATGGTGTGGAAGCATTCTGTCATTTTTGACGTTAACTTACTAGGTTATGTTATCTAAGCACACTGATTTGTTTAGAAAAAAACTCCTATTTTTAATAAAATATTTTGTAATTTTCAAACTACTCATTGAATTTTAATACAAATTTGCAACAATATACATTAATATTATTAGTATAAGCTCTATTAATTTCATTCAATTCGGTACACTAGATTTTATACAACCTCAATTTAATCAACCTAGTCTAACCAAACTGAGAACTCCTATTCTTAATAAAATCTTTTATAACTTCTAAACTATTCATTGAATTTTGATACAAATTGGCAACAATATACTTTAATATTGTTAGTATAAGCTGTAATAATTTCATTTAGTTCGACACGCTAAATTTTACATAACCTCATTATAATCAATTTACCCTAATCAAGCTGAGAACTCCTATTCTTAATAAAACAATTTATAATTTCCAAACTACTTATTGAATTTTAATACAAATTAACAACAATATATTTTAATGTAATTAGTATAAGCTGTATTAGTTTCATTCAGTTCGGTACACTAGATTTTCTATAACCTCAATTTAATTGACCTACTCTAACCAAGCTAAGAACTTTTATTCTTAATAAATATTTTATAATTTCCAAACTACTCATTGAATTTTAATACAAATTTTCAGCAATATACTTCAATGTAACTAATATAAGCTGTATTAATTTCATTCAATTCGGTACACTAGATTTTATACAACCTCAATTTAATCAATCTATTCTAACCAAACTGAGAACTCCTATTCTTAATAAAATCTTTTATAACTTCTAAACTATTCATTGAATTTTGATACAAATTGGCAACAATATACTTTAATATTGTTAGTATAAGCTGTAATAATTTCATTTAGTTCGACACGCTAAATTTTACATAACCTCATTATAATCAATTTACCCTAACCAAGCTGAGAATTCCTATTCTTAATAAAACAGTTTATAATTTCCAAACTACTTATTGAATTTTAATACAAATTGGCGACAATATATTTTAATGTAATTAGTATAAGCTGTATTAATTTCATTCAATTCGGTACACTAGATTTAATATAACTTTAATTTAATCAACCTACTCTAACCTAGCTGAGAACTCCTACTCATAATAAAATATTTTATAATTTCCAAATTACTCATTGAATTTTGATACAAATTGGCAACAATATATTTAAATGTAACTAATATAAGCTGTATTAATTTCATTTAATTTGGTACACTAAATTTTATATAACTTCAATTTAATGAAGCTACTCTAACTAAGCTGAGAACTTCTATTCTTAATAAAATATTTAATAATTTCCAAACTACTCATTAAATTTTAATACAAAATGGCAACAATATAAATCAATATAATTAATATAATCTGTATTAATTTCATTTAATTTGACACGCTAAATTTTAAATAACCTCATTATAATCAATCTACCCTAACCAAGCTGAGAACTCTTATTCTTAATAATTTTTTTTATAATTTCCAAACTACTTATTAAATTTTAATACCAATCAGCAGCAATATACTTCAATGTAACTAATATAAGCTGTATCAAATTCATTCAATTCGGTACATTAGATTTTATATAACCTCAATTTAATCAACCTACTCTAACCAAGCTGAGAACTTTTATTCTTAATAAAATATTTTATAATTTCCAAACTACTCATTAAATTTTGATACAAATTGGCAACAATATACTTCATTGTAACTAATATAAGTTGTAATAATTTTATTCAATTCGGTACACTAGATTTTATATAACCTCAATTTAATCAACCTACTCTAACCCAACTGAGAACTCCTATTCTTAATAAAATCTTTTATAACTTCCAAACTACTCATTGAAATTTGATACAAATTGGCAACAATATAATTCAATATTATTAGTATAAGTTGTATTAATATCATTAAATTCGACACGCTGAATTTTACTTAATTTCAATTTAATCAATCTACCCTAACCAAGCTATAAATTTATAGCGCTACCTTGTTGATGCAAATAAAATTATTTAATGTTAGTTTGGTTGCATACGTTGCATCACAATAAGCGCTGTATATTTATAAAATTATGAAATGTTAGTTTAGTTGCATATATAGCATACAATCTAAAACGGCGGATAATATGGCGCCATCTTGTTGATACTTATAAAACTATTTGATGTTAGTTTGGTTGCATATATTATAAATAAATTATTAAGGTTGCAATTTTAGCGCAAAAACCTTAATTATTATATTGATGTGGCACTTACTTTGCAGAACACAAACATTGTCTATTTGTCAGGTATCATCACCGATGACAGGAGATTGTTTCTCAAAATGTTGAAAAAATAATTTTATTCAAAATTTTATTTCCAACAACTTATTTGGAGTATATTTTAAATTTATTAGTATTTTTTTGAAAAATACGTAAAATTGTGATAGCCGGATCAATTTATTCTAAATTAACCTAAAAATATTGCTTATTTCTTAAAATGTTGAGAAAACATTTATAAACAATTTAACTCAAAATTTTATTCCCAACAACTTTTATTTGGAGTATATTTTAAATTTTTCAGTATTTTTCAAAAAATAGGCAAAATAGTGATAGCCGGATCAATTTATTCTGAATAAACATAAAAAATATCGCTTATTTCTCAAAATTTTGAGAAAACATTTATAAACAATTTTACTCAAAATTTTATTTCCAACAACTTTTATCTTAAGTATTTTTTAAGTTTATTAGTATTTTCTAAAAAATACGCAAAATAGTGATAGCCGGATCAAATAAATTTGATAAAAAAACAAAAATCTCGCTTATTTCTCAAAATTTTGAGAAAATACTCAAAACTTATTTTACTTCAAATTTTATTCCCAACAACTTTTATTTAAAGTATTTTTTAAAATTAGTAGTATTTTTTAAATAATGCGCAAAATAGTTATAACCGGATCAATTTAATTTAAAAAAACACAAAAATCTCACTTATTACTCAAAATTTTGAAAAACTACTCATAACCAATTTTACTGAAAAACATATTTCTAACAGTTTTTATTTGGAGTATTTTTTAAAATTAGTAGTATTTTTTGAGTAATACTCAAAATAGTTATAGCCGGATTAATTTAATTTATAAAACCACAATAACCTCGCTTATTACTCAAAATTTTGAATAATTACTTATAACCAATTTTACTGAAAAATATATTTTGAACAACTTTTATTTGGAGTATTTTTTAAATTTAGTAGTAGTTTTTGAGTAATGCGCAAAATAGTTATAACCGGATCAATTTAATTTAAAAAAAAACACAAAAATCTCGCTTATTACTCAAAATTTTGAAAAACTACTCATAACCAATTTTACTGAAAAACATATTTTGAACAACTTTTATTTAAAGTATTTTTCAAAATTAGTAGTATATTTTGAGTAATGCGCAAAATAATTATAACCGGATCAATTTAATTTAAAAAAATACAAAAATCTCGCTTATTACTCAAAATTTTGAAAAACTACACATAATCAATTTTACTGAAAAACATATTATAAACAACTTTTATTTAAAGTATTTTTCAAAATTAGTAGTATTTTTTGAGTAATGCGCAAAATAGTTATAGCCAGATCAATTTAATTTAAAAAAACACAAAAATCTCGCATATTACTCAAAATTTTGAAAAATTACTTATTTACCAATTTTACTGAAAAACACATTTCTAACAACTTTTATTTGGAGTATTTTTTGAGTAATGCGTAAAATAGTAAGAGCGGAATCAATTTAATTTAAAAAAACACAATTACCTCGCTTATTACTCAAAATTTTGAAAAATTACTCATAATTAGTTTTACTATAAAACTTATTTTTACAATTTTTGTTTAAAGTATTTTTCAAAATTAGTAGTATTTTTTTGAGTTTACGCAAAGTAGTTATAGCCGGATCAATTTAATTTAAAAAAACACAAAAATCTCGCTTATTACTCAAAATTTTGAAAAATTACTCATAACCAATTTTACTGAAAAACATATTTCTAAAAACTTTTATTTGAAGTATTCCTCAAAATTGAGAGTATTTTTTAAGTAATGCGCAAAATAGTTGAAGCCGGATCAATTTAAATTAAAAAAACACAAAAATCTCGCTTATTTCTTAAAATTTTGAAAAATTGCTCATAACAAATTTTACTAAAAAACATATTTCTAACAACTTTTATTTAAAGTATTTTTCTAAATTAGTAGTATTTTTTTAGTTTACGCAAAGTAGTTATAGCCGGATCAATTTAGTTTAAAAAAACACAAAAATCTCGCTTATTACTCAAAATTTTGAAAAATTACTCATAACCAATTTTACTAAAAAACATATTTCTAACAACTTTTATTTTAAGTATTTTTCAAAATTAGTAGTATTTTTTGAGTAATACAAAAAATAATGATAACCGGATTAATTTTTCCGATAAAACATAAAAACCTTGCTTATTTCTCAAATAAAGTAAATACTTGATTTGAGTTTAGGTCAAATTGGTACTAATAGTATTTAGCTATGTTAGTACCAAACTGCACAATATTTTAATGTATTGCTAATGAGTTATATTGTCTTCTGTGACTCCTGACTCTGTTAAAGCAAGTGGATTTTAAATTATGTTAAATTGAGCGTATAAATCTTGATTATTTTTGCAAAGTTAGAACTTATAGATTTAAGCTATGTAAGTACCAAATTACATTAATTTCCAATGTACTGCTTATAAGTTATGAGAAGCTATATTGTCTTCTACCACTCCCTTTTATGTTAAGTCAGCTGAATCAATTTGAGATTATGTCAAATTAAGCGTATGTATTTTAATCAATTTTATACACTACTAATAGTATTCAGCTATGTTGAAAACAAATTGCATTAATTTCCAATGCGTCGTCTGCAAGTTATTAATAATTATGTTATCAACTGTGTTTTTTATTCTGATTATTATGCATTTTAATTAAATTTATGCAGTTGGTATTAATGGTAATGAACTATATTTGTACCAAATTGCACCAATTGCCAATGTACCATTTTCAAGTTATAAGTAATTATGTTAACTCTTGTGACTTCCAAGTTTCCTTAGTTAGGTTAATTGAATTGAGGTTATGTCAAATTGAGGGTATGAATTTTGATCAATTTTATACAATTGGTTCTAATGGTATTGAACCACGTTGAATCCAAATTGCATTAATTTCCAATAGGTCGTTTGCAAGTTATTGGTAATAATGTTACCTTCTGTGTTTTTTGAATCAATGAAGCAAGGCTAATTAACTTTACAATATGTTAAATTTAGGAATGACTCACCCGCCCGCACAAATGGTTGTCATTAAGAGATTGAATGTCATCATTACTTTCTGTGACATTTAAACTTTTAACGCTTGCAGAAACAGCAACATTTAATTTTTTGATAATTAACACTTAAGCGGGTGGGCGGGGATCCTAGTTTAAACAATCCGTCCGTAGTCATGTTTTGGAGTGACCTACCCACCCACCCAAGTGTTCGTCATTAAGAAATTAAATATTACCATTATCTCTTGTGATATAGAAACTCAAATTTCTAGATAATTAACACTTGGACGGGTAAGCGGGGACTCTAATTTAAACAATTCGTCCGTACTTATGTTTTGAAGTAACCCACTACCCACCCAAGTGTTCGTCATCAAGAAATTAAATATCACCATCACTTCTTGTGATATAGACTTATAAGCTTGCAGAAAGGAGAAACTCAAATTTCTTGATAACAAACATTTGAGTAGGATTGTACTTCTGTTTTGAAATGACCTACCCACCCACCCACCCAAGTGTTCGTTATCAAGAAATTAAATATCACCATAACTTTTTGTGATATAGAGACTTTTAACGCTTTGGAATGAACAAATCTTGTGCGCACAATGCAGTACACCGCAGAAACCATTGCCAAAACCCGAAATTTAGAACAATTACAAACTAGCCCGTACTGCGAGTGTTTTAGACATATCAAATTCACAACAACCAAACTTGTAGTAGAACCCCAGTGAACACATTATATTAAACACAAACTACTCCAGTCCCAAACAATAGTGAAGTAAACAATACCCAGACAGCATCTATAAGAAAAGTTGGAAGATCAGCCTAAAAGAGTGAAAGAAACCAAACTCCACCAATGGCATCACATTTCTTTGTCTCTTACTGATAGATCTAGTTTTTAAAAGTTTGGTGAGTGGGTAGATCATTAATTACAACTAGATAGTTTTTATTGAAATGCCCCGCCTACCCAGCCAAGTGTTCCAGATCCAATTTCTGAATTACCAATAGTTGGATGAGTATTAAATTTAATCAATCTACTCTAATCAAGCTAGAAACTCATATTCTTAATAAAGTATTTTATAATTTCCAAACTTTTTATTGAATTTTGATACAAACTGGCAACAACATACTTCAATTTTAATAGTATAATTTTTATTAATTTAATTTAATTTTGCACGCTGAATTTTACATAACCTCAATTTAATCAATCTACCCTAACCAAGCATAAAATTCCCATTCTTAATAAAATATTTTTTAATTTGCAAATTATATATTGAATTTTGATACAAATTAGTAAAAATATACATCAATATTAGTAGTATAAGTTGTTAAAATTTCATATAGTTTGACACGCTGAAATTTACATAACCTCAATTTAAGAAATCTACCCTAACCAGGCTTAAAACTCCAATTCTTAATAAAATATTTTTTAATTTGCAAATTATATATTGAATTTTGATACAAATTAGTAGAAATATACATCAATATTAGTAGTATAAGTTGTTAAAATTTCATATAGTTTGACACGCTGAAATTTACATAACCTCAATTTAAGCAATCTACCCTAACCAGGCTAAAACTTTTATTTTTAATAAAATATTTTGTAATTTTCAAAGTAACCATTGCATTTTGATACAAATTAGCAATAATATACTTTAATATTAGTAGTATAAGTTGTATTAATGTAATTTAATTCGACAGGCTGGATGTTATATAACCTCAAATTAAGCAATCTACTCTAACCAAGCTAGAAACTAAAATATTTTATATTTTTCTAACTACTTATTGAATTTTAATATAAATTGGTAACAATATACTTCAATATTAGTAGTATAACTTGAGTTAATTTCATTTAATTCAACACGCTGATTTATACATAACTTTATTTTAATCAATCTTTGGATAATATAGCGCCATCTTATTGATATCTATAAAACTATTTGTTGTTAGTTTGGTTGCATATAGTATAAATAATTGATTAAGGTTGCAATTTTGTCGCAAAAACATTTTACGTTTTAATATTTTTAAGTTATTGGTTTATTTACAGTTTTAATGGACCTTCGACCTCTAAAAGTCATTTTGACAGTTAGTTAAAACTGTTTTCTGTCAGTTTATAATTAGTTTGTAATTTTGTTTAATAAATATAAAAATTGTTTATTTCTCTACATTTTAAGAAAATACTCAAATTTTATTCCCAGTAACTTTTATTTGGAGTATTTTTCAAATTAAGTAGTATTTTTTGAGTAATGCGCAAAACAATGATAACCGGATCAATTTAATTTAAATATACACAAAAATCTCGCTTATTTCTCAAAATTTTGAGAAAATATTCAAAACCAATTTTAGCCAAATGGCAACAATAATAAAAATTACATATTCTAACTGTCATATGGCCAAAATTAGTAGTTGGCAAATGCCATACGTCAACTTTGATAACACATCATACTCGGTTCAATCAATATTTGAAATATCCTAAACGCCAAAATGACATTTTACAAAACATTATAAATAAAATTTTATAGCAAATTTAAGCCTACACAAATTTTATTAAAAACAATTTTCGAAATTTGCAACTGTTTTTGAGTTATTTTAAAAAAATCCAAAATTACTCAAATAACAGTTTAAATAATAGTTTATGTAACAGTTTATATATTAGTTTAAATAATAGTTTAAATAACAGTTTAAAAACAGTTTAAATAATTGTTTAAATAATAGTTTTTTGATAACAGTTTAATGTACAATTTAAATAACAGTTTGAATAACAGTTTAGATGACAGTTTAGGAAACTTATTAAATAACAGTTTAATTATTAATTTAAAAAACAATTTAAGTAGCAGTTTAGATAACAGTTTAATACTGTCAAAATAACTTCATATTTTTTAAAAGAATTTTCAAATGTTTTCAAAACGGTCAAAAGTTTTTTCTAAATCTTCTCAAAACTGTCTAAAAAACTTCTAAACTGTCAAAATATTTTTTAAATGTTCTCAAAACTGTCAGAAGAGGTTTAAACTGACAATTTTTTTTTAATGTTCTTAAAACTGTCAAATATTTTTATAAATGTTTTAAAACTGTCAAAAAAATGCTTGAACTGAAACAAATTAAACGTCAAAAAATTGTTATGTTATGTCTGCACCGTAACACAACTGTCAATCGCGAAGTGACAAATTAGGTAAATCAACAATCATTTTAGGTTATGTTTGTACAGAATGACAACTGTCAATTGCAAAGCGATAAATTAAATCAATTATAAATTATTTTAGGTTATGTTGAGTGACAAATGTCAATCGCAAAGCGACAGATTGGGTAAATCAACAATTAATTTAGGTAATGTTTGTACAGAATGACAACTGTCAATTCCGAAGCGACAAATTAAGTAATTCATCAATTATTTTTGGTTATGTTTCTTCAAAACAGCAAATATCAATCGCAAAGCAACTTATTAGGTTAATCATAAATTATTTTTGGGTTTCGTTGAAGACAAATGTCAATCGCGAAGCGACAGATTACTAAAATCGACAATTATTTTAGGTTATGCTTGTACAGAATGATAACTGTCAATCATGAAGCGACAAATTAAGTAAATCATGAAATATTTTTGGTTATGTTTTTTTAAAACATCAAATGTCAATCGCGAAGCGACATATTAGGTTAATCATAAATTATTTTTGGTTTTTTTGAGGACAAATGTCAATTGCAAAGCAACAGGTTACTTAATAATATCTTTATTTTCCCAAGATGTACATACACAGCTTATACTAAAACAAAACATAGTTGCACATAATAGAAAATTTGTCAAAATACAAAATAAATAAATATCATTGTTACAGATTGGAAAATTGATAGATACTGTAAGGCTCTAGTTGAAATAATATTTTCTTTATTTCTTTTTTGAAAATGTTTAAAGAGTTTAGTTTCTTAATTTTTGTGGGTAATTCGTTAAAAAGTTTTAAACATGCGTAGTGTGGAGCTTTTTTAACCATTTCTAACTTGTGTATTGGATAAGCATACAGTGTCGATACATTTCTGGTACCTATATTGTGCATTGAAAGGTATTGTTGAAATAGATGTTTGTTTTTGAAAATAAATAATAATGACTCTAGAAGATATATTGCAGGGACGGTTAATAGCTCATTTCTTTTAAATATACCCCTGCACGACTCTCTATAAGGTAACTTGAGAAGTACACGTAGCGCTTTCTTTTGCGTTTTAAATATTTTTTGGCTATATGTTGAAGATCCCCAAAATATTATGCCATATCTCACTAATGAATAAAATTCTGCATAATACAGAGTTTTAAGTGTATTTAAACTTACATGGTTTCGAATTGCTCTTAGTTTATAGATCACTCTATTCAATTTGAGATTTAGTTTATCAATATGAAGTTTCCAGTCAAGTGTGTTATCCAATTGCAAACCTAGAAAACTGCAGTTTTCGATTAGTTGTAACCCATTGTTGTTTAAAACGAATTCTATTTCTTCATTTCTTGAACGATTATTTTTTGTTTTAAATTGAATGCAATTTGTTTTGTCTTTATTTAGTAGTAACTTGTTACCACTTAACCAATTTTGTATTTCATTTAGCCTGTCAACAGCTTCGTTACCGACGCCTATTATATTAAATCAACAATTATTTTAGGTTGTTCTTGTTCAGAATGACAACTGTCAATTGCAAAGCGACAGATTAGGTTAATGAACAATTAAAAATGACGTATGCCAAATTGGCAAAAGTTAAAAAACATATGTCAAATAGTAGTCATGTAGCGATAACAAATGTTAAACTTACTGTTACCAATTTTGTCTAAATAAATGCCAAACTTAAAGTGATAAAATATTACATATGCCAAATGACATAATTGATAACAAGTGTCATATTTGATAAAATTTGCCAGTTTTGATTTTAATAAATGCTAAAAAACGTGTCATAAATAATGACATATGTCAAAAATAATAAAATATTACATATGTCAAATATATAACGTTAACAAATGTCAAATTTTATGCCTGTCATAGTTGGTATCCCAAATGCCAAATGACTAAATGCTATATTTAATAAATGTCATAATTGGTAATAATTGTAAAATGCCAATTTAGATGTAGCTAAATGACATAGCATAAATAGTGACATATGTCAAAGTAATAAAATATTTCATATGCCAAATAGCATACTTGATAACATCCAAATGACATATGTCAAGTTTCAAGTCATATACGGTCCTTGACAAATGTCATGTTGACAAAAATAATAAAAAACTTTATGTGTCAAATTGCCTAACGTTATCTTTGAAAGCGTTTTCGTATTAAGTAACAAATAAAATTTTTTACATATGTCAAAAAATGACAAACACTAAAAACCATACTGTCATATTAGGCAACAATCGTCATTTGTTAAGTCAACAAATGCCATATAACACGTCATTAATGGTTACAAACGCCAAAATATTATATGTGCCAAATGGCATACTTGATAACTGTCATATTTGATTAGCTAACGTCAGATTTAATAAATTGCAGTTTTAAAATATGCCAAATAACATGTTATTAATTGTAACATATGCCAAAATATTATATATGCCAAATGATATACTTATTTAATATCACTAACGTCAGATTTGATAAATGCCAATTTTAAAGTATGCCAAATAACATGTCATTAGTGGTAATATATGCCAAAATACTGTATACGTCAAATGGCATACTTAATAATATATTAATCATATTTGATAACTAACGTCAAATTTGATAATAACCAATTTTGAAATATACCAAATATCAAGCCAAAATATTATATATGCCAAATGGCATAAATGGCCTCAACATTATAAATATCAAATTAGAAACGTCATTCAAGATGACAAACGTTTTTTTGATCTGAATAATACAATTCAATATTTACATACATTCGCATTTGCAATTACAATTAGCACGAGATGAAACAATGCGTCCCGTTACAAATCGACATAAAATGACTCATCATGATTTTTTATTGTTATTGTCGAGTGCAAAATTTCCCAGTAAATCACGACCGATCTCCGGTTTTGATTATGTAACGCTCTCGTAAATACCCAATTATTTAAGTTTGGGGGATTCCCAGGTATCCTGCGGATGCAGCCAGCAGCAAGCAAGCCAAGCTAAGAGATGAACTCTCTTGTTTTTCGGAGGAGGAGTGTAGTGGATTACCATAATAATAAGATGTGTAGAGGGGAAGGTCGAGCGACGGCCTTCTCGGGAATTCGGCGCCTGTCTGTCGGTCCGTCACCTGCGCGTTGACTTATTACCGCCTGAAGCTAAATTGGCGACAAGTGCAAATCTCAACAATTGCTACTAATTAGTATCACAATGACACAATTAGATTGAGGTTAATAATTTTTAGGGTTGTTTGAACATGTTTATCGCATTACAATCCGGGTTTTGCCCGTGCATATTTTACGTGAAATATAAATAACGCATTCTTCGGTGTCTCCAGAGGCGCCCGGACCCGGATGTATTACTACTCTTCGTCGCCAACAGAACAGATTCACTGTTACAACAACACGCTTAAAAAAAAAAGAGCCAAAAGCGCGCGCATGTTGATGCTTTTTTTAATATTTCGGTGACATTTGAAACAAACAAACAGAATCCGTCCACCTTCCGCGGGTGACATTTAAACCGCATTCGGACACATTCTTTAAATTCTTTCGAAGGCAATTTTCACTACTCGCGTCATCCCAAAAATATTTACGACATACAATCGGAAGGTCATCCATTAATTAATTTTCAACTCATCAATGCGGCCATAAATTTCTGTCAAAGTGACAGTTACCAACAAAATTGCGCATTTTAAGTAATTAATAAAATGGACGAAATGACTCATTTTGCTCATGCTGTGCAATGACTAAATCTTTGATATTTGAGAATTTAATTGAGCCATTAATGGAAACGATAAATGACGCATGGTTAACAACAAAACTGCGTTAGATTTAAATGATTGTTGTTGAGGAAGAAGGAATATTCTTTTTGCTTGATATATAAATCATGAAAAAGGTATAGGAAACGCGGCGGGTTTTGTTGTATTCAAGTGGATCACCCTTGAACTTAAGATGCTGAGCGACGATTATTTCCGGCATCGCATTTACACCATCCGCAATCAGCCTCGAATGTACATCAACGATTTGTAAACAGAATTAACTTTAATCAAAAATGCAAATAAAATATAATTATTTAAAGACCGAACATTAATTTCATCAATTTTAAACAATATAGGTTTTGACTTATTACTATTCTAGTATTTTTTGACAGATTTTGAATATATTTGACAGTTTTAATAAATTGCAAACCTTTATAATTTTAAAATCTTGCACAGTTTCATTTTGAAATAGCTATCATCCTCACTAAGTCAGACAAAAAATGCGATATTCAGTACCTGGATTACAAACATTTCACAAATCTTACTGTGGGCTTTTCTGGCATTCCAGAAAAGCACATCAAAAATACCAACAATCATGAAGCATCAAAAATGTTCTAACCCTCAAACGGGCAAACATCTTCTATTACCCCAGCAATCCCGAGAACGTGTCTGCTACCACCAATTGTATACGATGACAACACTCGCGCGGGTGGCTTTCCCAGCATTTAATTGAACTAAGTTTAAGCTTTATAAGAAATTCAAGATTGCTGCTTATTGGTTATAAATAATTTTTAGAAAATTTTCAAAATAAGCAAGTTATTTGCAATTTTTGTTAAAATTTTGGATTTTTTCAAAATAAATTTTTAACATTTATTATAATTCAAAAAAATGTTTTAAATAAATTTTATGTGAAATTCAAATTTGCTTCTTTTTGGTTTCGAATAATTTTTCAAAATTTTCCAAAATAAACAAGTTTTTGCAGTTTTTTGTTAAAATTTTGGATTTTTTCGAAATAAATTTGATATTTATCAAAATTCAAATTTTTTTTTTAAATAATATTTATGTGAAATTCAAAATTGCTTCTTTTTAGTTATAAATTATTTTTCAAAACTTTCCAATATAAGCGAGTTATTTGCAATGTTTTGTTAAAGTTTTGGATTTTTTCAAAATAAATTTGACATTTATCAAAATTCAAAAAAATGTTTTAAATAAATTTTATGTGAAATTTAAAACTGCTTTTTTTTATTGTAAATAATTTTTCAAAATTTTCCAAAACAAGCAAGTTATTTGCAATTTTTTGTAAAAATTTTGTTTTTTTTTTATAATAAATTTGACATTTATTAAAATTCAAAATATTATTTTAAATAAATTTTATGTGGAATTTAAAATTGCTTTTTTTTTGGTAATAAATAATTTTTTAAAATTTTCTAAAATCAGCGAGTTATTTGCAATTTTTTGTTAAAATTTTTGATTTTTTTGAAATAAATTTGAAATTTATCAAAATTTAAAAAAATGTTTTAAATAAATTTTATGTGAAATTCAAAATTGCTTTTTTTAGTTATACATAATTTTTCAAAATTTTCCAATATAAGCGAGTTATTTGCAATATTTTGTTAAAGTTTTGGATTCTTTTAAAATAAATTCAACATTTATCAAAATTCAAAAAAATGTTTTAAATAAATTTTCTGTGGAATTCAAATTTCCTTCTTATTGGTTATAAATAATTTTTCAATGTTTTTTAAAATAAGCGAGTTATTTGCAATTTTTTGTTAAAGTTTTGGATTTTTTCGAAATAAATTTGACATTTATCAAAATTCAAAAAAATGTTTTAAATATATTTTATGTGGAATTTAAAATTGCTTTTTTTAGTTATAAATAATTTTTCAAAATTGTCTAAAATAAGCGAGTTATTTGCAATTTTTTGTTAAAATTTTGTTTTTTTTTTAAATAAATTTCACATTTATCAAAATTCAAAATATATTTTAAATAAATTTTATGTGAAATTTAAAATTGCTTTTTTTTGGTTATAAATAATTTTTAAAAATTTTCTAAAATAAACGAGTAATTTGCAGTTTTTTGTTAAAATTTCGGATTTCTTGGAATAAATTTAAAATTTAACAAAATTCAAAAGAATGTTTTAAATAAATTTTATGTGAAATTAAAAATTGCTTTTTTTTAGTTATAAATAATTTTTCAAAATTTTCTAAAATAAGCGAGTTATTTGAAATTTTGTTAAAATTTTGGATTTTTTTTTAATAAATTTGATTTTTATCAAAATTTAAAAAAAATATTTAAATTAATTTTATGTGGAATTTAAAATTGCTTTTTTTGGTTATGAATTATTTTTCTAAATTTTCTAAAATAAGCAAGTTATTTGCTATTTTTTGTTAAAATTTTGGATTTTTTCGAAATAAATCTCAAATTTATCAAAATTCAAAAAAATGTTTTAAATAAATTTTATGTGGAATTCAAATTTGCTTCTTTTTGTTTATTAATAATTTTCTAAAATTTTCCAAAATAAGCAAGTTTTGCAGTTTTTTGTTAAAATTTTGGATTTTTTAAAAATAAATTTAACATTTATCAAAATTCAAAAAAATGTTTATATTAAATTTTATGTGAAATTCAAAATTGCTTATTTTTAGTTATAAATAGTTTTTTGAAATTTGTATAAATAAAAGAGTTATTTGCAGTTTTTTCTTTAAATTTTGGATTTTTTTAAAATAAATTTAACATTTATCAAAATTCAAAAAAATGTTTTAAATAAATTTTATGTGGAATTCAAATTTCCTTCTTTTTGGTTATAAATAATTTTTCAATTTTTTTTTAACTAAGCGAGTTATTTGCAATTTTTTGTTAAAGTTTTGGATTTTTTCGAAATAAATTTGACATTTATCAAAATTCAAAAAAATGTTTTAAATATATTTTATGTGGAATTTAAAATTGCTTTTTTTAGTTATAAATAATTTTTCAAAATTGTCTAAAATAAGCGAGTTATTTGCAATTTTTTGTTAAAATTTTGTTTTTTTTTAAATAAATTTCACATTTATCAAAATTCAAAATATATTTTAAATAAATTTTATGTGAAATTTAAAATTGCTTTTTTTTGGTTATAAATAATTTTTCAAAATTTTCTAAAATAAACGAGTAATTTGCAGTTTTTTGTTAAAATTTCGGATTTCTTGGAATAAATTTAAAATTTAACAAAATTCAAAAGAATGTTTTAAATAAATTTTATGTGAAATTAAAAATTGCTTTTTTTTAGTTATAAATAATTTTTCAAAATTTTCTAAAATAAGCGAGTTATTTGAAATTTTGTTAAAATTTTGGATTTTTTTTAATAAATTTGATTTTTATCAAAATTTTTAAAAAATATTTAAACTAAATTTTATGTGAAATTCAAAATTGCTTCTTTTTAGTTATAAATAGTTTTATGAAAGTTTTATAAATAAGTGAGTTATTTGCAGTTTTTTGTTAAAACTTTGGATTTTTTTGAAATAAATTTATTTTATCAAAATTCAAAAAAAGTGTTTTAAATAAATTTTATGTGGAATTTAAAATTGCTTTTTTTGGTTATAAATAATTGCACCAATTTCCATTAAACGGTTTAAAAGTTATCAATTGTTGAATTGTCTCTTAACTGCTATTGATTAAGGTGGGTTAGATCAGTTAAGTTAAGGTTATGTCAAATTGGGGGTATCAATTCTTTTTATTTTTGCACGTTTGGTACTTATGATATCTAAGTCTATTGATACCAAATTGCATCAATTTCTAATAAACAGTTTAGGAGTTATCAATTGTTATATGGTCTTTAAATGCTATTGATTGAGGTGAATTAGATCAATTAATTTGAGATTATATCAAATTGAGCGTATCAATTCTGTTTATGTTTACACAGTTGGTACTTATTATATCTAAGTCTATTGATACCAAATTGCATCAATTTCTAATGAACGGTTTAAAAATTATCAATTGTTAGATTGTCCTTAAATGCTATTGATTGAAGTGAATTAGATCAATTAATTTTAGATTATATCAAATTGAGCGTATCAATTCTGTTTATGTTTACACAGTTGGTACTTATGATATCTAAGTCTATTGATACCAAATTGCATCAATTTTTAATAAACGGTTTAAAAATTACCAATTGTTAGATTGTCCTTAAATGCTATTGAATGAGATGGGTTAGATCAATTAAGTTAAGGTTATATCAAATTGAGCGTATCAATTTTGAATATTTTTACACAGTTTGTACTTATAATACTTAGGTCTATTGGTATAAATTTGCATCAATTTCCAATAAACGGTTTAAGATTTACCAATCGTTATATTGTTTCTAAATGCTATGATTGAAGTGAGTTAGATCAATTAATTTGAGGTTATGTCAAATTGAGCGTATTAATTCTGTTTATTTTTACACAGTTGGTACATATGATACTTAAGTCTATTGATACGAAATTGCATCAATTTCTAATAAACGGTTTAGGAGTTATCAATTGTTGAATTGTCTCTAACTGCTATTGAATAAAGTAGGTTAGATCAATTTAGTTGAGGTTATGTCAAATTGAGCGTATCGATTCTATTTATTTTTACACAGTTGGTACTTATGATACTTAAGTCTATTAATACCAAATTGCATCAATTTCCAATAAAGGGTTTAGGAGTTATCAATTGTTAAATTGTCTCTAAATGCTATTGATTGATGTGAGTTAAATCAAATAAGTTGTGATTATGTTAAAATGAGCGTATCAATTTTGTTTATTTTTACACAGTCGTTACATATAAAACTGAAGTCTATTGATGTCAATTTGCAACAAGTTCCAATAAACGGTTTAAGCGTTATCAATTATTAAATTGTCTCTAACTGCTATTGATTGAAGTGGGTTAGATCAATTAAGTTGAGGTTATGTCAAATTGAGCGTATTGATTTTGTTTATTTTTACACAGTTTGTACTTATAATACTTAGCTCTATTGGAGTAAATTTGCATCAATTTCCAATAAACGGTTTAAGAGTTATCAATTGTTGAATTGTCTCTAACTGCTATTGGTTAAGGTAGGTTAGATCAATTAAGTTGAGGTTATGTCAAGTTAAGCGTATCAATTTTGTTTATTTTTACACAGTTGTTACTTATAATACTGAAGTCTATTGATGTCAATTTGCAACAAGTTTTAATAAACGGTTTAAGCGTTATCAATTATTAAATTGTCTCTAAATAAACTTAACTGCCAAATCATCAAACAACAATTCAATTAATATACTATGTTGCCAAATTTCCACTATTAACATAGTCATTCTAAAAAATTCATTAAATTTGTATTAAGCGCAAAATAAACATTTTCTTCAATAAATAACAATTTTCCAAAAAATTAACAATTTAATTCATATAAATTGTTGTTTTGAAAAACTTATTTGTAATTTTAATTAATATTTTAATTAAGCTCCATCGTCCTCAATCAAAGATTTCTCTAAAATATGCAACAAACAAATTCAGTTGTTTTCATCATTTTTTATAAACATCCATTCGCGGATACTGGGATTTCCGTGAAGACGAGCGGAATCGGGCTAATAATTAATTTCGAGCCCGGGGTCAGTGTCAGAACCGTAAATCACACGCTTCGATTGCTTCCCCTCCTACTCCTCCTCCACCTCCAAACAAAATCAATTAGAAAACAAATGTTTACCAAAAATCCAAACTTACGTAACTAATCGGCGCCGGAATAAATCAACCTTTCTTCAATCCATCCATCATAGATAGGACTAGACGACAAATATAAATAAATAGAAACAAATATTTTCATGAAGAGAATAACAAATAACTTTCTTTTGTTTTGTTGACTTTCTAACCGAATGCAATTGTGCCTTAAATTAATAGATTTGAAGGCGTCCTTTACATTTTATTGACAAGGAAGGTTTCGACCCAATTCGTCTCCTTTTTTATTGTCCATGTTTTCGTTTGTTTTGTGTAATGTGAAGGCAATCTATAAATTATGTTTTTTTAAAGGCCGACGTCTTCTTCTATTTATTTATTTTTCGGGAGATGTTTCTCAACTATTTTTAAAGAATTCCAAAAAAGCACACGTAAACAAAGATTATATATGTGGGACCAGTTTTTTCTACTGTTTTGCATCGAGCTAGCTATGTGTCATCGCCTCCTAATAAGCAAATTCCTAATTAAGTCGCAACAATAAGAACAATTCCATTTTTATCGCAATAATTAATTGGAAAAATGATTTGTTTTAAATTATTTATATTTTTGTCAGCTATGAATCATGTAATATTCAAAATTTAATTTTTATCAATAGCAGACAATTTAATAATTGATACTTCTTAAACCGTTTATTGGAAATTGATACAAATTAACATCAATAAACTTTAGTATTATAAGTACCAACTGTGTAAAAATAAACAGAATCGATACGCTCAATTTGACATAACCTCAACTTAATTGATCTAAACCCACCTTAATCAATAGCATTTAAAGACAATTCAACAATTGATAACTCTTAAACCGTTTATTGGAAATTGATGCAAATTTACACCAATAGACCTAAGTATTATAAGTACAAACTGTGTATGAATAATTAAAATTGATACGCTCAATTTGACAAAACTTCAATTTAATTGATCTAACCCACCTCAATCAGTAGCATTTAGAGACGATTTAACAATTGATAACTCTTAAAGCGGTTATTAAAAATTAATGCAAATTAACAATAATAGACCTCAATATCATAAGTACCAACTGTGCAAAATAAAACAAAATCGATACGCTCAATTTGACATAACCTCAATTTAATTGATCTAACCTATCTTAATTAAAAACATTTAAAAACAGTTTACCAATTGATAACTTTTAAATCGTTCATTAAAAATTGATGCAAATTAATAAAGATAGATTTCAGTATTATAAGTACTAACTGTGTAAAAATAAACAAAATTGATACGCTCAATTTGACTTAACCTCAACTTAATTGATCTAACTTACCTTAATCAATAGCAGTTAGAGACAATTCAACAATTGATAACTCCTAAACCGTTTATTAGACATTGATACAATTTGATATCAATAGACTTAAGTATCATAACTACTAACTGTGTGAAAATAAACAATATCAATATGCTCAATTTGACATAACCTCAACTTAATTGATCTTACCTACTTCAATCAATAGCATTTAGAAACAATTTAACAATTGATAACTCTTAAACCGTTTATTGAAAATTGATACAAATTAACATCAATAAACTTTAGTATTATAAGTACCAACTGTGTAAAAATAAACAGAATCGATACGCTCAATTTGACATAACCTCAACTTAATTGATCTAACCCACCTTAATCAATAGCATTTAAAGACAATTCAACAATTGATAACTTTTAAACCGTTTATTGGAAATTGATGCAAATTTACACCAATAGATTTAAGTATTATAAGTACAAACTGTGTGAAAATAATCAAAATTGATACGCTCAATTTGACATAACCTCAACTTAATTGATCTAACCCACCTCAATCAATAGGATTTAGAAACAGTTTTACAATTAATAACTCTTAAAGCGTTCATTAAAAATTGATGCAAATTAACACCAATAGACATCAGTATCATAAATACCAACTGTGTAAAAATAAACAAAATCGATACGCTCAGTTTGACATCAGCTCAATTTAATTGATCTAATCCGCTTCATTCAATAGCATTTAGAGACAATTTAACAATTGATAACTTTTAAACCGTTTATTGGAAATTGATGCAAATTGACACAAATAAACTTTACTATTATAAGTACCAACTGTGTAAAAGTAAACAAAATTGATAAGCTCAATTTGACATAAGCTCAACTTATATAATCTTACTTACCTTAATTAATAATATTAGAAGACAATTTAATAATTAATAACTCTTAAACCATTTATTGAAAATTGTTGCAAATTAACAACAATAGACCTCAATATCATAAGTACCAACTGTGAAAAAATAAACAAAATCGATACGCTCAATTTGACATAACCTTAACTTATATGATCTCACTTACCTCAATCAAAAGTATTAAAAAATAATTTAACAATAAATTGAGGTTATGCAAATTTCAACGTATTAAATTTATTCATATTTAAGCAGTTGGTAGTACTGATATATAGATATATTGTGATTAAATTTGATCAATTTCCAATGTATGGTTCAGGAGTTATTATTTTTTTAATAGCATCTTGTATTTGGTTTAACTTTATGTTATGTCATAAAAGTTGAGGTTATGTAAATTGTATCGTATCAAATTTGTTTTAATTTAAATAGTTGGTAATACTAGTTGTTGGTTGTAATGCTGTTAACTTTAATCAATTTTTTTTTTAACTACAATTTTTTATTGTTTCAATTAATTTAGTACAGTTTCAAACCAAGTTTAACCAAGTTGATAATCAAAAAATTGCAAAAAGTAAATCTAATGACTACAAATTAATTTATTTTTTATCAAACTGTCACTGACAACCATTTACTACTGCTTTTATTAATTGAATACAGTTTTAAACCTTATTTAGCCAAGTTGCAAACCAAAATATAGCAAAATTTAATTTTTTTGACCAAAAATAAATTTAACTAGTGCAGTTTCAAACCAAGCTTAGCCAAGTTGCAAATCAAAAAACTTACTTACTTACTTACTAATGTTTCTATTAATTTAGTGCAGTTTCAAACCAAATTAAGCCTCAAAAATATGTTTATTTTTTTTCAATTTTTTATGGTTTTCATTAATTTAGTACAGTTTTTGACTAAATTTAGCCAAGTTGCAAACCAAAATATTAGTTTTCTATTGTTTCCGATAATTTAGTCTAGTTTCAAACCAAATTTGGCCAAGTCGCAAACCCTAAAATTGCAAAATTAATTTTAGTTAAAGGTAAATTAATTTATATTTTTTTAGAATACATTTTTGCTTGACTTTGTATTAATAGAAAACTTGTTTGTGCAATTGATTGTGATCAAGTGCAGTACTTGCAGAAGACATTTTGTTGCTAAGTGCAAATTCACTAAATGTCCTGTGTTGCTTCGAAATTAATTGTGACTAAGTACAGTACGTGTAAAAGACATTTTGTTGTTTTGCAATTAATTGTGGCTAAGTGCAAATTCACTAAAAGTCCCGTGTCGCTTTGCAGTTGATTGTAACTAAGTGCAGTCGTGTAGAGGACATTTTGTCGCTTCGCAATTAATTGTGACTAAGTGCAAATTTACTAAACGTGCAGTGTCGCTTCACAATTGGTTGTGACTAAGTGCAGTACGTGCAGAAAACTTTTTGTCGCTTTGCAATTAATTATGACTAAGTGCAGCACGTGCAGAAAACATTTTGTCGCTTTGCAATTAATTGTGACTAAGTGCAAATTCACTAAATGTCCTCTGTTGCTTTGCAATTAATTGTGACTAAGTACAGTACGTGTAAAAGACATTTTGTTGTTTTGCAATTAATTGTGACTATGTGCAAATTTAATAAAAGTCCAGTGTCGCTTCGCAATTGATTGTGACTAAGTGCAGTACGTGTAAAAAAAATTTTGTCGCTTTGCGATTAATTGTGACTAAGTGCAAATTCACAAAATTCTCTGTCACCTCGCGATGAATTTTGACTGAGTGCAGTACGTGCAGAGGACATTTTGTCGCTTCGCAATTAAATTGTGACCAAGTGCAAATTCACTAAACGTTCTGTGTCGCTTTGCGATTGATTGTAAATGAGTGCAGTACTTGCTAAGAACATTTTGTCGCTTCGCAATTATTTATGCAAATTCACTAAATGTCCTGTGTTATTTTGCAATTGATTGTGGCTAAGTGCAGCAAGTGTAGACATTTTGACACTTTGCAATTAATTGTGACTAAGTGAAAATCCACTAAATGTCCAGTGTCGCTTCGCAATTGATTGTGACTAAGTGCAGTCGTGTAGAAGACATTTTGTAGCTTTGCGATTAATTGTGACTAAGTGCAAATTCACTCACAATCTTCTATGTCACCTTGCAATGAATTTTTACTAAGTGCAGTAACTGCAAAAAACAATTTGTTGCTTTGCAATTAATTGTGACTAAGTGCAAATTCACTAAACGTCCTATGTCGCTTCACAATTGATTGTGACTAAGTGCAGTCGTGTAGAAGACATTTTGTCGCTTTGCGATTAATTGTGACTAAGTCAAATTCACAAATTTTTCTGTGTCACCTTGCAATGAATTTTGACTAAGTGCAGTACATGCAAAGAACCTTTTGTCGCTTTGCAATTAATTGTGACTAAGTGCAAATTCACTAAATGTTCTGTGTCGCTTCGCGATTAATTGTAACTGCGTGCAGTACTTGCAGAGGACATTTTGACGCTTTGCAATTAAGTGTGACTAAGTGCAGTTGTGTAGAGGGCATTTTGTCGCTTTGCAATTGATTGTGACTAAATGCAGTACGTGTAAATGACATTTTGTCGCTTCGCGATGAATTGTGACTAATTGCAAATTTACTGCTTTGTGATGGATTGTGACTAAGCGCAGACTCACTAAAAGTAATTTTTCATTTTGTAATTGATTGTGTAAGTAAAAATTAAGTAAACTTTTTTATCGCTTTGCAATTAACTGTAACTAGTGTAGATTCAGTACACGCTTTTTATTGCTTTTAAAATTATAAGTTTAAATATTGAGCACAAACACTTGGGTGGGTGGGCAAGAACTAAATTTCTAAGTTGTGGACGTGTAGTTTATTTTGGTGTTTCCCACCCACCAATCATTCAAATAATTAATTAAAATTTGTTCAAAATCCAATGTTACTAACCTAAAAAATTGTAAAATTAATTTTTTTATGCCAAGTTAGGTATAAAGCTGTAACTTTAAAACTAACGTATCGATTTTGTTACAATTTGCACCAAATTAAGCCTAGATAACACCAAATAATTGTTTAAAATTTTATTAAAATCCAATGTTACTAATCTGAAAAACTTTAACAATTGTAAAATTGAAATATTTATGCCTAGCCAAGTATAATGCCATAACTTAAAAACTAGCGTATCACTTTTGTTCTAGTTTGCATCAAATTAAGCCTAGATAGTACCAAACAATTGCTTCAAGTTTTATTAAAATCCAATGCTACCAGTCTGAAAAATTTTAACAATTGTAAAATTAAAATATTTATGCCTAGTTAGGAACAATGCCATAACTTTAAAACTAGCGTATCGATTTTGTTCCAATTTACTCCAAATTAAGCCAAGATAGCACCAATTAATTGGTTGAAATTTTATTAAAATCCAATGCTACCAATCTTAAAAACTTTAACAAATGTAAAATTGAAATATTTATGCCTAGTTAGGTACAACTCCATAACTTCAAAACTAGCGTATCGATTTTGTTACAATTTGTACCAAATTAAACCTAGATAACACCAAATAATTGGTTAAAATTTTATTAAAATCCAATGTTACCAACTTAAAAAAAAATAACAATTCTAAAATTAAAATATTGATGCCTAGTTAGGAACAATGCCATAACTTTAAAACTAGCGTATCGATTTTGTTACAATTTGCACCAAATTAAGCCTAGATAACAACAAATAATTGGTTAAAATTTTATTAAAATCCAATGTTACCAATCTGAAAAACTTAAACAACTGTAAAATTGAAATGTTTGTGCCTAGCTACATATAATGCCATAACTTCAAAAACAATTTTGTTCTAATTTGCACCAAATTAAACCTGAATAGTACCAAATAATTGGTTAAAGTTTCATTAAAATCCAATGCTACCAATCTGAAAATTTTTAACAATTCTAAAATTGAAATATTTATGCCTAGTTAGGTACAATGCCATAACTTCAAAATTAGCGTATCGATTTTGTTCCAATTTACTCTAAATTAAGCCTGGATAGTAGCAAATAATTGGTTAAAGTTTTATTAAAATCCAATGTTACCAATTTAAAAAAATTTTACAATTGTAAAATTGAAATTTTTGTGCCTAGCTACGTATAATGCCATATCTTCAAAATTTGCGCATCGATTTTGTTCCAATTTGCACCAAATGAAGCCTGGATAACACCAAATAATTGGTTGAAATTTTATTAAACTCCAATGCTACCAATCTGAAAAATTTTAACAATTCAAAAATTGAAATATTTATGCCTAGTTAGGTATAATGCCATAACTTCAAAACAAGCGAATCGATTTTGTTACAATTTGCACCAAATTAAGTTTGGATAACACCAAATAACTGGTTAAAATTTTATTAAAATCCAATGCTACCAATCTAAAAAACTTAAACAATTGTAAAATTGAAATGTTTGTGCCTAGCTTCATATAATGCCATAACTTCAAAATTAGCGTATCAATTTTGTTACAATTTGCACCAAATTAAGCCTAGATAGCACCAAATAATTGGTTAAAATTTCATTAAAATCCAATGCTACCAATCTGAAAAACTTTACTAATTGTAAAATTAATTTTTTTGTGCCTAGCTACGTTTAATGCCATAACTTCAAAATTAGCTTTTCATTTTTGTTCCAATTTACTCCAAATTAAGCCTAGATAGCACCAAATAATTGGTTAAAATTTTATTAAAATCCAATGCTACTAATCTGAAATATTCAACAATTGTAAAATTGAAATATTTATGCCTAGCTAGGTATAATGCCATAACTTCAAAATTAGCGTATCGATTTTGTTCTAATTTACTACAAGTAAAGCCTACATAGCACCAATTAATTGGTTAAAATTTTATTAAAATCTAATGCTACCAATCTAAAAAAATTTAACAATTGTAAAATTGAAATGTTTGTGCCTAGCTTCATATAATGCCATAACTTCAAAATTAGCGTATCAATTTTGTTCCAATTTGCACCAAATTAAGCCTAGATAACAACAAATATTTGGTTAAAATTTTATTAAAATCTAATGCTACCAATCTGAAAAACTTTAACAACTGTAAAATTAAATTTGTTGTGCGTAGCTACGTTTAATGCCATAACTTCAAAATTAGCTTTTCATTTTTGTTCCAATTTACTCCAAATTAAGCCTAGATAGCACCAAATAATTGGTTAAAATTTTATTAAAATCCAATGTTACCAATCTGAACAACTTTAACAAATGCAAAATTGAAATTGTTTGTGCCTAGCTAGGTATAATGCCATAACTTAAAAACTAGCGTATTGATTTTAATACAATTTGCACCAAATTAAGCTTAGATAGCACCAATTAATTGGTTAAAATTTTATTAAAATCCAATGCTACCAATCTGAAAAACTTTAACAAATGTAAAATTAATTTTTTTTTGTGCCTAACTAGGTATAATGCCATAACTTCAAAGTTAGCGTATCGATTTTGTTCCAATTTACTCCAAATTAAGCCTAGATAGCACCAATTAATTGGTTAAAATTTTATTAAAATCCAATGCTACCAATCTGAAAAACTTGTAAAATTGAAATGTTTGTGCCTAGCTACATATAATGCCATAACTTCAAAATTAATTTTGTTCTAATTTGCACCAAATGAAACCTGAATAGTACCAAATAATTGGTTAAAGTTTCATTAAAATCCAATGCTACCAATCTGAAAAATTTTAACAATTCTAAAATTGAAATATTTATGCCTAGTTTGGTACAATACCATAACTTTAAAACTAGCGTATCAATTTTGTTCCAATTTGCACCAAATTAAGCCTAAATAGCACCAAATAATTGGTTAAAATTTTATTTAAATCCAATGCTACCAATCTGAAAAACTTTAACAAATGTTAAATTGAAATATTTATGCCTAGCTAGGTATAATGCCATAACTTCAAAATTAGCGTATCGATTTTGTTCTAATTTACTACAAGTAAAGCCTACATAGCACCAATTAATTGGTTAAAATTTTATTAAAATCTAATGCTACCAATCTAAAAAAATTTAACAATTCTAAAATTAAAATATTTATGCCTAGCCAGGTATAATGCCATAACTTCAAAAGTAGCGTATCGATTTTGTTCCAATTTACTCCAAAATATGTTTAATTAGTTTCAAATAATTGGTTAAAATTTAATCAGAATCCAATGTAATCAACTTGAGAAATTTAATTAATTGCAAAATTTAATAATTCGTGCTTAGTTAGATATAAGGCTATAACTTTAAAACTAGCGTATCAATTTTGTTAAAATTTGCACCAAATTGTGTCTGGGTTGTTCCAAAAAACTGGTTAAAATTTTATTAAATTTCAATGTTACCAACCTAAAATAATTGCAAAAAACTGTAAAAATAAAATTATCATTAATTTATTTCGACCACTTAACTAAAATTAACAAAAATTAAAGTTAAAATTTTAATTTTTTTTTAATTAATTTTTGTTAATCACAATTAATAAAATTAATTGCGTCAGAAGCCGTTTTATGCGCAAAAAAGCTAATTTATTAGGTTTTGGGTTTGCAACTCCGCTAAATTTGATTTCAAACTTGGCTTAATTGAAAGAGTTGCGTTTATTGCGAATTGGCTAAACTGGATTTGAAACTTGGCTAATTAATTAATAAATTTGTAAACTAATATTTATTCTTAATTTACAGTTCAATAACGCATTTTTTTGTTTGTTTGGTTTGAGACTCGGCTAAAACTGGTTTGGAACTGTGCTTAAGTTTTTAAATTTTAATTTTAATCAATTTATTCCATCATAAAAGCTAACTATAAGTGCACAAAGTATGTAAACAATTTTATTGAAATTATTTTAATTTTCAAAAATGATCAAAAAAATATTTTTTTATTTTTAAAATTTTATTTTAATTTAAGAATCTGATTCAGCTATGTTTGAACTGCATTTGACCTAAATTAAAAAACAAATTTGCTGAAATTCTGACCACAGCATTATAATAACTAAATCGAAAAATAAATATTAATTAATTTTTTTTAAATAAAAAAATAATTCAAATCTAAATATCATCATCATGACCCGATGCATGTTGTAAATGTGATGTAAGGTGAACCGGGTTTATCTATCATTGATTTTCACCACCGATTTGATTTTTTTGACATTGGATTAATTAATGCGTGTTAATATGAACCTCAATGCCAATTATACTCATCAACTTAAAAAATAATTAATGCGGAAAATAACCATAAATATCATCCAAAAAATCATTGGTCCCGGAAAAAGATGAAGACGAATCGTCATCGCGTTGTTTACACGGATTCCCCGTATCTCGCCAAACGAAGAGAGACAAAACATCATCTTCTCTTCATTGGAATGTTGCCACTATGTTGACGTCACTGGCCTCCAATATATATATAGATAGTGAGCGGTTATTGGGGAACAGTCAACTGTGTTAACTACGTACCATAACATCAGTTTTAAATTAATTAATTATCAATTGTGCGATTTGTTTATCAATATGAAGGGATTAGTGTTGGCGTGTTTCTGTGCCCTATTTGGAGTCATCTCTCCTGCCGCTATACCAATGTGGGAATACTTAAGCAAGGATGAAAAAGTAAGTCATTCTATTACGCCTTAAATATTACCGTTTGATTGGACCAATTAGCCCAGATTATTTTTTTTAATCCAATTAATCTCAATTAAAAGCATCCTGTTATTAAATTATTACAACATTTTTCTTTTTTTTCTTACTTAGATGTCGTATCTGTATTCGATGTTTGCTAATCAAGTTGAAGAGTTTTGTGAATCAGCGGATATGAATAATTGCAACAAGGAACTTCTCAAATTCGGTTTGGGCAAGCTGAAAATTATGCCTGAAGATCATTTGGATACCATGGATCCTTATCAACGTGGAGCACATAACTTAAGTAAGTATTTTTAATTAACAGAAAAATATTTAAGTGCATTTTGCATCGTGGAAGCAACAATTTTCATTTGTTTAATTTGAATTATTCACCAAAGTAAGCTATAATATTGCTGAAAACATGATTAAAAGCATTTTTGCTTACCGTAATTATTTACAAAGTTATAGCAACATTTTAAGCCAAATTTGAGAAATTACGGAAAATATTTAAACGCGTTTAGTTGGGTAGAAGCATCAAATTTTATTTGTTTAATTTCAAAATTTCACAAAAGTAAGCTGTAATATTGCTGAATATATGATTAAAAGCATTTTTGCTTACCGTAATTATTTACAAATTTGTAGCAACATTTTAAGCAAAATTTGAGAAATTACGGAAAAATATTGAAATGCAATTAGCTTTGTGGAAGCAACAATTTTCATTTGTTTAAATTCAAAATTTCAGAAAAGTAAGCTATAATACTGCAGAATACTTGGTTAAAAGCAATTTGGCTTACCATAATTATTTACAAAGTTATAGCAACATTTTAAACAAAAATTGAAAAATTACGGATTTTTTTAATGCTATTAGCTTTGTGGAAGCTACAATTTGTATTTGTTTGACTTCAAAATATCACCAAAGGAAGCTATATCATTGCTGAATATAAAATTAAAAGCATTTTAGCTTACCATAATTATTTTCAAAGTTATAGCAACATTTAAGCAAAATTTGAAAAATTACGGAATTTTTTTTCTGCATTTAGCATCGTGGAAGCTACAATTTTTATTTGATTGACTTCAAAATTTCACCAGAGTAAGCTATATTATTGCTGAATATAAAAATAAAAGCATTTTAGCTTACGGTAATTATTTACAAAGTTATAGCAACATTTTAAGCAAAATATGAAAAATACGGAAATTTTTTAATGCATTTAGCATCGTGAAAGCTACAATTTTTATTCGTTTGATTTCAAAATTTTACCAAAGTAAGCTATAATACTGTTAAATATAAAATTAAAAGCATTTTAGCTTACCATAACTATTTACAAAGTTATAGCAACATATTTAGCCCAATTTATAAAACTACATAAAATTTTTAATGCATTTAGCATCGTGAAAGCTACAATTTTTATTCGTTTGATTTCAAAATTTCAGCAAAGTAAGCTATATTATTACTGAATATAAGAATCAAAACATTTTAGCATACCATAACTATTTACAAAGTTATAGCAACATATTTAGCCCAATTTATAAAATTACGTAAAATTTTTAATGCATTTAGCATCGTGAAAGCTACAATTTTTTTTCGTTTGATTTCAAAATATCAGCAAAGTAAGCTATAATATTGCTGAATATAAAATTAAAAGCATTTTAGCTTACCACAATTATTTACAAAATTATAGCAACATTTTAAGCAAAAATTGAAAAATTCCGTAAAATTTTATTGCATTTCGCATCGTAGAAGCAACAATTGTCAATTGTTTAACTTAAAATTTTTACCAAAGTAAGCTATACTATTGCTGAATATATAACCAAAAGCAATATTGCTTGTAATTTTCACCAACAAATTTATAGCATTTTATATTGCTTAAAATTGACAAAAATTGCTTTATAATGCTATAGAAGCCACAATTTTGCTTATTTTAGCATACAAATTTCAGCAAATTTAAATTTTGTAATGCTTCAAATAATGCCAAAAGCAATATTGCTTGCTATTCATAAAAACAAAATTGTAACGTTTTTTATTAACTAAAAATGACGGAAATTGCTTAATTTGATCATAAAAGCAACAATTTTGCTTATTTGAGCATGAAATTTTCAGCAAAATTAGATTTTGGTATGCTCCAAACAGTACCAAAAGCAATATTGCTTCCAATTTAAACCAACCAAATTATATCATTATTTATTAGTTTCAAACGACGGAAATTGCTTTATTGCTTCGTATAAGCAACAATTGTTAATATTATTGATTAAAAATTTTATCAAATATGTCCCACAAATAGCTGAAAATTTGTATCAAAGCAATATTGCTTGAATTTTATAATAAGCAATATTTTAGCTAAATTGAAAAATTGCTGGATTTATTATTTTTGACTTTTGAATTACTATGGAAGCTACAATTTTTAATATTATTGCTTGAAATTTTCACCAAATTTGACCAATATATTGCTGAATGCTTGAGTAAAAGCAATTTTGCTCCCAAGCAATAATAACAAAAATATAGTAAAAAGCTTAGCTTGATTAAAATTTTGCAAATTTTGTGCGTCAACTTTGCATTGCTTTAAAAGCAACATTTTCCAATATAATTGCTTGAAATTTTCAGCAATTTTGCTCAATATATTGCTGAAAACTATGCTTAAAGCAAATTTTAATTAGAACTGATAACAACCAAATTATGTCAAAATAATCAGCTTGGCTACAAAATAACAGATTTATTCCGTTAGCTTTGAATTGCTGTAGAAGCAATACTTTTGATTACAATTGCTTCAAATTTTCACCAAATTAGCTAATAGTATTGCTGATTACTGTGTTTAAAGCAATTTTGTTTCTAACAAATATTGAATTAATAATTTGCTCAATTAAGAAATTACGGAATTTTTCCGTCAAATTTGAAACGCTATAGAAGCAATAGTTTCTTATACTATTGCTTGAAGTTTTCAGAAAATTTGCCCACTATATTGCTTGTAAATTGTAATTAAAGCAATTTTGTTTAAAGTTAATAATAAAAAAATTATGCCAAAATAATTAACTTGATTACGGAAAAACAGATTTTTTCCGTTGGATTTGCATTGCTTTAGAAGCAATAATTTTCAATATTTTTGCATCAAATTTTCACCAAGTTTAGTCAAAATATTGCTATACACTATGCTTAAAGCAATTTTATTTAAAGTTAGTAACAACAAAATTATGGCAAAATAATTAATTTTATTACGGAAAAACAGATTATTTCCCGTTGGATTTGCAATGCTCTAGAAGCAATAATTTTCAATATTTATGCTTCAAATTTTCACCAAATTAGTTAATAATATTGCTGATTACTGTGTTGAAAGCAATTTTGTTTTTAATTACTATTAAATTAATTAGAAGGTAATTATTTGCTCAATTTATCAAATTACGGATTTTTTTTGCAATTTTAAAATGCTCTGAAAGCAATAATTGTCAATATTTTTGCTTCAAATTTTCACCAAGTTAGCTAATAATACTGCTGATTACTGTGTTACATGCAATTTTGTTTTTAATTACTATTAAATTAATTAGAAAGAAATAATTTGCTCAAAATACAAATTGCGGAATTTTTCCGTCAACTTTAAATTGCTTTAGATGCAACAATTTTCAATATTTTTGCTTCAAATTTTCACCAAGTTAGCTAATAATACTGCTGATTACTGTGTTACAAGCAATTTTGTTTTTAATTACTATTAAATTAATTAGAAGGAAATAATTTGCTCAATTTATCAAAATACGGATTTTTTTGACAATTTTAAAATGCTCTGGAAGCAATAATTTTTAATATTTTTGGTTGAAATTTTCACCAAATTAGCTAATATAATTGCTGATTACTATGCTCAAAGCAATTTTGTTTTTTCCAAATATTAAATTAGTTAGAGCAAAATAATATGATCAATTACCAAATTACGGAATTTTTTATCAATTTTGAAATGCTGTGGAAGCAATAATTTTCAATATTTTTGCTTCAAATTTTTACCAAATTAGCTACTGATATTGCTGATTACTGTGTTGAAAGCAATTTTGTTTTTAACTATTATTAAATTAATTAGAAAGAAATAATTTGCTCAAAATACAAATTCCGGAATTTTTCTGTCAACTTTAAATTGCTTTGGAAGCAATAATTTTCAATATTTTTGCTTCAAATTTTCACAAAATTTGTTTACAATATTGTTGATTATTCTGTTGTAAACAACTTTTGCTTCCAATTAATAATAAGCAAATTATAGCAATTTGACTTTATTAATTTAAAATTTACGGAATTTTTCCGTCAGCTTTAAAATGCTTTGAAAGCAATAATTATAAATAGTTTTGCTTGAAATTTTCACCAAGTTAGCTAAACATGTTGCTAATTATTGTGTTACAAGCAATTTTATGTTTAACCAATAATAAAAAAATTATAGCAATTTAAATTATTAAATTAAACTTATTTGAAAAAATTTAGAATTTTTCCGTCAACTTTGTGATGCTCTGAAAGCAATAATTCTTATAATTTTTGACTGAAATTTTCACCAAACTAGCTTAACATATTGCTAATTACTATGTTAAAAGCATTTTTGCTTCTAATAAATATTAAAATAATTAGAGCAAAATAATTAACAAATTACGGAATTTTTCCTTCAACTTTAAAATGCCTTGGAAGCAACAATTTTCAATATTTTCAATCAAAATTTTTACCAAATTAGCTAAACTTATTACTAAATGCTGTACTAAAAGCATTTTTATGTTTAATTAAAAATAAAAATTTTATTGCAATTAATTAATAACTTATTTAATAAAGTAAACAATTTATAATCTCAGTTTCAAGATTGTTAGAGAAATGTCGATGCCGGTCGACCTCTGCGGATATAAATAAGGTCATGCGATGCGGGTTACAGGCGGGTCAACTATACAACCTTAAACTGACTGAAAGAAGCGCACCTTGAGCGCCCACACTCACACAACATGCGGAAATCTAATGATGTAATTTTTTTTTCAGTTTGGGATTCAATGATGGAAGGACATGAAATGATGTCAAAACGTCCAAAAACAAGACCAACAACAACAGCAAAACCAAATAGTTACAACGATGACATCAGTTTTGGTCAAGAATACCAACCCCAAGCATCAGATCGAGTTGAAACTGTATTTAGAGTAGCTCCCCCAAAAGGATTCGTTTATCCAACTCCAACTTATACAATTGCTAGTGGAAGCTCGCAATATATTCAACCATTCGGAAATGCAAAATCTCAGCCTGCTTATGGTCAAAATAGGATACAATATTATCCAAATCATCAATCTCCTACTTTAACCGGACCGATGGTTGTTAAGGTTCATTTGGATGGGACTCCTGTTAATGAGGAATCTAATTTACCACATGATGAAGATTTGAGGCAATACGAAATGTCCAAAGCACGTTTGCCTAACTTTTAATTTATGTTCTTACTTGATGCCATGCTGTGATATTATTTTGCCCGATTTGTATATAGTCCTATAATTGTATGTTTGCTTTTAATTTAAGTGTGAGTGCATTATTTATAAATAAAATCATGTCTGTCATGATGTAGAAGTAATCCAATTATGTGGAAAAAAACTATTACTATTAAGTTATTATTTAATCACTTCATATTTATATAAAAATAATAAAATTATGAAATATTAACAATTTCGCATTCATCTTGACCCTGATCCAATCCAAAATGTAACTCGTTATTTCTAACGTAAGCCCAAGACATACGTTTAGTTGTAAAGCCAATACCAACTTTTCCCAATTTAGAAATCGTTATAGCACCAGCAGTATTATTCAATTTAGTGGTCATATCACGAAGCGTACTAATAGTAGCCAATTGCGCCTCATCACCACCCTGAATTCGCTTAAGTATCTCATAAGCAAGACAAACTTTCATAATACTATCTCCATGACCGGTGGTAGATACAGCACCCATATTATCATCAGCATAAGTTCCGCTTCCTATAACGCAAGTATCGCTACATCTTCCAACCATTTTACCTTCAAAACCACCAGTTGAAGTAGCAGCTGCTAAGCAACCAGTAGCTCCCATACCAACAGCTCCTACTGTACCTAAAATTTGTAATTAATTTATTAATTACAGCCAAATTTGTTTTAAATTATCAAACCCAATTCATGCTTTGCTTGCAATCCTTCCTTTTTAATCCGTTCCAAATCATCAGCTCTGCGTTTAGTTACTAAAGCACCAGGAGCTACCAATTCAACCCCTTGCTCAATAGCAAATTTCTTAGCCCCTTCAGCACCCAACAAAACATGTGGCGTCTTTTCCATAACCAATCTAGCTAAGCTAATTGGATTCTTAACATCCTTTACAATAGTAACCGATCCTGCTGATAAATTTGTGCCTAACATGATGCTGGCATCCATTTCAATTTCTCCTTCTACATTTAAAACAGATCCTTTACCAGCGTTGAAATTTTCGTTGTTTTCTAAATAGCGTACGGCTTGCTCAACTCCATCCAATACGTTTCCTGCAATTTAATTAATTAATTTATGCTTCAATAAAGCTTTGAGTTGGTTTACCAGTTTTCTTTAATGCTTTGTAGCCAATTATAGCGGCTTCTTTAACACCAGCTAGTAATTTTTTGGCTGTTTCTTCATTTGGTACTTTACCGGCACCTCCGTGGACTAAAATGATTGGTTCCATTATTTTCTGCAAATAATTCATTTCATTTTAGTTAATCAAAGTCAAATAATTTGAGGTTATGTTTTAACATATTTTTCTGCAATTGGTACTTATGATGTTGAAGAGTGTTGGTACCAAATTGCATCAAATTCCAATAAAGCGTTTGGAAGTTATAATTTTTTAATTAAAACCTTAGAGATTTCAATTTAATTAGCCTAAGTCGTATAATTTGAAATTTAAAGAAATTAGGCGTATAAATTTTTATTATTTTTGCACAATTGGTACTAATGATACTGAGGTATAATAGAGCCAAATTGCATCAATTTCCAATGAAGCGTTTAGAAGTTATGATGTTTTTAGTAACACTTTGTAGGCTACAATTTATTTCATCCAAGTCAAACAATTTGAGACTAAATCGATTTTACCGTATAGATATTTATTAATTTTGCTAAGTTGGTACTTATAATATTGAAGTGTATTAATACCAATTTGCATCAATTTCTAATGGAGCGTTTAGAAGTTATGATTTTTTAAGTAACACTTTGTAGGTTTCAGTTTAATTCATCCAAATCCAATAATTTAAGGTTATGTAAATTTAGGCGTATAAATTTTTATTAATTTTGCACAGATGGAACTAATGGTAATAAGGTATATTGCAACCAAACTTCACCTTATTCCAATGAAGCGTTTAGAAGTTACAATTTTTTAAGTAACACTTTAAAGGTTTCAATTTTATTTATTCAAGTCCAATAAATTGAGGTTATGTAAAATTGAACGTATAAATTTTTAATAATTTTGCACAGTTGGTACTAATAATATTGAAGTATGTTGTTACCAAATTGCATCAATTTCCAATGAAGCTTTTAAAAGTAACAATTTTTTAAGTAACACTTTGTGGTTTTGAATTTTGTTCATCAAAGTCCAATAATTTAAAGTTATATAAAATTGAGCGTAAAGATTTTTATTAATTTTGCTCAATTAATACTGATAATACCAAAGTATATTGCTACCAAATTTCAAAATATTCCAATGAAGCGTTTAAAAGTTACAATTTTTTAAGTAACTCTTCGTGGTTTTCAATTTTGTTGTTCAAAGTCCAATAATTTGAGGTTATATAAAATTGAGCGTATAAATTTTTAATAATTTTGCACAGTTGGTACTAATGGTACTAAGGTATATTGCTACCAAACTTCACCATATTCCAATGAAGCGTTTATAAGTTACAATTTTTTAAGTAACACTTTGTGGGTTTCAATTTTGTTCATCAAAATCCAATAATTGAAAGTTATATAAAATTGAGCGTATACATTTTTATTAATTTTGCACAGTTGGTATTAATGGTACTGAGGTATATTGCTACTGAATTTCACCATATTCCAATGAAGCGTTTAGAAGTTACAATTTTAAATGTAACACTTTGTAGGTTTCAATTTTGTCCATCAAAGTCCAATAATTTGAGGTTATATAAAATTGAGCGTATAGATTATTATTAATTTTGCACAGTTGGTACTAATTGTACTGAGATATATTGCTACTAAACTTCACCATATTCTAATAAAGCATTAAGAAGTTACATTTTTTTAAGTAACACTCTGTGGGTTTCAATTTTGTGCATCAAAGTCCAATAATTTGAGATTATATAAAATTGAGCGTATATATTTGTATTAATTTTGCACAGTTGGTACTAATGGTACTAAGGTATATTGCTACCAAACTTTACCATATTCCAATGAAGCGTTTAAAAGTTACAATTTTTTAAGTAACATTTTGTGGGTTTCAATTTTTCTCATCAAAGTCCAATAATTTGAGGTTATATAAAATTGAGCGTATAGATTTTTATTAATTTTGCACAGTTAAAACTAATGGTACTAAGGTGTAATTCTACTAAACTTCACCATATTCCAATGAAGCGTTTAGAAGTTACAATTTTTTATGTAACACTTTGTGGGTTTCAATTTAGTTCATCAAAGTTCAATAACTTAATTTTATGTAAAATTGGGCGTATAAATTTTTATTAATTTTGCACAGTTGGTACTAATGGTACTGAGGTATATTGCTACCAAACTTCACCATATTCCAATGAAGCGTTTAAAAGTTACAATTTTTTAAGTAACACTTTGTAGTTTTTAATTTTGTTCATCAAAGTCCAATAATTTAAGGTTATATGAAATTGAGCGTATACATTTTTATTAATTTTGCACAGTTGGTACTAATGCTACTAAGGTAAATTGCTACCAAACTTCACCATATTCCAATGAAGCGTTTAGTAGTTACAATTTTTTAAGTAACACTTTGTGGGTTTCAATTTTGTTCATCAATGTCAAATAATTTGAGGTTAAATCAAATTGGGCGTATAGATTTTAATGAATTTTGCACAGTTGGTAGTTATGGTACTGAAGTATATTGCTACCAAACTTCACCATATTCCAATGAAGCGTTTAGAAGTTACAATTTTTTAAGTAACACTTTGTGGGTTTCAATTTTGGTTAGCAAAGTCCAATCATTTGAAGTTATATAAAATTGAGCGTATAGATTATTATTAACTTTGCAAAGTTGGTACTAATTGTACTAAAGTATATTGCTACTAAACTTTACCATATTCCAAAGAAGCGTTTAGAAGTTACAATTTTTTAAGTAACACTTTGTGGGTTTCAATTTTGGTTAGCAAAGTCCAATAATTTGAGGTTATATAAAATTTAGCGTATAAATTTTTATTAATTTTGCACAGTTAAAACTAATGGTACTAAGGTATATTGCTATCAAACTTCACCATATTCCAATGAAGCGTTTAGAAGTTACAATTTTTTAAGTAACACTTTGTGGGTTTCAATTTTGTTTAGCAAAGTCAAATAATTTAAGGTTATATAAAATTGAGCGTATACATTTTTATTAATTTTGCACAGTTAAAACTAATGGTACTAAGGTATATTGCTATCAAACTTCACCATATTCCAATAAAGCGTTTAGAAGTAACAATTTTTTAAGTAACACTTTGTGGGTTTCAATTTTAGTTAACAAAGTCCAATAATTTGGGGTTATATAAAATTGAGCGTATAAATTTTTACTAATTTTGCAAAGTTAAAACTAATGGTACTAAGGTGTATTTCTACCAAACTACACCATGTTCCAACAAAGCGTTTAGAAGTTACAATTTTTAAAGTAACAATTTGTGGGTTTCAATTTTAGTTAGCAAAGTCCTATAATTTGAGGTTATATAAAATTGAGCGTATAAATTTTTATTAATTTTGCACAGTTGGTACTAATGCTACTGAGGTAAATTGCTACCAAACTTCACCATATTCCAATGAGGCGTTTAAAAGTTACAATTTTTTAAGTAACACTTTGTAGGTTTCAATTTAGTTCATCAAAGTCTACTAATTTGAGGTTATATAAAATTGAGCGTATAGATTCTTATTAACTATGCACAGTTAGTACCAATGATACTTAAGTATATTGGAACCAATTTGCATCAATTTTCAATGAAGCGTTTACAAGTTATAAATTTTTAAAAAACATCTTGGAGGTTTCAACTTAATTACTTCAAGTCATACAATTTGAGGTTAAATCAAATTGGGCGTATGAATTTTTATTAAATTTATAGAGTTGGTACTAATGATACTGAGGTACACTAACACCAAATTTCATAAGTTTCTAATAAAGCGTTTAAAAGTTATGATTTTTTAATTTTCACTTTGCAAGATTAAATTTTTTTCATTCAAGTCAAATAATTCAAGATTCCTTTAGATTGGACGTATGAATTTTTATTAAATTTATAGAGTTGGTACTAATGATACTGAGGTACACTAACACCAAATTTCATAAGTTTCTAATAAAGCGTTTAAAAGTTATGATTTTTTAATTTTCACTTTGCTGGTTTCAATTTTTTTCATTCAAGTCAATTAATTTAAAGTTATGTCGAATTGGGCGTATCAAATTCTATAAATTTTACACAATTAGTACCAATCATGATAAGCTATATTGATACAAAATTGTATCAATTTCCAATGAAAGGTTTAGAAGTTATAAGCATTTAACCAACACTTTAAAGTTTTTATTTTATTCAACCTAAGTCAAACAATTTAAGGTTATGTCGAATTGAACGTATCAAGTTCTATAAATTTTACACAATTAGTACCAATCATGATAAGCTATATTGATACAAAATTGTATCAATTTTCAATGAAGGATTTAGGAGTTATAAACTTTCAACTAACACTTTAAAGTTTTTAGTTTTATTCAACTTAAGTCAAATAATTTGAGGTTATGTCAAATTGAGCGTATCAAATTCTATTATTTTTACACAACTAGTTCCAATGATGATAAGCTATATTGATACCAAATTGTAGCAATTTTCAATGAAAGGTTTAAGAGTTATAAGCTTTTAATTAGCACTTTGAAGATTTTATTCTATTCAACCTAAATCAAACAATTTAAGGTTATGTCAAATTGAGCGTATCAAATTTTATTAATTTTACACAACTAGTACCATTAATGATAAACTATATTCACACAAAATTGTATCAATTTTCAATAAAGAGTTTAAGAGTTATAAGCTTTTAATTAACACTTTAAAGTTTTTATTTTATTCAACCTAAGTCAAATAATTTGAGGTTATGTCAAATTGAACGTATAAAAATCTATTAATTTTGCTCAGTTAGTACTAATAGTATTGAGGTATATTAAAACCAAATTGCACCAACTTCTAATAAAGAATTTCAAAGTTACAATTTTTTAAGTAACACTTTATGAGTTTCAATTTTGTTCAACCAAGTTCAAAAAATTAAAGTTATGTAAAACTGGGCGTATAAATTTTTATTAATTTTGTAAAATTGGTACTACTATTACTGAAGTATATTGTTGCCAAATTGCACCAATTTCCAATGAAGCGTTTAAAAGTTACAATTTTATAAAAGACACTTTGTTGGTTTCAATTTTGTTCATAAAAGTTCAATAATTTGAGGTTATGTAAAATTGGGCGTATGAATTCATATTAATTTTGCACAGTTGGTACTAATAATATTAAGGTATAATGGTGACAAATTGTACCAATTTCTAATGTAGCGTTTAGAAGTTATGATTTTTTAAATAACACTTTGTGGGTTTCAGTTTTGTTTGTCAAAGTCCAATAATTTGATGTTATATAAATTTAGGCGTATTGATTTTTATTAATTTTGCACAGTTGGTACTAATGATACTGAGGTATATTGGTACCAAATTGCAACAATTTCTAATGAAGCGTTTAAAAGTTATGATGTTTTAAGTAACACTTTGAAGGTTTCAATTTAATTACTTAGAGTTATACAATTTGAGGTTAAATTAAATTGAGCTTATATTTTTTTATAAATTTTGCACAGCTAGTAGTAATGATAATAAGGTATGTTGGTGCCAAATTACATCAATTTCTAATGAAGCATTTAAGAGTTATGCATTTTTAAATAACACTTTGTTGGCTTTAATTTATTTTATCCAAGTCAAACAATTTGAGGTTAAATCAAATTGGGCGTATAGATTTTTATTAATTTTGCACAGTTGGTACTAATGATACTGAGGTATAATGCTACTAAATTACACCAATTTCTAATGAAGCGTTTAAAAGTTATGCATTTTTAAGTAACACTTTGATAAAAAATACTCAAAATAAGTTTTTTAAAAATTTGACTTTGCGAGTAGTTTGAGTATAGCGTTGACTTATAAATATCACTTATTTTTTTAACTTTCTCAATAAAATACTATTCCCAAGAGGTTGATTAATAATTTGATAAAAAATTAACATAATTTCAAAAATTAATAAAAAATACTCAAATTGAGTTTTTTGTAAATTTGATTACATAAGTTTGAGTAAAGTGTTTTTCTTAAATAAACTAAATTTGGTTTATTTATTTACAAAACTACCCTTCCCAAGAAATCGATTGTTACTTGATAATTTGATCAAAAATTCACAAATTTTCAAAAATTAATAAAAAATACTCAAACAGAGTTTTTTGTAAATTTGATTACATAAGTAGATTGAGTAAAGTGTTTTTCTTGTAAAAACCAAATTTGGTTAATTTATTCACAAAACTACCCTTCCCAGAGGATTAATAGTTACTTGATAATTTTATCAAAAATTGACATATTTTCAAAAATTAATAAAAAATACTCAAATTGAGTTTTTTGTAAATTTGATTATGTAAGTAGATTAAGTAAAATGTTTTTCTTAAATGAACTAAATTTGATTAATTTATTTACAAAACTACCCTTTCTAAGAGATTAATAAAAAATAATACGTTAGAAAAAATGTTAGGAATGCATTGAATCGATCGACTTACCGGTCAAATAACTCCGCCGTGGGCTGCAATGTAATAAGTACAGCTGCAACAAGAATTGAAGAATAAACAAAATTCACAACCTTTCAAGTACTAATTTTCAACGATAAGATAAGTTAATAAAATAAATCACAATATTTTCCAATTGCAATGTTTACTTACAACAACAGTTTACTAAAATAAACACACAGATTTACCGCAGATAAGAATACACAACACAAATATTTATGTTCTTAGTATAGGCAATAATTGAAGAGTTAATTGAGTTGCATATTATTAAATAAAATTAATTAAACTAAATATAAAAAAATTAAGTTTTATTGCTATGGTTGCTAATAATTTTAATTGTTTTTATTATTAAAGAAGTTAAGTTATTAGTTAAAGTTTAAAAAATTAAATTAATTACTGAATTATAACGTATGCAACCAAACTAACACTGAAGTTTTAAAAAAATTCTCTAGATGATGCTAGTAGTGGCCAGCCATTTTGTGAAAACAAGTAAAATCACGAATTGCCGAACTTCGATTGCTTACTTAAAAACTAATTCTTTATTAAATTCGAATTCGGCTTCGGCGTCTCTTCGTTGACCTGAAACATGTAATAAATTGCTTGAATATATTTTTATTTTATTTTAAATTTCAAATTAAATATTTATTAGGTAAAATTAGTTTATGTTGGCAATAGTAAATTTCAAATTTGAAATAAAATAAAAATATATTAAATCAATTTGATGCATGTTTTAGGTCAACGTAGAGATTATTATCAAATTAATGTATAGTTTGTGTTTATAGTAATGAATTACATTAGTACTAATTTTCATCAGGTTTTAAGTAATAACGTTTGAGGTTATCCCATGCGATTGTAGGTTATGGTGAGTTAAGTCAGTTTTCTTGTGGTTAACCGAAATTGATTGTATCAATTTCTTTAAATTTTACACAATTGGTACCTATAACAATGAACTATATTAAAACCAATTTTTATTCATTTCCAATGAACGGTTTTTGAGTTATTACGTTTTAAGTTACTCATGCGGCCACAAGTTAAATTAAACTACTTATTTGCTGTTTTATGGTTTCCGACTTAGCTAAATTTGATTTAAAACAAAGATAAAGTATGTTTTCTGACAAAAATCTATTAATAATTGTATTCCAATAACAATTAAATCAGTTTAAAACTGATTTACATTGATTTTGTAATTATAAGGTTTGCGACTTGTCTAAATTTGATTTAAAACTAAGATAAGGGTATGTTTTTTTAACAAAAACATATTAACGATTGTATTTCAATAAAAGGTAAATCAATTTAAAGCGGATTTAAATTAGTTTTGCCTTTTTAAGGTTTGCAACTTTGTTAAATTTGGTTTAAAACTAAGATAAAGTATGTTCTTTTAATAAAAACACATCAACGATTGTATTCCAACTAAATTAATGCATTCGAAAGCTGAATTAAATTTATTTTGCCATTTTAAGGTTTGCAACTTGGCTAAATTTGGTTTAAAGCAAGGATATAGCTTAGGTTAGGTTTTTAATAACTCGTATATTTATTAATAAAATACAAAATCCTTTATTATTGATTCATATGAAGAGCATGCACATAATGCTCGCTTAAAACATACAAAGTATTATCAGTACAATAAATCCCCAATATTTCCTCATCCGTCAAATCAATAACCTGTTGTTGCGCCACCTTCAATATCCTCTTACAATCCTTCCGATTCCGCAACTCCCCACTAGTAACACGTTTATTCTGTCTATAAATAAATAAATGTCGATTCGCATCGCAAATCACTGCATAATTAAGATCCGGTGCACAACGAATATATTTTTTGCGTTGTTTCGAAGCCTGAATATAACCCAAAGCCATTAGCGTACCCGAATGTACAAAATCAGATTCACATCGCCAAAGACATGCATCTTCATTCTGTTGAAGTATTATAATCGGTGTTGACTTATCATTTAATGTAAATAATATTTGTGAACCACCCAAATGGACGCGATGGGTTACAATATCATCCAAATTAATGCGTTCGATTATTGAATTGGTACTGCTTGGAAAATCGCATTCTTCCATCTGATCTGTGTTTAGGATCGATTGGGATGTTGTTACCTGAAATAAACATAACCTCAATTATAATAAAATGTTAAAATTCGTAAAATAATTACATAACCTCAATTTTAATGTCATTAAAACATCAATTTTGTATATAATTTACCTCTTTATCACTGCAGAGATGAGCCAATCTTTCATGAGCCTCCTCAACAATACTTCCATCCAATAGAAGCTCTCCCCTGCTATCCCCTTCGAGTAATTCAACCCAATTACTCCCTTCATCTTTAATCAACTCAACATTAAGCATCCCTTGGCTTAAATACCATGTTGTTTGCTCCGACACAATCACCCCACCTAATTTCCCCTGCAATACAACCTCCCCAACAGATTCAACCTTAAAATCACCATTCGAGGTCTCAACTTTAACATTTTCTTCTTCAACTTTCATACGAATTTGTATTTTAACATCATTCTGCACCCAAACGTATAATTTTTTAGCTATTTCAACAGATTTTTCTATAAATGTACTGGTCGAAGCAACTAAAATATCATCTCCTTCAATAAAAGCACAAAATAATTCCCCCTTTGATTTGTATTGAGTTAATTTCGCAATCGACCAATCGGAATTGTTTAAAATAACTTTATGCAATATCGACTTATGTTTATTATCTTCCAAACTGATTCCGAATAGTAAACAATGCAAATTTCCCTTCTTATCAAATTTGCAATCTTCCAAAACAAAACTGAATGCAAAATCGTGCGATTGAATCGATTTCCATTCATTATTATCATGTCGGGATTCCGTTTGTAATATGTATAAATTCCCAGCACCATCCGCAACTACAGCTATGTTATCCGATGGTAATTTTAAAGTAATATTGTAATCACTTTCTGGATTAACATTCGGTACCTTCCAAACGCATCGATTCTCACTTAAATTAATCGAATAAGCTTCTAGAGATGTTTTATTAATTTTTCTCATGGTATCAATAAAGTAAATATAATCGGTTCCATTAAGGTTTTCCCCTGTGAGGTGGTTATGGGATCCGAATAGTTTCGCATGTTTGTAACTGAATTGGTCAGGATCAGGATGGATTCTATGCACTCCCGATGGTATTTTCTCTTTTGTACGGTTGATTTCTTGCAGGGATAATTTGTAGCCTTCGAAATCGGGTTCTAAGAGATCCTTATTTGGTCTTAAATCTATTACTTTAGTCATTGTTGTGACTTGGATGAATTTTCTAACCTTAAAATGTAATCGAAGTTTGAAATTCGATGTTCAATTATGTTGCTTTTAATTATGGTGTCGCCATCTTGTTTCAATTTTATGAAGTATTAGGTGCTAGTTTGGTTGCCTATGTTAAAACAGATAATTTTATTTAAAAATCATAAAATTAAATTTAGATAGTTTAGAGAATTAAATATATTATTATATAAAATGTTATATGTTATAACCAAATTGCATCTAAATCCAATATGGGTTTATTAGTTATGAAATGATTTATTGAGCTTGTTATAGAAGAAGCTGATTAAATTGAGATTAATTAAAATTAAGCGTTTCGAATTTGTTACAATTTATACAGTTGGTAGCAGTGGTACTGAGGTATATTATAACCAAATTGAATTCAAATCTAATATTGCGTTTATTAGTTATGATATAATTTATTGATTCCACTCCATCTAGCATGTTATAAGTAAAGCTGATTAAATTGAGTTTCATTAAAATTGAACGTATCAAATTTGATACAAATAATATAGTTGGTAGCAATGAAACTGAAGTATATTATAACCAAACTACATCCAATTCTAATAGTTAGTTTATAAGTTTTGAAATGATTTAATGGCTCTACTATATCTAGCTTGTTATAAGTGAAGTTGATTAAATTGAGTTTAATTAAAATTGAGCGTATCGAATTTTATACAATTTATACAGTTGGTAGCAGTGGTACTGAGGTATATTATAACCAAATTGCATCCAAATCCAATATTGCGTTTATAAGTTATAGAATGATTTAATGATTCTAGTATATCTGGTTTGTTATAAATGAAGCTGATTAAATTGAGTTTATTTAAAATTGAGCGTATCAAATTTGATACAATTTATACAGTTGGTAGCAATGATACTAAGGTATGTTATAACCAAATTGCATCCAAATCCAATATTGCATGTATAGGTTATGGAATGATTTAATGACTCTAGTATATCTGGTTTGTTATAATTTAAACAATTTTAACTTTTAAACGGTTCATTGAATTTTTATACAAATTTTTACCAACGTACTTTATTATCATCAGTACCAACTGTATAAAAATAATTAAAATCAACACGTCCAATTTTGTATAACCTCAAAGTATTTGACATAAACTAACCAAATTCAGAAAAAATAAAAAAAAAATAAACAATTTTAACTTTTAAACGGTTCATTGAATTTTTATACAAATTGGTACCAACATACTTAATTATCATCAGTACCAACTGTATAAAAATAATTAAAATCAACACGTCCAATTTTGTATAACCTCAAAATATTTGACATGTGCTAACCAAATTCAGAAATAAATGGATACATTTAAACAGTTATAACTTTTGAACGGTTCATTGAATTTTAATACAAATTAGTACCAACATATTTCATTATCATTAGTACCAACTGTATAAAAATAATTAAAATCAACACGTCCAATTTTGTATAATCTCAAATTATTTGACATGAGCTAACTAAATTTAGAAAAAATAAAATACATTTAAACAATTATAACTTATAAACGCTTTATTTATTTAAAAAATGTAAAATTCTGTTTAAAAAATGTCAAAACTAGAAAAATCCTGCTTTAAAACATCAAAACTAAATTAAAAAACACCACAATCCGGCCAAAAAATTTAAAAGTGCAAAAGTTTGTTTATAAATGTTAAAAATAGCCAAATTAGGTTTAGAAACATCAAAATATTGTTAAAAAACAATAAAATCTGGTCATAAATTGTTAAAAAATGTAAAATTCTGTTTATAAAATGTCAAAACTAGGAAAATCCGGCTTTGATGCATCAAAATTATGTTAAAAAATACCAAAATCCGGCCAAAAACAATTTAAAAATGCAAAAATGTGATCCTAAAATGTATAAAATAGTTAAATCCGGTCTTAAAACATCAAAATATTACTAGATAGCGCTAAAATCTAACCATAAACTGTTGAAAATGTAAATTTTTTTTTATAAAATGTCAATAATAGCAAAATATAGCTTTGAAACATCAAAACTATGTTAAAAACAGCAAAATCCGGCCAAAAACAACTCAAAAGTGCAATAGTTTATTCATAAAATGTTAAAAATAGCCATATTTGGTCTTAAAACATTGAAAAATTGTTAAAAAACACTAAAATCCGGTCATAAACTGTCAAAAAATGTAAAATTTTTGTTTATAAAATGTAAAAAATTACTAAATCCGGTCTGAAATATCAAATTATTGCTATAAAGCATTAAAATCTAACCATAAACTGTTGAAAAATGTAAAATTTAGTCAAAAATAGCAAACCTGGTTTTAAAACAACAAAAATATGTTAAAAAACACCAAAATCCGGCCAAAAACAACTTAAAAGTGCAAAAGTTTATTCATAAAATGTTAAAAATAGCCAAATTTGGTCTTGAAACATCAATATATTGTTCAAAAACACCAAAATTTGGGAATAAATTGTTGAAAAGTTTAAATTTTATTTTTTAAAATTTTAAAAATTGTTAGAAAAAACCAAAATCTGGCATAAACTGTTAAAAAGTGCACCAAAAATAGCAAAATCCAACTATGACCTATGAACATATTGAAAAATACATTAAAATCCGGCCTAAAAACATCAAAATTTTGCCTAAATCACCAAAATCTGGCGATAAAGTGTTAAAAACTGCAAAATTCTGTTTATAAAATGTCAGAAAGTACTAAAATCCGGCCAGAAACTGTTGAAAAAAGTATGTAACATTTCAAAAACTGTGAAATTTGGCTATTAAACATTAAAATATTGTCAAAAAGCACCAAAACCCAGCAAAAAACTGTTAAAAATTGCAAGATTCTTTACATAAAATGTTAAAAATTTAAAAAAACGCTATAGTGTGTGAAAATACTGTCAAAAAGCACCAAAACTTAGTCATAAAATGCCAAAAATATCAAAGTCCGGTCAAAAAGTATGAAAATATTGTTAACGGTACCATTATTTGGTCATAAATTGTCAAAAAGTGCAAAATTCTGTTCATAGAATGTCAAACATAACAAAATTTTGTTAGAAAACACTAAAATCCGGCCATAAGCTTTCAAAACCTAATCTAACCTAACCTAACTTAACCTAACCTAACCTAACTTAACCTAAATTAACATAACTTAAACTAACTTAATCTAGTCACTTTATTTATAAGCTTTAAATTACTTTATTGATAATTTGTCGCTTCGCAATTAATTGAGAGTCAGAATGACTCAATTTAGTTATCATTTGTCGCTTTGCAATTAACTACAGTCCGCTATTGCTATTTCTTATTGATGCAATGTCAATCAAGTCACTCCATAGATAATTTGTCGCTTCACGATTAATTGTGGGTCAGAATGACTTAATTTTGTAATAATTTGTCGCTTTGCAAAGTAGAGTCTGTTTCTTTCTTATTAATGCAATGTCGATCAAGTTATTTTATAGATATTTTGTCGCTTTGCGATTAATTGTATGTCAAAATGACTCAATTTTGTAATAATTTGTTTATTTTTTTTATTATTACTTATGCAACCAAGTATGCACTTCAAACAACCCTGAAGTTGACGATGATTAAAGGATCACAATAATATTCGAAATTGCGAACTTCGAATAAATAAAAATTAAATAGAAAACGTATTTAATAATAATAATAATAATAATAATAGTAATAATATATCTCTTACAGAATAATATTAATGAAACATTTAAACAGTCTAAACAACTAATTAACTTTGGCTTTGGTAGAACTGGTCATTTAATATTGACGTCCTCATCTGTTGCTTGCTTCGTCGCTTTTTTGCATTTACACTACGACACCGCCACACCAAAATCAGCAACACAATGAAGAGAATAATAAGAACACCTCCGGTTATCATCAGAGTAGAATTCAATTTGGTTTGATAGACTTTTTCCGCGTGTTGCTGTTTGCACGTCGTAAAAATTTGCTCGTCTTCTTCCGGTATTTCATATTCGCATTCTAAAAGCAATAAAATTTGTCAAAAACTTGTCAAAAATATGTCAAACTGTTGCAACAATCTGTCAAATTGTTAAAAATGTGTCAAATTGTTGCAACACTATCTCAATTTGTCAAAAATAAGTCAAATTGTTGCAAGAATCTGTCAAAAATGTGTCAATTTGTTGCAACAATTTGTCAAATTGTCAAAAATGTGTCAAATTCTTGCAACACTATCTCAATCTGTCAAAAATATATCAATTTGTTGCAAGAATCTGTCAAATTGTATTAATAAACATTAAACAATTTACCTGAGGCTTGATTATCGCATTGAAATGGCGTAAACTTGACTTTCCTCAACGTCAACCATTCCATCGTATTCCAACAATCGCACGGTTTCTCAAAGTAGGCTGTGACGTTATCCGTGACAAAAACATTAAGATTACAAAGTCCGGCCGTATCGCCCGGCTTAATCCACAAATCCATGCCGGACACGTTATATTTATAAAGCGTCGGTATGATACCGAGTTTCGGAAGCGGTTGTGCTTCCTCAGTATTATAAGATATATCCAATTTAACCAGCGGACTGGTTATAGGAGCCGCTTGTTCTAGTACTGATATGATATTGATGTTCTGATTCTGACTTAAATATAAATTTTTTAATGACGGTAAATGGAAGATGACGTCCGGTATGCTGTCGCCACTGGAAAATGCATTGTAGGCTAAATCTAATGTCTGCAAATCGGATTTATCGGCTAACGCTTCGGAATCGATTTTTGTTATCATGTTCTCGGCCAGATAGAGGAATTTAAGATTTTTGTATTTTTGTAAATCCTGTTTTCTCACCTCGCGGATGCGATTGTAAGTTAGATCTATGACCTGGAAAATAAATTTGCTTTCATTTAAGGTTAAACTTGATATATAAGTCAAAACTGTCAAACCTGTCAAATTTGTCAAAACTGTCAAATTTGACATATCTGTCAAAACTGTGATATTTGTCAAAAACTAAGTAATTAAAATTTAACATAAATCTTTTTTTCAACTGTCAAATAGTCACAGTAACTGTCAAAATAACATAAAACAATTTTGTATTGAAAAATCTGTCAAAACTGTCAATTTGTCAATATGACAATATGTCATATCTGTCAAACTATCAAAAATCTGTTAAAAGTGTCAAATATTATTTTTGACAGATATGTAAGTTTGGGTTTAAATGATAGCATTTTAAAAATATATTCTACCTCCGCATCAGCTGTAAGACATTTCGGAAATCCTCGCAGATCCAACTTGTAGCAATCGGCACTTTTCATGCCATGAATGCGTGTCACCTTGCATTGCGGTTCCCTTTTACAATTGATGCTAGCATGCGTGTGCATCACAAGACATACTAACAGGATTACTCGTTCCAGGATCGTCGGCCTTAAAAAACAAAAAAAATAAAAAAATAAAACAATTCTCAAGCAATAGTACACAAAGTAATATACAAGGTTATGCCCTCAATTAGGGAATTAGCGCGTCAATAAGTACGAATTAGCTCTTATTAAGGCTTCTTAAGTGATGAGACGCGTACGGGTGGGCGGTGGGGGCGTGCGGGGAAAACCTCAATTAAGAAAGCGCTTTGCAAACGATTTTTTTTTTGGATCATTAGTGAGTTGTCATTAGTTATTAATTGTTACCAGGAATTACTGAATTAGATTATGACTATTATTATAAAGTTTACGATATTTACTGATAAGATGTGCACTCGAGATAATGTAACAGTTTGTAAATAGATGCAATCGTGTTTGCGCACTTATTTATAATTAACGAGGAACGTACACAGTTTAATATAATCGTTCTGGTTTATATTATTCAATTGATTGACAATTAATAAAAGCGGAATTTTTTTAAATTTTATATGCATATTCAAAAAAGTTGAATATCTTTTTTATTACTAGCTGGAATTTGATCAAATTTTGTTCACACATAACCTATAGAAGTGCAAATTTAAGAATTTAGTTGAATTTTGAATATTCAACAAAATATCAAAATGGCGGAAGATTTTTGAGTTTGAATAAAATTTAGCTGAAGCCAAAAAATTAAATAACTTTTTTGTTGTTGGATGGAATTTAATTAAATTTGGTTTGCATTTAAGCTATAAGAGTGCAAAACTAAATAAAATATTAGATTTGAGTTATATTTAAAATTAACAAAATGGCAGAAGATTTTGAATAAATTTGAAAATTTTATAAAATCAAAAAAATTGCATAAAATTTATATTATTAATAGGAATTTAATAAAATTTTATACATAAATTACCTATAAATGTCTAAATTGATTGGTTTGAATAGATATAAAATATTTTGCAAAATAACAAAATGGCGACTGATTTTTGGGTTTAGGTAAAGACCAACTTTAATCAAAATAGTTGCATAACTTTCTTATTATTGTCTGGAATTTAAGCTAATTTAACTCACATATAACCTATAAAATTGCAAACAAGACGCACTTACTGAATTTTAATTATTTGCAAAAATAACAAAATGGCGGATTTTTTTTTAATTATGTTAAATTTCAATTTAAACAAAAAAGTTACATAATATTCTTATTATAAGCTGGAATTTGATTAAATTGGCTTTATACATAACCTCTAGTTATGCAATTATGACGTCACTTTTAAATTTTAAATATTTTAAACGAAAAAAAAATGGCGGTTAATTTTTAAATTTAAAAGAAATTTGGTTTAAACTAAATAATTGCATAACTTTCTTATTATCGTCTAGAATGTAATGAAATTTAATTTACGCATTACCTATAAAAGTGCAATTATGATGCTATTATTGAATTTGATTTGTTTGTAAAAATAACAAAATGGCAAAACATTTTTGAATTTTGTTAAACTCTATTTTAATCAAAAAAAGTATCATAACTTTTTTATTTAAAGCTAGAATTTAATTAAATTTGTTTCATACATAACCTATAAATATGCAAATATGACGTCACTTTTAAATTAAAAATATTTAAAGAAAAAACAAAATGGCGGCTAATTTTTGAATTTGATAGAAATTTGATTTAAACCAAATAGTTGCATAACTTTCTTATTATTGTTTGGAATTTATTGAAATTTAGTTCACACATAAACTATAAAAGTAAAAACATATTGTTTTTATTAAATTTTAATTATTTGCAAAAATAACAAAATGGCAAAACATTTTTAAATTTTGTTACATTTCTTTTTAAGCAAAAAAGTAGAATAACTTTCTTGTTCGGAGCTGGAATTTAATTAAATTTGTTCCATGCATAACCTATAAATGTGCAAATATGACGTCACTTTTGAATTTAAAATACTTAAAGAAAAAACAAAATGGAGGGAAATTTTTGAATTTCAAAGAAATTAAGTTATTTAAATTTGAAATAAAAAAATAACTGAAGAAGAAGATTGACCGCATTAAATTGACTGCTGCGTTTACGTTGGATAATACTAATATTCATTAACATTGTTGCCAAGTTTCCTTAAATTTTAATGTATGGTTTTGAAGTTATTTAGTTTCTTCAATTCACGCATCTAATTTAAAGATTATTCAAATTGTGGTGTATCAATTTTGATCTAATTTTCACAGTTGATAATAATAATATTGAAAAACATTGTAGCTAAATTTCATTAAATTCCAATGTATGGTTTTAAAATTATTTTTAGTTTTATTAATGCAGCACTTCAATGACATCTAATTTAAAGGTTATGCAAAATTCTGACGTATCGATTTTTAATTTACTTTTCACAGTTGGTAGCAATAATATTAAAAAACAATGTTGCCAAATTTCACTAAATTTTAATGTATGGTTTCAAAGTTATTTGATTTTTTCAATTTCTAAATACTACAATCACGTCTGTGAGTCGCATCTAATTTGAAGATCATGCAAATTGTGCCGTATCAATTTTGATTTAAATTTTACAGTTGGTAGTACTAATATTAAAAAGCATTGTTGCTAAATTTTATTAAATTCCAATGTATGGTTTTAAAGTTATTTAAATTCTTAAATTTCCAAATACTACAATCACGCCAGTGCGGTGCATCTAATTTGAAGATTTTGCAAATTGTGTCGTATCAGATTTAATCTAATTTTTACAGTTGGTAGTACTGATATTAAAAAGCATTGTTGCCAAATTTTATTACATTCTAATGCATGGTTTTAAAGTTATTTAATTTCTTCAATTTCCAAATACTACAATCACGACAGTACGGTGCATCAAATTTGAAGATTATGCAAATTGTGTCGTATCAGATTTAATCTAATTTTTACAGTTGATAGTACTAACATTAAAAAGCATTATTGCTAAATTTGATTAAATTCCAATGTATGGTTTTGAAGTTATTTAGTTTCTTCAATTTGAAAATATTACATTCACGCCTGTGAGTCGATCTAATTTAAAGATCTTGCAAGTTGTGCCGTATCAATTTTGATCTTATTTTAACAGTTGGTAGCAATAGTATTAAAAAGCATTGTTGCCAAATTTGATTAAATTCCAATGTATGGTTTTGAAGTTATTTAGATTCTTCAATTTGAAAATATTACATTCACGCCTGTGAGTCAATCTAATTTAAAGGTCATGCAAATTGTGCCGTATCAATTTTGATTTAATTTTTACAGTTGGTAGTACTGATATTAAAAAGCCTTGTTGCCAAATTTTATTACATTCTAATGCATGGTTTTGAAGTTATTTAATTTCTTCAATTGCCAAATACTACAATCACGACAGTGCAGTGCATCTAATTTGAAGATTATGCAAATTGTGTCGTATCAGATTTAATCTAATTTTTACAGTTGGTAGTACTAACATTAAAAAGCAGTATTGCTAAATTTGATTAAATTCCAATGTATGGTTTTGAAGTTATTTAGATTCTTCAATTTGAAAATATTACATTCACGCCTGTGAGTCAATCTAATTTAAAGTTCATGCAAGTTGTGCCGTATCGATTTTGATCTTTTTTTAACAGTTGGTAGTACTAATATTAAAAATCATTGTTGCCAAATTTGATTAAATTTTAATGTATGGTTTCAAAGTTATTTGATTTCTTCAATTTCCAAATACTACAATCACGTCTGTGAGTCGCATCTAATTTAAAGATTATGCAAATTATGTCGTATCAATTTTGATTTAATTTTTACAGTTGGTAGTACTAGTATTGAAAATCATTGTTGCCAAATTTTATTAAATTCCAATGTATGGTTTTGAAGTTATTTAGATTCTTCAATTTGAAAATATTACATTCACGCCTGTGAGTCAATCTAATTTAAAGATCATGCAAATTGTGCCGTATCAATTTTGATCTAATTTTAACAGTTAGTAGTATTGATATTAAAAAGCATTGTTGCCAAATTTGAGTAAATTCCAATGTATGGTTTTAAAGTTATTTGATTTCTTCAATTTCCAAATACTACAATCACGCCAGTGCGGCGCATCTAATTTAAAGATTATGCAAATTGTGCCGTATTGATTTTGATTTAATTTCAACAGTTGGTAGAACTTATATTAAAAAGCATTGTTGCCAAATTTGATTAAATTCCAATGTATGGTTTTGAAGTTATTTAGTTTCTTCAATTTCCAAATACTACGATCAAGTTTGTGATTTGCATCTAATTTAAAAATTATACAAATTGTGCCGTATCAATTTTGATTTAATTTTTACAGTTAGTAGTACTGGTATTAAAAATCATTGTTGCCAAATTTTATTACATTCTAATGTATGGTTTTGAAGTTATTTAGATTCTTTAATTTTCAAATACTGCATTTACACCTGTAAGTTGCATCTAATTTAAAGATCATGTAAGTTGTGCCGTATCAATTTTGATTTAATTTTTAAAATTGGTAGTATTGATATTAAAAAGCATTGTTGCCAAATTTTATTCTATTTCAATGTATGGTTTTGAAGTTATTTGATATCTTCAATTTTCAAATACTACAATCGCGCTTGTGAATCGGATCTAATTTAAAGATCATGCAAATTGTGCCGTATTAATTTTGATCTAATTTTAACAGTTGGTAGTATTGGTATTAGAAAGCATTGTTGCCAAATTTTATTACATTTCAATGTATAGTTTTGAAGTTATTTAGTTTTTTAGGTTTCCAAATATTACATTCACGCTTTTGAGTCGCATCTAATTTAAAGATCAAAGTTGTGCCGTATCAATTTTAATCTAATTTTAACAGTTGGTAGTATTAATATCAAAAAGCATTGTTGCTAAATTTTATTACATTTCAATGTATGGTTTTGAAGTTATTTGATATCTTCAATTTTCAAATACTACAATCGCGCTTGTGAATCGCATCTAATTTAAAGATTATGCAAATTGTGCCGTATCAATTTTGATTTATTTTAAACAGTTGGTAGTACTGATTTTAAAAAGCTTTGTTGCCAAATTTTATTACATTTCAGTGTATGGTTTTGAAATTATTTAGTTTTTTCAAATTTCTAAACTATTTCTTAATAATAAAACTAATAAATAAAGTAGTAACTTGTAAACCAAACGTTAGATTTTTACACAATTTGGCAACAATGTTTTAGAATAGCGTTGCTTCCAACTGTGTAAATTGCATCCAATTTGATACGTTCAATTTTTATTAAAATCAATTTAGCTTGCTTTGTTTGAATCAAGTTGTTAGTGAGGAAGTTAATAAATCAAGTTGTAACTTGTAAACCAAACATTGGATTTTTACACAGTTTGGCAACATTGTTTATGAATATCATTGCTACTAACTGTGTAAATTGTACACAAATTGATACGTCCAATTTTGAGTAAAATCAATTTAGTTTGCTTCAATTGTATCAAGTTGTTATTGATAACGTTAATAAATCAAGTAGTAACTCGTAAACCAAACATTGGATTTGTACAAAATTTAGCAACAATGTTTCTGAATAGCATTGCAACCTATTGTGTAAATTGAATTCAATTTGATACGTCAAATTTTGACTAAAACCAATTTAGCTTGCTTTGACTGAATTAAGTTTTTAATAATAAAGCTATTAAATCAAGTAGTAACTTGTAAACCAAACATTAGATTTTTGCACAATTTAACAAAAACGTTGTTAAATAGCATTGCTACCAATTGTGTAAATTGTATTCAATTTGATACGTCAAATTTTGAGTAAAATCAATTTAGCTTGCTTCGATTGTTTCAAGTTGTTATTGTAAACCAAACATTGGATTCTTGCATAATTTGGCAACAATGTTTCTTAAATAGTAGTGCTACCAACTGTGTAAATAGTATTAAATTTGATACGTCCAATTTTGCTAAAACCAATATAGCTTGCTTTGGTTGAATCAAGTTGTTATTAATAAAGCCATTAAATCAAGTAGTAACTTGTAAACCAAACATTAGATTTTTGCACAATTTAGCAAAAACGTTGTTAAATAGCATTGCTACCAATTGTGTAAATTGTATTCAATTTGATACGTCAAATTTTGAGTAAAATCAATTTAGCTTGCTTCGATTGTTTCAAGTTATTGATAAAGTTAATAAATCAAGTAGTAACTCGTAAACCAAACATTGGATTTTTACACTATTTGGCAACAATGTTTTTGAGTAGCATTGCTACCAACTGTGTAAATTGTATCTAATTTGATACGTCCAATTTGAACTAAAATCAATATAGCTTGCTTTGATCGAATCAAGTTGTTATTGACAAAGCTAATAAATCAAGTACTAACTTGTAAAGCAAACATTGGATTTTTGCACAATTTGGCAACAATGTTTTTTAATAGTAGTGCTACCAATTGTGTAATATCCAATTATACGTCCAATTTTAAAATTCTAAGGTATGGTTTTAAAGTTGTTTAGTTTCTTCAATCTGTATATACTTTGATTATGCAAATTGCGCCGCACTGATTTTGATCTAATTTTTACAATTAATGGTACTAATATTAAAGAACATTGTTGCCAAATTTTACGAAATTCCAATATATGGTTTTGAAGTTATCTGGTCTGACTTTTGATTTTGCAAAATGATACTGATTGATTTAAGTTTATGATAAATTGAGCGTATGGATTTTGATCAATTTTGCACAGTTGGTACTAATTGTAATGACCTAAATTGATACTAAGTTGCACCAATTTTCAATGTACCGTATTTAAATTATGTTAACTCTTCTGATTTTGCTTAGTTAGATTGATTGAATTGAGGTTATGTTAAATTAAGCGTATGGATTTAGATCAATATTACGCAGTTGGTACTAATAGTATTGAGTTATATTGCTACCAAATTGCATCAATTTCCAATATACTGTTCATAAGTTATGAGTAATTATATTGTCTATTATGACTCCTTTTCATGTAAAAGTAGCTAAATCAATTTAAGATTATGTCAAATCGAACGTATGGATTTTGATCAATTTTGCTAAATTAGTACTAATGGTATTGAGCTATGTTGGTACTAAATTGCATCAATGTACAATGCACCATTTTTGAGTTATGAGTAATTATGTTAACTTTTGTGACTTCTAATTTTGCTTAGTTAGATTAATTGAATTAAGGTTATGTTAAATTAGGCGTATGTATTTTGATCAATTTTACTCAATTGGTACTAATAGTATTGAGCTATTTTGAAACCAAATTGCATCAATTTCAAATAAGTCGTTTGCAAGTTATTGGTAGTTAAGTTTTTGATTCAACTAAGCAGGGCTGATTAAATTAACATTATGTCAAAATTAGCGTATGGATTTTTATTAAATTTGTGCAGTTGGTACTAATAGTAATAAGCTATATTAGTATCAAATAGCATCAATATCCAATATATCGTTTATAAATTGTGAACAATAATGTTATCTGCTATAACTCCTAATTTGAATTGGTGAAGCGAGTTAAATTGAGGTTATATAAAATTGAACGTATAGATTTTAATTAATTTTGCACAATTAGTAGTACTGATAATAAAGTATTAGAGAAACAAATTTCATTAATATTCAATAACAGTTTGGGAGTTATATGTTTTTAAGTTATTACTAAGCAACTCGTATCAGAGTAAGTAATGTCAAATAATTTGAGGTTATGTAAATTTGAGCGTATCAATTTTAATTAATTTTGCACAGTTAATAGTACTGATAATGAATTATTGTAAAAACAAATTTCATCAATATCCAATAAATAGTTTGGGAGTTATATGCATTCAAGTTATTACAAAGCAAGTCGCATCAAAGTAAGTAAAGTTAAATAATTTGAGGTTAAGTAAATTTGAGAGCATCAATTTTGATAAATTTTACACAATTGGTAGTATTGATAATGCAGTATGTTAAAGTTTGTATTAAATTAACTAAAATATGGCAATATTGCATTTCTAGTTTTAAACCAATTTTGTTGATTTTTTGAAAATAACTTTAAAATCAAAAGCTGAATTAAATTTTTTTATTTAAATAAATTAAAGGCAATAAAATTTCATTTAAAATGATATAAAATATGTTAAGGTTTCCATTCAATTAACAAAACTATGTTAAGATTGTTCTTCAAACAAAAATAAAAATTTGTTGATTTTTTCAAAATAATTTTGAAACTAAGGATTACATCAAAAGAATCAATTTAAATAAATTAAAGCTAATCAAATTTCCTACAAAATGTCATATAATTTTTTAAGGTTGTCAATAAATCAATTAAGCTATGACAACATTACTGTATTGAATAAAAATCAAATTTGTCAGTTTTTCTTAAACAAATCCAAAATAAAAACTTAAATTACAAAATTTTATTTTAATAAATTAAAGCTTACTAAATTTCCTTTAAAATGACATATATCATGTTAAGGTTGTCATTGAATCAAACAAATTATAACAAGATTGCATTATTTAAGAAAAACCAAATTTGTTAGTTTTTTTTAAATAAATCCTAAATAAAAACTTAAATTGAAATTTTTTATTTATAAAAATTGAAGCCAATTAAATTTCCTTTAAAATGACATATATTTTGTTAAAAAAATTATTGAATTGACTAAACTATGACAATATTACATTTCTGGGTAAAAACCAAATTTGTCAATTTTTTCAAAATAAACCCAAAACAAAAACTCAAATTGAAAAATTATATTTATATAAATTGAAGCCAATTAAATTTCCATTAAAATGACATATATTTTGTTAAAAATTGAATTGAATTAACTAAACTATGGCAATTTTACACTTCTGGGAAAAAACTAAATTTGCCATTTTTTTCAAAAGAAATCCAAAATAAAAACTCAAATTGAAATTTTTTATTTAAATAAATTAAAGCTAATTAAATTTCCTTTAAAATGACATATAATTTGTTTAAAGTTTCATTTAATTAACCAAACTATGGCAACATTGCATTTCAGGGTAAAAAAAACAAAATTTGTCAATTTTTTCAAAATAAATCCGAATTACAAACTCAAATTATTTTTTTTTATTTAAGTATATTAAAGCCAATTAAATTTGCTTCAAAATAACATATAACATGTTAAAGTTGTTATTGAATTAAACAAATTATGGCAACATTGCATTATTAAAGAAAAACAAAATTTATCAATTTTGTTTAAATAAATCAGAAATAAATACTCAAATTAAAAAATTCTATTTGAATAAATTGAAGCCCACTAAATATCCTCCAAAATGACATAAAACACGTTAAGGTTATTATTCAATTAAACAAATTATGGCAACAACGCTTCATTGAAAGAAATCCAAATTTGTTATTGTTTTCGAAATAAATCTAAAACAAAAACTTGAATTAAAAAATTTCATTTAAATAAATTAAAGCCTACTAAATTTCCTTCAAAATGACATATAGTTTGTTAAGGTTGTCATAGAATTAAACAAACTATGGCAACATTGCATATATGGGTAAAACCCAAATTGATCAGTTTTTTCCAAATAAATCCGAAATAAATATTCAAATTAAAAAATTCTATTTAAATAAATTGAAACTTACTAAATTTCCTTCAAAATGACGTATAATTTGTTAAAATTGTTACTGTATTAACCAAATTATGTCAAAATTGCATTATTAAAGAAAACCTAAATTTGTCAATTTTTTCAAAATAAAATTGAAATAACTACCCAAAAATTGTTTTGATTGCAAAAAATGTTATTTTGACAATTTGTTATTGTTTTAAAATGCAAATTCACATGACAGCTGTCAATTTATTGAATGTTTTAATCAAATCACGGAATAAATTTGATTGATTCTTTTCAGTTTTACATTTATAGCTGAATTCTATTGTTTTATTGTATAAACTTCTAATCTATACTAAACTGCACTTTGATCTTATTGAAAGACAAAGCAATTATTGATTATTGATAATTAATTACTTACAGCATTTTGCAAACACGATCTAATCCTTACATATTGCGATGCACTAAACCACCCAAAATAACGATTGAGAAACTATTAAATTGTTATTATTATTTCACGCAAACGGAACGCGCTGCCTTTTCGAAAAAGTCATAACTGCGCGCTGGCTCAATCTGAACCGACTTTATTGATAACCTAATGAACGCCGATATCGCTTTAGAGTGGAGGAGTAGGCTGTGCAATTGAAACAAAAAAAAATAAAACTCGGATATTGTTAAATATTTAATAATCATACGCTCCAATCTAGCAAACAGCGCACAATGGGCTCGGAGGAGGAGATGTTTAATCGTCTTCAATTGACTGTGTTGTGTCCGGGGGGAGAGAGAACCAATTGAGCCAGCTTTAAATGAAACATTCCAATCGGGATTATATAGTTGAAAAAAAAAAAGATTTAGGAAGATTATTTGAATTATGAAAATATTAAATAAATATTTTTAATTTCCGCTTGTAAACCAATTAATTAAATTAATCAGTTGAGGTTATCGCAATGTGATAAGGCGCTTTGTTTACAATTGGAAATTTGTAGCGAGAGCTTCGGGGCCGATTTTTTATTGTTTTGTGGGCCCTACCCACGCTAATGATCAGATTGAAAAATATAAATCAAAGTGGGTGTGTGTATGAGATGACCACTCATCCATACAATTCATCATTAAATCGATTTTGTTAAGGTAATCAACAGTGGTGCAACGTTTGCATACAAAATTAAAGCAATTAACTGAAATTTCTATTGTTGAATAATATTGAGATTCTTTTTTTTATACTTCCAATCAAAGATCACGCTTTCAATTGTTTGAGAGAAGATTATTTATTAAAATAATAAAATTATCTTGCTTCGATATCTTTATCAATATTAATTTGCGCAAATATTATAAAACTTTGTTGGCTAATTTGTATTAATTTGTTCTTATTTTAGTTTTTTATTTAATAACTACGCCACTGTCAATGTTAATAAATCATTGTTAACAATAGTAGGCTGTGGTTTTAATTTAATTCTTGGTTTATATGTATGCAATCAAATTAGCATTTAATACTTTTATATTTATGCGCTAGGTGACGCTATATGTAATAAACTATGCTGGAACGTCTAATAATCGAACTTCGACTTATATAAATTTAACTTTGCAATCAATTAAGAACAAAATTAAATTATTAGACAGTTTTCACTTTGTTTGCTGTCTTTTTTAATGTTTTCTTTTACAAATCAACGCATTGTTGGTGAGTAATTTGGAGAAAACTAAGAAATTGTGATTTTTTTTAATATTTTGCAAAATAACTTGCTTAATACTAACTTTACAAAAAAAACTGTATGAACTTTTTTATAGAAAATTTAATTCCTAACAAACTTTTTCCAATAAAAATTTTAATTATTTCACTCGTTGGCAAGTTATTTAAAAAAAAAATAGAAAAATGTTACTTTTTTCCTATACTTTGCAAAATAACTCCTTTAATACCAACTTTACAAAAAACTATAAATACAATTTTATGTAAAATTAAATTTTTGACAAACTTTTTTCAATCAAAATTTTATTAATTTTTGCTCGTTACTGAGTTATTTAAAGAAAACTAGAAAATTGCATCTTTTTTCCTACATTTTGCAAAATAACTCACTTAAAACCAACTTTACAAAAGAAAATTATAAATATTTTTTTATAGAAAATTAAATTCATAACAATTTTTTTTTAATTAAAATTTTACTAATTTTTGCTCGTTGGCAAGTTATTTGAGGAAAGATAGGAAATTGCAACGTTTTTTTCCATATTTTGCAAAATTACTGACTTAATATCAACTTGAAAAAAACTATAATTACAGTTTTATAAAAAATTAAATTTTTGACAAACTTTTTTCAATCAAAATTTTACTAATTTTTGCTCGTTGCTGAGTTATTTGAAGAAAACTAGAAAATTGCAACTTTTCTTTTTATTTTTTGCAAAATAACTCAGTTAATACCAACTTAACACAAAAAAACATAAATACTTTATTATAGAAAATTAAATTCCTAACAATTTTTTTCAAATTAAATTTTTTCTAAGATTTGCTCGTTGGCGAGTTATTTGAAGAAAACTACAAAATTGCAACATTTTTCTTTCATTTTGCAAAATAACTCCCTTAATACCAACTTTATAAAAAAAATATAAATATTTTTTTATAGAAAATTGAATTCCTAACAATTTTTTTTAATTAAAATTTTACTAATTTTTGCTCGTTGGCGAGTTATTTGAAGAAAACTACAAAATTTCAACATTTTTTCTACATTTTGCAAAATAATTCCCCTAATACCAACTTTACAAAAAAACTATAAATATTTTTTTATAAGAAATTAAATTCCTAATAAAAAATTTTCATCAAAATTTTACTAATGTTTGTTCTGTGGCGAGAGAGTTAACCTCAATTCAATCAACATAACTAAGAAAACTCAAAAGTCACAAGAGTTAACATAATTACTTATAACTTGGAAATGGTACATTGAAAATTAGTGCAATTTGGTATAAATATAGCTTAATACCATTAGTACCATCTGCATGAATTTAATAAAAATTTATACGTTTGAATTTGATATAATGTCAGTTTAATCAGCCTTGTTTAGTTGAACAAAAAAACACAGTTGAGAACATAATTATTAATAACTTGCAAACGATCCATTGAAAATTAATGCAAGTTGGTTTCAACATACCTCAATACCATTAGTATCAACTGTATAAATATGATTAAAATCGATACGTTTAATTTAACATAACCTCAATTCAATCAACCTAAGTTAGCAAAATCAGAAATCACAAGAATTAACATAATTATTTATAACTTGAACATGATACATTGGAAATTAATACAATTTTGTACAAACATAGCTTATTAACATTAGTACCAACTGCGAAAATTTAATTAAAATCCATACGCTGAATTTGACATAATGTCAAGTTAATTAACCATGCTTAGTTGATTCAATAAACATAAAAGGTAACATAATTATCAATAACTCGCAATCGACACATTGAAAATTAATGCAATTTGGTTTCAACATACCTCAATACTATTAGTACTAACTGTATAAAATTGATCAAAATCCATACGCTCAATTTGACATAACCCCAATTCAATCAATCTAACTAAGGAAACTCGGAAGTCACAAGAGTTAACATAATTACTTATAACTTGGAAATGGTACATTGGAAATTGATGCAATTTAGTACAAATATAGTTTATTATCATTAGTACCAACTGCTTAAATTTAATTAAAATCCATACGCTGAATTTGACATAATATTAATTTAATCAGCTTTGCTTAGTTGAATTAAAAAACACAGTTGATAACATAATTACCAATAACTCGCAAACGATCCATTGAAAATTAATGCAATTTGGTTTCAACATGGCTTAATATCATAAGTACCAACTTTATAAAATTGATTAAAATTCATACGCTTAATTTAACATAACCTCAATTTAATCAACTTAAGTTAGCAAAATCAGAAATCACAAGAATTAACATAATTACTTATAACTTGAAAATGGTACATTGAAAATTAGTAAATTAGTGCAATTTAGGTTAAATTTAGCTTATTACCATTAGTACCAACTGCGTAAATTTAATTAAAATTCATACGGTAAATTTGACATTATGTCAAGTTAATTAGCCTTGCTTAGTTGATTCAAGAAACACACAAGGTAACATAATTACCAATAACTCGCAAACAATCCATTGAAAATTAATACAATTGGGTTTCAACATACCTCAATACCATTAGTACTATATGTATAAATTTGATCAAAATCCATACCCTCAATTTGACATAACCTCAATTCAATCAACCTAACTAAGGAAACTCAGAAGTTACAAGAGTTAACATAATTACTTATAACTTGGAAATGGTACATTGTAATTTGGTGCAATTTAGTACAAGTATAGCTTATTACCATTAGTTCCAACTGCATAAATTAATTTAAAATCGATACGCTGAATTTGACATTGTATCAATTTAATCAGCGTTGCTTAGTTAAATCAAAAATCACTGAAGATAACATAATTTCCAATAACTCACAAACGATCCATTGAAATTTAATGCAATTTGGTTTAAAAATAGCTCAATACTATTAGTACCAACTGTATAAATTTAATCAAAATCCATACGCTCAATTTGACATAATCTCAATTCAATCAACTTAACAAAGAAAACTCAGTAGTCACAAGAGTTAACATAATTACTTATAACTTAAAAGTGGTACATTGTAATTTGGTGCAATTAAGTACAAGTATAGCTTATTACCATTAGTACCAACTACATAAATTTAATTAAAATCGATATGCTGAATTTGACATTATATCAATTTAATCAGCTTTGTTTAGTTGAATAAAAAAACTTAGAAGAAAACATAATTACCAATAACTTGCAAACGACCCATTGGATATTAATGCCATTTGGTTTCAACATGGCTTAATATCGTAAGTACCAACTTTATAAAATTGATTAAAATCCATACGCTTAATTTAACATAACCTCAATTCAATCAACCTAAATCAGCAAACTCAAAAGTTACAAAAGTTAACATAATTACTTATAACTTGGAAATGGTACATTGAAAATTGATGCAATTTGGTACAAATATAGCTTATTACTATTAGTACCAACGGCATAAATTAAATTAATATCCATACGCTGAATTTGACATTATATCAATTTAATCAGCTTTGTTTAGTTGGATAAAAAACTTAAAACATAACATAATTACCAATAACTTGCAAACGACCCATTAGAAATTAATGCAATTTGGTTTCAACATGGCTTAATATCATAAGTACCAACTGTATAAAACTGATTAAAATCCATAAGCTCAATTTGACATAACCTCAATTCAATCAACTTAACTAAGGAAACTTAGAAATCACAAGAGTTAACATAATTACTTATAACTTGGAAATGGTGCATTGGAAATTGGTTCAATTTGGTACAAATATAGCTTATTATCATTAGTACCAACTGCATAAATTTAATTAAAATTGATACGCTGAATTTAACATTATATCAAATTAATCAGCTTTGTTTAGTTAAATAAAAAAACTTAAAAGATAACATAATAACCAATAACTTGCAAACGACTTATTAAAAATTAATGCAATTTGGTTTCAACATACCTCAATACCACTAGTACCAATTGTATAAAATTTATCAAAATCCATACGCTCAATTTGACTTAACCTCAATTCAATCAACCTAACTAAAGAAACTTGAAAATCAGAAGAGTTAATATAGTTACTTATAACTTGGAAATGGTACATTGGAAATTAATGCAATTTGGTACAAATATAGCTTATTACCATTAGTATCAACAACATAAATTTAATTAAAATCTATACGCATTTTTTTTAATCAATTTTCTACAATGTTTTAAGTCGACTCGTCTGCAACTGCTTGCTATCAAAGATGCAAAGAAATGCTCTCACTGTGGTCACATTTTTTAGTATTTAACCTCAATCTTTTTACTAAACAATCTGACAAGTTTTGGTAACATAACCTAAAAATATTAAGCTCACAGTAAGTTTTATTATTATTTTTTTAACGGTTTAAGTCCACTTGACTGCAACTGCTATCAAGGATGCAAATAAAAATGTTTGTTGTTGAAATCAGATAATGCCACACAAACGGCAGTATCTGATTTCAATTTGCAACATTTTTTTTAATTTGTTTTCTAAACTATATTGTATGCAACCAACATTACAGCATTGTTGGTTGCGTACATTTAGATAGGAATTAATTGATGCTAACTCTGTTTTGAAATATCGATTTATAGCTGAAAAATTGAGATTACTTGGCAACCTTACAATATTTTTAAAATTTGATAAAAAAATTGGAATTGGCATACTTGATTTTATTAGAAAACCTTACTTGGGGCACTCAAATGTTATCAAGTTGGCTTTAATTGGCATTTAAATTGAGATAGCTAAGAAAATTAAGATTACTCAGGAACCTTAAGGTTTTTTATCAAATTTTGTTTGCAAACTTGAAATTAGCATACTTGATTCCGTAAGAAATTGTTATTTGATGCGTTTAATTATTGTCTAGTTAGTCTTAAATTAGCCTAAAAATTTAGTTTCGGAAAATTTCAAAATCAAAATTCTTCAGTATTTTGCAATTTTTGGAACAACCCATAAGAATCTTTGAATGAGGTTTAAAAATTTGAAATTAACCTACTTCATTCTATAAGAAAACATTTTTCACAATATTCAATTGTTGCTTACTTAATTTTAAATTAGCCTCAAAAACAAATTTAAGAAAATTTCAAAATCAAAATTCTTCAGTATTTTGCAATTTTTGGAACAACCAATAAAAATTTTTGAATGCGGTTTAAAAATTTGAAATTAACATACTTTATTCTATAAGAAAACATTTTTTACAATATTCAATTGTTGCCTACTTGATTTTAAATTAGCCCCAAAAACGAGTTTTAGAAACTTTCAAAAACAAAACTTTTTAGTATTTTGGAATTTTTGTAGCAACCATTGAGAATTTTTTAATGCAGTTTAAAAATTTGAAATCAGCATACTTGATTCCATAACAAAAACTTACCAGAAATATTCAATTGTTGCTTATTTAACTTTGAATAAGCTTCAAAACTGAGTTTGAGAAAATTTCAAAAACAAAATTCTTCAGTGTTTTGGGGTTTATGGAGGAACCAGTGGGAATTTTTGAATACGGTTTTAAAATTTAAAATCAGCATACTTGACTCCATAAAAGAGAAACTTAAAAAATATTCAATTGTTGCCTACTTGATTTTGAATTAGATTCAAAAATGAGTTTAATAAAATTTCAAATACAAAACTCTTCAGTATTTCAATGTTTTTGGAGGAACCAGTGAAAATTTTTGAATACGGTTTAAAAATTTAAAACCAGCATACTTAATTTCATAGCAAAACTTACTAACAATATTCAATTGTTGCCTACTTGATTTTAAATCAGCTTCAAAAACAAGTTTAAGGAAATTTGAAAACAAAACTTTACAGTATTTTAGAACCAATAGAAATTTTTGAATGCGGTTTAAAAATTTGAAATCAGCATACTTGATTTTATAAAGAAACTTAATTTAAGATAATACATTTTCAAAATTATGCAAATTAATCGAGTTGTTTCCATTTTTTTATTAAAATTATCAAAAATCTTAAAATTACCAAGTTATCACTAAAAATTTCAAAAATAGTTTTAAATTAATTTTGTAGAACATTCAATTATGCTTAAAATTTTTTATAAATTTATCTTTGAAATTTTTTAAGATAAGCGAGTTATTTGCAGTTTTTTTATAAATTTAGCAAAAAATTTGATATTATTAAGTTATCACTTAAAATTTCAAAAATTGTTACTTAAAAATGTTGTAGGAAATTTAGTTTTACTTAAAATATGTCATAATGGCATTTTCAAAATTTTGCAAATTAAGAGAATTATTTGTAATTTTTTAATAAATTTTGCAAAAACTTTGATGTTTTAAAGTTATTACTAAAAATTTGAAAAAGTGTTATTAATAAATGTTGTAGGGAATTTAATTTTACTCAAAAAATGTTACAGCGGCATTTTCAAAATTTTGAAAACTAAGCGAGTAATTTGCAGTTTTTTGATAAAAATTACAAAAATGTAGAAATTATTAAGTTATCACTAAAAAATCAAAAATTGTTAACTAAAAATGTTGTAGGGAATTTAGTTTTACTCAAAATTTTTTATAATGACATTTCCAAAATTTTGCAAACTGAGCGAGTTATTAGCAGTTTTTTGATAAATTTTGCAAAAATATTAACATAATTATGTTATTACTTAAAATTTCAAAATAGTTTACAAATAAATGTTGTAGGAAATTTAGTTTTACTTAACATTTTTTATAAAAGAATTTTTAAAATTTTGTTAAGTTAAGCGAGTTATTTGCAGTTTTTTGATAAAAATTACAAAAATGTAAATACTATTAAGTTATCACTAAAAAAATCAAAAATTGTTACTTGAAAATGTTGTAGAAAATTTAGTTTTACTCAAAAAAATTTCTAATGTCATTTTAAAAATTTTGCAAATTAAGCGAGTTATTTGCAGTTTTTTGATAAAAATTACAAAAATGTAAAAATTATTAAGTTATTACTAAAAAAAATCAAAATTTGTTACTAAAAAATGTTGTAGAGAATTTAGTTTCACTAAAAAAAAATTATAATAGTATTTCCAAAATTTTGCAAATTAAGCAAGTTATTTGCAGTTTTTTGATAAATTTTACAAATATGTTAAAATTATCAAGCTATTACTAAAATTTTCAAAAATTGTTAATTAAAAAAATTGTAGATAATTTAATTTTACTCAAAATTTGTTTTATTGGCATTTTCAAAATTTTGCAAATTAAGCAAGTTATTAGCAATTTTTTGATAATTTTTACCGTTTTAACACCACAACACGTTTTGACAACACATTTGTCATAATTGACAGTTGTTAAAATTTTAATAATTTTTTAATAGTAGCCAACTTCATGTTGAACTGTAATATGGTTGGCAGCAGTTGATTTTACATTATTCGATGCATTGCTAACTTCATGCTATTTATGAAATCAATAATTGATGATTCAATGTTGCTCAATGTATTTTGTAAGGTTAGCAGAAGTAGTAAATTGCTCTTAAATTGTTTAAACATTTATATTGTAGCCAACTTCATGTTTATTGAAAATGTCAATGAATAGAAAGGTATTTTGCAATAATGAATGAGATCTAATTATAGCATTACACTAATTACATAATTATTTTAGGTGAGGCATGATTTATTTATATTGGTTTCAATTGTATATAAAGCAATCCATAATTGATTAACATGATGCAACTCCGTGACGTCTCCGTGAAAAAATTCGCGAATGAAATAATGGGGAGGCCGCGTGCGCTAAAATCCTTAACCCGGATCGTGCCAGAATGATCTATTTTTAAAACGGATGAATCGCGAGTTTAGTCAGTCGATCGCGTGCCTCTCGCCTTCCGTCACCGACGCTTACTTTTTATATCCACTTTTATACGCGAATCAGTCAGTGCTTAGCAATAATGTGGCGCGAACAAGTATATAGTGTAAGTAGGCGATTAGTAAATTAAATTAATTAGCTCTAATTTGATTGCAATAATTTAAATTTCCCGCGTTCATATTATTATAAACAAAATGGCGTCTATCAACAAAATGGCTGGAATCAAATTAAAGCTTAAATTGTTATTGTTTTGATTTTAATGTTAATTACTTGTCCAGGTACAAAGACCTCAACATGGGTCGTACAATCTGTATACGTCGTGTCCTCAACCTTACACTGTATGTACAGCGTTTTAATTTGCCAAACTAACCTAATCACACCTTTTGTTTATTTATTTAGTATTAAGTAGGCACTTAGTTGTGTGTGTAGCTAGTATATTTGTAGGGAACTCTGCGTCCAAAAGCAGCGGAAGATTCAGTAACAGGTGCACATCTTGATAAAGTATTGGAACAATTAACATATTCAATGAGATGCTCATCAGATTCAGCAACAAGCATCTCCAATATACATTCAATCAATAAAATCGATATTGGTTTATATTTGGGTGATAAGTACGTAAATTATTGGAAGTCAAGAGCATAATCTTTGCCTTGAATATTAAAAATAGAAGAGTTATTATTAACTTAACATTTTTTTGTATAGATACGCCGCCAAAGACAAGCGCTTTTTAGTAAAAAGTGGAATCACACACGTGCTCAATTGTGCGGAGGGATTTGATCAATATCAAGTCAACACTAATGAGAATTATTATAAAGATGCAAAAATAAAATATTTTGGAATACCGGGTCATGATAGACCTTCTTGGAATATTTCAGTTTATTTCGAGGAAGCAGCCAGATTTATTGATGCTGCTATCAGTGGAGGAGGTAAAAATTAAACAAATTAAACTAACCTAAAAAAATTGACATGTGTCAACTAAATATTTTTGTTTGCAGGAAGGGTTTTAATCCATTGCGTTGTTGGTATATCACGTTCAGCAACAATTGTAATTGCTTATTTGATGATTATTCGTGGTATGAGTGCATCGGAGGCATTGCAATATGTCTTCAAGAAACGGCGGGTGTTTCCGAATCCTGGTTTCATGCATCATCTCGCTCAGTTGAATAATGTTCTCAATAAAAGGCGTAATTTTAGCACGGCTACCAGACACTCCCTCCATTCATTTTATTGATTGATTTTTTTTTTTATATAATTGGTACGGTTTTTATATATGGACGCCGTTTTGGTTTTGTATACATTCTTATTTAATCTCATATTGTGACATTCGACTGTAATGAATTATTTTTAATAAAATCGTTATTTTTTCAGTTGTTTTAATGTGTCATAACAGTTTAAGAATCTAACCTAAAAAATAATTAAATCAATTTTGTCGCTTTGCGATTGACACTTAAGTCATTTGAAAGAAGTAGTTGGGACGTTTTTATTCGTTATTAGTCGCTTCTAACCTAGAAATTGAAGAAATCTAATTTGTCGCTTTGCGATTGACACTTAAGTCACTTAAAGGAAGTAGTTCAGACATTCTTATTTGTTATTAGTCGCTTCGCGATTAATAGTTGAGTCATGCTAAAAATCTAACCTAAAAAATTGAAGAAATCTAATTTGTCGCTTCGCACTTGACACTTGAAATCACTTGAAAAAAGTAGTTCAAACATTTTTATTAGTTATTAATTGCTTCGCAATTAATACTTGAGTCACGCTAAGCATCTAACCTAAAAATTGAAAAAATCTAACTTGTCGCTTTGCGATTGACACTTAAGTCACTTCAAAGAAGTAGTTCAAACATTCTCATTTGTTATTAGTCGCTTCACGATTAATAGTTGAGTCACGCTAAGCATCTAACCTAAAAATTGAAGAAATCTAATTTGTCGCTTCGCGATTGACACTTAAGTCACTTAAAAGAAGTAGTTCAAACATTTTTATTTGTTATTAATCGCCTCGCGATTAATACTTGAGTCACGCTAAGCATCTACCCTAGAAACTAAAGAAATTTAATTTGTCGCTTTGCGATTGACACTTAAATCACTTGAAGAAAGTAGTTCAAACATTCTTATTTGTTATTAGTCGCTTCGCGATTAATAGTTGAGTCACGCTAAGCATCTAACCTAAAAATTAAAAAAATCCAATTTGTCGCTTTGCGATTGACACTTAAAAGAAGTAGTTCAAACATTCTCATTTGTTATTAGTCGCTTCACGATTAATAGTTGAATCACGATAAGCATCTAACCTAAAAATTGAAAAAATCTAGTATGTCGCTTTGCGATTGACACTTAAGTCACTTAAAGGAAGTAGTTCAAACATTCTTATTTGTTATTAGTCGCTTCGCGATTAATAGTTAAGTCACGCTAATCATCTAACTTAAAAATTAAAGAAATCTAATTTTTTAGCTTCGCAATTGATACTTAAGTCACTTGAAAGAAGTAGTTCAAACATTTTTATTTAATATTAGTTGCTTCGCGATTAATAGTTGAGTCATGCTAATCATCTAACCTAAAAATTAAAGAAATCTAATTTGTAGATTTGCGATTGACACTTAAGTCACTTGAAGGAAGTAGTTCAAACATTCTTATTTGTTATTAGTCGCTTCGCAATTAATAGTTGAGTCACGCTAAGCATCTAACCTAAAAATTAAAGAAATCCAATTTGTCGCTTCGAGATTGACACTTAAGTCACTTGAAGGAAGTAGTTCAAACATTCTCATTTGTTATTAGTCGCTTCGCAATTAATAGTTGAGTCACGCTAAGCATCTAACCTAAAAATTAAAGAAATCCAATTTGTCGCTTCGCGATTGACACTTAAGTCACTTGAAAGAAGTAGTTCAAACATTCTTATTTGTTATTAGTCGCTTCGCGATTAATAGTTTAGTCACGCTAAGCATCTAACCTAAAAATTGTCGAAATCTAATTTGTCGCTTTGCGATTGACACTTAAGTCACTTGAAGGAAGTAGTTCAAACATTCTTATTTGTTATTAGTCGCTTCGCAATTAATAGTTGAGTCACGCTAAGCATCTAACCTAAAAATTGAAGAAATCTAATTTGTCGCTTTGCGATTGACACTTAAGTCACTTGAAGGAAGTAGTTCAAACATTCTCATTTGTTATTAGTCGCTTCGCAATTAATAGTTGAGTCACGCTAAGCATCTAACCTAAAAATTAAAGAAATCCAATTTGTCGCTTCGCGATTGACACTTAAGTCACTTGAAGGAAGTAGTTCAAACATTCTTATTTGTTATTAGTCGCTTCGCGATTAATACTTGAGTCAGGCTAAGCACCTAACCTAGAAATTAAAAAAATCTAACCCAATCCAAACTACTGACTTGTGACTATATTATGGAATAGCCCACCCACCCACCTACCTAAGTCTCCGTTATTAAGAAATTAATAGTACCTCTCTGCAAAGGTCAGAAGTTATTTTGTCACGAGAAGTTAGTGATGCAACTTCTTGATAACTAACACTTGGGTGGGTGGCTGAGTGGGCTACTCCAATCTAAACTACTAATTTGTGATCATGTTATAGAGTAGCACACCCACCCACCCAAGTGTCCGTTATCAAGAAATTGAATGTTTGACTTCTCTACGGACGTTACAAGTTTTTTTGTTACATGCAAAAGTTGTGATCCAACTTCTTGATAACTAACACTTGGGTGGGTGGGTGGGCTACTCCAATCTGAACTACCAACTTGTGATCATGTTATGGAGTAGCCCAACCACCCACCCAAGTGTCCGTTATCAAGAAATTAAATGTTTAACTTCTCTACGGACGATAGAAGTTATTTTGTTACAAGCAAAAGTTGTGATCCAACCGCTTGATAACTAACACTTGGGTGGGTGGGCTACTCCAATATAAACTACTAACTTGTGATCATGTTATAGAGTATCCCACCCACCCACCCAAGTGTCCGTTGTCAAGAATTTTAATGTTTGGCTTTTCTACGGACGATAGAAGTTATTTTGTTACAAGCAAAAGTTGGGATCCAACTGCTTGATAACTAACACTTGGGTGGGTGGGTGGGCTACTCTAATCTAAACTACTAACTTGTGATCATGTTATGGAGTAGCCCACCCACCCACCCAAGTGTCCGTTATCAAGAAATTGAATGTTTGGCTTCTCTACGGACGTTATAAGTTATTTTGTTACAAGCAAAAGTTGTGATTCAATTGCTAGATAACTAACACTTGGGTGGGTGGGTGGGCTACTCCAATCCAAACTACTAACCTGTGATCATGTTATGGAGTAGCTCACCCACCCACCCAAGTGTCCGTTATCAAGAAATTAAATGTTTGGCTTCTCTACGGACGTTAGAAGTTATTTTAATACAAAAGAAGGTTGTGATCCAACTTCTTGATAACTAACACTTGGGTGTGTGGGTGGGCTACTCCAATCTAAACTACTAACTCGTGATCATGTTATGGAGTAGCCCACCCCCCCACCCAAGTGTCCGTAATCAAGAAATTGAATGTTTGGCTTCTCTACGGACGTTAGAAGTTATTTTGTTACAAGCAAAAGTTGTGATCCAACTGCTTGATAACTAACACTTGGGTGGGTGGGTGGGCTACTCCAATCTAAGCTACTAACTTGTGATCATGTTATGGAGTAGCCTACCTACCCACCCAAGTATCCGTTATCAAGAAATTGAATGTTTGGCTTCTCTACGGACGTTAGAAGTTATTTTATTACAAAAGAAGGTTGTGATCCAACTTCTTGATAACTAACACTTGGGTGGGTGGGTGGGCTACTCCTATCTAAACTACTAACTTGTGATCATGTTATGGAGTAGTCCACCCACCCACCCAAGTGTCCGTTATCAAGAAATTGAATGTTTGGCTTCTCTACAGACGTTAGAAGTTATTTTATTACAAACAAAAGTTGTGATCCAACTGCTAGATAACTAACACTTGGGTGGGATACTCCAATCTAATCTACTAAATTGTGATCATGTTATGGAGTAAAGTGTCCGTTATCAAGAAATTAAATGTTTGGCTTCTCTACGGACGTTAGAAGTTATTTTGTTACAAGCAAAAGTTGTGATCCAACTGCTTGATAACTAACACTTGGGTGGGTGGGTGGGCTACTCCAATTTAAACTATTAACTTGTGATCATGTTATAGAGTAGCCCAGCCACCCACCCAAGTGTCCGTTATCAAGAAACTTAATGTTCGACTTCTTTACGGACGTTAGAAGTTATTTTGTTACAAGAAAAGGTTGTGATCCAATTCTTGATAACAAACACTTGGGTAAGTGGTTGGGCTACTCTAATTCAAACTACTGACTTGTGATCATGTTATGGAGTAGCCCAACCATCCATCCAAGTGTCCGTTATCAAAAAATTGAATGTTTAAATTCTCTGCGGACATCAGAAGTTGTAGCACATCATCAGGTCACCAGGAAGGCGAAGATCAAAGGGAACCAAACCGAAAGCGGATTTCAGGTCATCGAGCTTCAAAATTTGGCAATAATCAACGCTTATATTTTGCCAAACATCTTTCTGGAGGAGACAACAAGACTAAGGTAGACCACATCATTAAAGATTGGATTTCTACGACCCAAAAGAGTCATTCTAGTCGGAGATTTCAACGCCAAATCTCCTGGGGATCACCGAGAGAAGATAGAAGGGGCGAGTACCTGTTGCAGTGGATAGCAATGTTAAACCTGGTGCTTGGGAACAACGGGTACACACCAACTTTTGTTAGAAAGGCAAGCGGCTCGCTCGACTTAACGTTGACCACAAGCCTCCACAGATACCTTTTAATTGAAGTAGCGTGCGGAAGCCGACAACATACCGACAGCTTGAAGTGGCAGTAGGCTTTGGATCTAGGGAAAGCAAGAAGAGTGCTCCAAGGGATGGCAAAGAAGCTAAATGTCTTCGGGACCTTAAAGATAGCACAGAACTGGGCTAGCTACAGGCTGGAAAAAAAAGGAGGCAAAAACCGACCCACGTCATCGAAGGCGACCGGAAGATCTGCATCGAGATTAAAAGGCGGCTTACGAGGAGCAGGGCTAGGAGCAAAGCAATTAAAGACCTGGAAAAACAGTGTACGGCCGCCACAAACGCCTACAAAGAGGCCATCAAAAAGAGTAAAAGAGAGAAATGGCTCAAACTGATAAACAACCTTGAGAAGAACCCGTTTGGACATAGGTATCAAATTATGGTTAAAAGGCTGGGCGTAAGGCCAATACAACTAGCCCTGGATGACGCCACAAGAAGTTAAGTGATCGTGGAGCTCTTTCCAGACATCGACGACCCAGCGGCACCCTTGCCGAATTTGAATTTTACGGATACTGAGGAAGAGATGAAGGTGGCCATTGCATGGCTGCAGCTCCCGACGGCATCAAAGGCCAAATAGTAAAACTGGATCAGGAAAAAATACCTGAGGGTCTACAAAAAGCCTACAACACCGTTCTGAATAGAGGAATCTTTCCGAAAAAATGGAAAAAAGCAAAAGTGGTGCTAATCCCAAAAGAGGAATCCAACAAATTCTGGACGTGCCCGGAAAGATTTTCAAACATCTCCTAAAGGGAAGACTCAAAAAGGAGCTAAAAGAGAAGTGGGTAATTTCAAACACCCAATACAGTTTTAGGAAGGGCCGTACCAAATGTTACATTAGTCAGCTTGCAAGTTGTGAGACCCCAGTCAACACACAATTGGCTGTAACCCCGTCAGCCAAACTTTACTAAGTGAATATGGTATTGGTAAGTTGCGCAACAACAGCTCATAGTAAAACAATAGTTAACACTTTTCTTTCCTTCCCGTAACTTAATACCACAACTAAACCAAAGTCACCTAGACACCATCATTTGTTACCGGTTCTATTTGTGGTAAAGTTGAAACCAATAGATAATGCCAGTGTATGGCTGTAAGCATACTCAAGTTGAGTAAAAACTTCATCATCTATTTTTCTTCTCTAGCTGTGTGTGCACGTGTCTGTGCAAGTCAAAATTTGTTTAGCGATCAACCTTAAGACAGAGTTCCTATCTGGTCGTGGTCACGCTTACAAGCAGAAGTCTGCAGTGCTTGTGCCCGTAGCAGTAAGTGCAATGCTTCTGAGTACAATGTTAATTGTAATTGGAAAAAAGAAAGCTTCTTTGAAAAATGTTGCTTTGCTTTTTTTGGTTAACTCTTCAGGGGTAATGTTGTTTTTGTGGAAGTTCTTCAAAAAAAAAAATCTAAACGCCTTTTTTTTTGCTAAGCACCTAGTGGCCGTTACACACAGTGTCAAGTTAGAACCGGAAGTTGAGGAAAAATTGTTACAGCCAGAGGCGGAGCTTCTATAAAGTCGCCACTTTTTTTACCGTTTTGCGGTGATCCGGAAATGACCGGCAAAGATGGCAACGTATACTTTATTGCTTGACACGATGCCCGGTGGTATGGTGCGCTTAGTTTTGGGTAATTTTCCAAAAAGGGTTTCCGGGTGAGAAGATACCTTGTTTGACCTCCCAAAAAGAAGTTGCTTCGGGGCTTTTTTGTGCGGTTTTCTCAATGTTACCGGAAAACCCCTTATTTGATCTACAGGGTGTTCAAAAATTAATGTAAATTATTTAAGGGAGTGGTAGTACACTCCAATCCAAACTTCAAATTTGTGATCATGATATAGTGTGACCCACTCACCCACCTAAGTGTCAAAAAATTGAATGTTTGACTTTTCTGCAGACGTCAGAAGTTATTTTGTCACAAGAAAAGGTTGTGATTCAACTTATTGATAACAAACACTTGGGTGGGTGGGTGGGACACTCCAAGCCAAACTATTGACTTGTAATCATATTATGGAGTAGCCCACCCACCCACCCACCCAAGTGTCCGTTATCAAGAAATTGAATGTTTGACTTCTCTGCGGACATCAGAAGTTATTATATCACAAGAAAAGTTTGTAATCTAACTTCTTGATAACAAACATTTGGGTGGGTGGGTGGGCCACTCTAATCTAAACTACTGACTTGTGATCATGTTATGAAGTGGCCCACCCACCCACCCAAGTGTGCGTTATCAAGAAATTGTATGTTTGACCTTTCTGCGGATGTCTGAAGTTATTTTGTCACAAGAAAAGATTGTGATCCAGCTTCTTGATAACTAACACTTGGTTTGGTGGGTGTACTATTTCAATCTAAACTACTGAATTGTGATTATGTTATGAAGTAGCCCACCCACCCACCAAAGTGTCCGTTATCATGAAATTAAGCTATTCCACAATTCGAGCTTCAAATTGAAGTCCCCAGCAATTATTGTGGGATGTGGATTAGAAAAATCAAAATCCGCCGTTTTGGTACGGTTTTGCGGTCAAATAAAAGCAAAAAAGATCTTGATTGTGCCTAGCCCTGACACAGTCATCACTATTGCATTAGATTCAAGAGAGAACAAGTCGGGTGTATCCACTTCGAAGTAATTTAATGATTTTTTTGCAAAGATCTACGCTTTCTGGATACCAAAGTGCTTGATTAGGTTTGTAGATTGACTTTAATACCAGCAAAACGTCAAGGTTAATTTGAAGTTAAACTGAGTTTAATTTGAAGCTAAACTCATTGTTTGGCCTCATTTTAAACTAAAGACAAAACAACTTAATGTCAAAATAAAGAAACTAATTTGAAGTTAAACTGAGGTCAATTTAATGCTAAACTAACTAATTGACCTCAGTTTAACTTAATTTGAAGCTTAACCTTTGCCCTTAACATGAATATGGGCTCCCACATTGCACAAGCTGCGTCACTAGCCAGTTTGGCGCCCAACATAGGCTGAATCAGTTGTCAATTAGTTAAGGAAGCATAAACTAGGGAGATAGTTTAGTATAAATAAATTAACAAAATCTAGTCTGCACTAAGTGAACACTATATACTTCACATTTAGTCAGTTTATTTATAGAGCCTTCTGCGTTTTTATAGTTTTGTAAACCATTCGAGTCTGGGGTTTTCAGATTTGACAGATAATGAAATATTACAAACCAGTTAAACAGATATCTTAAATACATTTTGACAGTTACTTATCTATAAATCTCAATGATTAGCTAAAAGTGACATTTAACGTTTTGTTTTGACAGTTACAAAGTCAATTTAACAGATATCGTTCAATTAAACAAATTTTGACAGTTACTTACCAATAAACTGCAATATTACTAAAACTTTTGACACCCAACATTTTATAACCTAACTTGACATGAGTACTCGCGTATTAAAAATTAATTTGACAGATACTGTACACTTACATACCATTTAATGATTAGCTTTTAAAAATTAAGCAAATTTGACAGATACTAGTAGAAAAATACATTTTGACATTTAATAAGCTGTCAGTTCAAAGACATTTTGACAGTTCACTTCATTTGTTACATTTTAATGTGATAAATCTGTCAAATTAACTAAAGTCAATCAATTTGACAGTCAAAATTAGTTAGTTTTATCAATTAGTAACATTTTTAAGTAAAATCAAACTGTCAAATTACTTAAATGACAGCTAGTTTCACATTTAAAATTGAGTTCATTTTGACAGTTTTTTATAATTTATGTTACATATTTTGTAACGCAAATTACATAATTTGACAGTCTGAAACACAAATCACATAATTTGACATCAAATTCTTATAATAGGTAGGCAACCACATTTACAGCAAAATTTGACATAATCAAACAACACTTTAGGCAACCACACATACACATTAAAACATGTTTTGTAATTGATTGTGGTCATGACGCCATTTTGGAACTGGGCGTGGGCATGCCGCCATTTTAAAACTAAGTCACAACAACGCCATCTTTCGTTCCAACCTATAGTGACAGCTGTCATTATCATTGACAAATACATTAATTTGTCGATGACAGACTTGATACATTTGTTGATAGTTTATACTATCTTTGTCGGTACTTGATAATGCTATATATATGCTCACAAATGCTACATATGAAAGGAATCAAAACATCACACGTTCACGATTACCAACCGTCACGATCAAAAAACGCATTCTATAAATATATTTGTCTATACATCTAACAGATTACACAAAAAACACTTTAATATAAAAGAAAATATAGGAAATTCAGTCAAATCTCGTTCGTCATTTAACCCTCTTCTGCTGTCTCTGCCTGTAAATATCATTAGTCGGTGGCAACGGCGTCTCTTCATCATCGGATCCATCCAAACTCAACCCAATACGTTTCCTCCTCTTCAAACCAACACCACCACCGCCCTCCTCAACAATCCAATGCACCGATTTCGCTAAATCGAAAAGCCGCACATCTCCACCATTTTCAGAAGGTAATGGAGCTGAAATATTAAGTTCTGCCGGATAAATTAAGTTAAGTTAATCATGAGTAGACTTACCTGAATCTGGTAGTTGTATGCGATTGAAAATATCGATTAATTGATCGACAACGACGAATGGTCCTCTGAAACATGAAGGGGGCGGCAATATCGTGCATAATTGCGCGACTGCTGGAGGTTGCGGAAAAATTCCGCCTGAAAATAATTAAGTTAGCAACTAATTGTTTATAGTTGGCAATACAGTATTACTAATGACGTGAAGTTGAAATGATAATGAAAAGCGTGAAGTTGTAAACTTACACAAATCAACTTGAAGTTGGCAGCAAGTTATGAAGCAAAAATAATTAAATGATTTTGTTGGCAATGGTATAATTAAATAAACATTCCTACCTGGTACTGGATGATCTCCAGGTAGAGGATTCATTTTCGGTTTGTATGGTATCATTTGTGTTACATCCGGTTTGGGTAATATTGAATCATCTTCATTGTTGATGATGCCGTGTAGGATGCTTTTAGCGGCGCCTGTGATGTTGATGACGTCGGTGTAGCCGATGCTTTTTAATTCTTGCGGTGTGCATGGATATAAGTCGAGGAATTTGTATCTGTCGACGAGTTGCGCAGTCTCCTTACCTTCAAATTCTTTTATTTTCGAGAGTACTTCTGAGCGACGCTTTTCTACTTTTACGATACTCTGTAGATCGCCGATGTTGCTCTCGAATTCGAGAAATTTGTTCCAAATATCACTGTGGAGAACAGAAATATGTCATATTGATGTCAAATTTGAAAATTGTCAGATGTCATAATGTTGACTCATGCCTAGGATACTGGCCCTTGTCAAAATAGGTGTACATTGTGCTAACAATTGATAAAGATACTGTTCAGTTGAAATCTATACTGTCAACTTGATAGTACTATTAATACTGTCAATTGCCAAACTGTCAAAGATACTCTAAAATGTCAAATATACTGTCGGCTACCGACAACTGTCATAAATACTATAAAAACTATTAAAGATACTGCCATCTATCAATGAACAAAACTAATAAGATTTCAAAAACAATGTCAACTTTTGTTAACTGTCAAATATACTGCCATATACCAAAAACTGTCAAAAATACTGTCATCTTTTAAAAATGTAAATGTTACAACTGTCATCCATCAAAGATACTGTCAAAAATACTGCAATATGCAAATCATATTATTCAAAACAAATTAAAGATACTGTCAAAGATACAGCAATCTGCAAATATTATTTTTCATCATACTGGATAGAAGATAATTGTTAATACTGCCCAAGATACTGTCAAACATAAAAAAATAATTGCCAAACAACAAAAATACTGAAAATATTTGCCGAAGATATTGTCAAGTGTCAAACTAAATATGACAGTAAAAGATACTGTCGATATATATAGCAGCTGTCAAAAATACTGTTATCTATAATACTTTTTTAAAAAATACTGTCGCCAATAATTGCATAAGATACTGCAATCTATCGATAATACTAACGCAACTTTTTAAAGATACTGTCATCTGTCAAAGAAATTCATCTAATACTACAACGTAACACAAAGATATTGCCATCTGTCAATGATACTGAAACAATCAAAAACTGACAACATATGTCAAAGCTACTGTCATCTAAAAACTGACAGCATCTGTCATCTGTCAAAGATACTGTCATCTAGTAATGACAGTTTAGAAATATATCAAAAATTATGTCATCTGTCAACCTTTGTTATTTAAAAAATATTTTGAAAGATACTGTCAGTGATACTTTTTAAAACCTGTATCTCATAAAATTGTCAAAACCTATAAATTGTAATAGATACTGCCGCCTACCAAAAACTGTCAAAAATCAATATTTTTCAAAACAACAAAAATACTGTCAACGATACTAGATTCATAAAAAACTAAAAGATACTGTCAGCTGTAACTATCTGTCAAAGATACTGCTAACAAAATTTTATATATCCGCAACAAACTGTCATCTGTCAAAGATACTGTCCATAGTATCAATGATACGTTTCATAAAAACTGCATTTTTTTCAAAACATTAAAGATACTGTCACATTTCAATAAAAATAATGCAGTTAAAAAACTACATGACAGATACTGTCAATCATAAAAAAATCAACAATACTACCAAAACAAAGATTCCGAATTATAAAAAAAGAACATGGGTCACACACTGACAGTATCTGTCAAAAACATACTGTCAAAGATACTGCCCAATATAAATGATACTGTCAACAATTAATAACTGTAAATTTGACAACTTTTTAAAGACACCGCCATCTGTCAATGAAGCGTTCTGTAAAAAACCACTAACTGTCAAAGATACTGCCACCTGTCAATATGTTTACAAAGCATATCTGTCATCTGTCAATAATACGTTTCATACAAAAATAGTACTAGCTACTGATAACTGTCAAAAATCAACTGCCAATAAAAAATATATCAAATAAAAAATACTTTTAATGAGTTCTTCTTCTTTTTTTCTTTATTGCGCATTTTACAGCTAATATATCATATGTCTAAGATACTGCCCATTGTCAATGATAGGTTTCATACAAACTTCACAAGATACTGTCAGCTGTCAATACAAATTACATGAAAGATACTGTGAACTGTTAAAGATACTGTCAATCCATAAAAAAACAACTATAAAACATAGTCATCTGTCAAAGATACTGTGCAATGTCAATTATGCGATTCAGACAAATTTCAAAGATACTGTCAACAACCAATAACTGTCAATGATAGATTTTGTGACAAACCAATAACTGTTAAAGACACTGCCAATACTGTCAGCTGACAATATCTGTCAAGAATACTGCTAAAAAAGTTTAATAAATCCGCAATTGGAAAACATACTGCCATCTGTCAGAGATACCAAAAATGTTAAATATCCACATTTGCATAAGATACTGTCATCTGTCAAAGATACTACCCGCATCAATGAAACGTTTCAAAAATACTGACAAAACTGTCAAAAATATTGCAATATATAAACAATATTTCTCAAAACATCAAAAATACTGTCAACTGTCAAAGATACTGCAACAAAAAAAATACATAAGAGATACTGTCAGCTGACGCTATCTGTCAAGAATAGTTTAATATATCCGCAACTGTAAAACATACTGTCATCTGTCAAAAATACTATCAAATGTCAAAAAAGTTAATATATCCAAAACTATTTCATACAAATTTCAAAATACTGTCCAATTACCAATTAACTGTCAAAAATACTGCAATCTATAAACAATATTTTTCAAAACATCAAAGATACTGTCAATAAAAATTAATGTGAGCTGTTAAAAATACTGTCAATATGTTTCATAAAAAAAATAAAAGATACTACCAAAACAAAAACTCCGAAATTATAAGTATTGACATGACAGATACTGTCAGCTGTCAAAAGAACTGTCAACAACAAAATACTGCAATCTATACAAACAATTTTAAATACTTTCAATGACAGTCAAAGATACTGCAATTTAAAAAATGACATGACATACTGTTATCTGTCAAAGATACTGTGAGCTGCCAATAACTGTTAAAGATACTGTAATTAAAAAAATTGCATGACAGATACTGTGTAAAAAAAACAAAAAATGTGCTTTGACAGCTGTCAATAATAAATCATCTGTTAAATATGTTTAAAAAGCATTCCAAAGATACTGTCATTTGATAAACCATAAACTGTCAATGATGCATTTTGTGGCAAACCATTAACTGTCAAAAATATAGCCAGATGTCAATACTTTTACAAAAAATATTAAAGATACTGCCATCCATCTTTCAATTAGACGTTTTGTAACAAATTTAGACGATACTGTCAGCTACCAATAACTGTCAAATTTTTCCAATCTGCTAACATTTTTCAATACAAAAGCATATCAAAGATACTGTCATCTGTCAATAATGCAATTTGTGACCAACTTGGAAGATACTGTCATTGGTAGGTGACAGTATCTTCCAAGCTGTCAAAATACCTCAACCTTCAAATAGTTTTTACAGAGCACATCAAAGATACTGTAATGATGCAATAACTGTCAAAATATTGCAATCAAAAATACTGACAATTAATAATAATACTTTTTGTGACATTAAAAATACTGTTATCTGTCAATAAACGTCAAAGGTACTGTCACCTGCTAAAAATAACGCCATTTGTCATAAAATGTCAAAAATACTGTTCGTGACAAATGCCAAAGATACTACTCGTGACAAACGTCAAAGATACTCTTCGTGACAGAACAAACGTCAAAGATACTACTCGTAAAAGTGGCAAACGTCAAAAATACTGTTCTTGACAAACGTCAATGAGACTGTTTCTGATAGTGATACACGTCAAAGATACTGTTTGTGACAGTGACAAATGTAGCTATGGTTCTTCACAAACGTCAACAATACTATTCGTAATAAAAGTCAAAGATACTGTTCCTGACGAACGTCTAAGATACTGTTCGTAACAAACGTCATTACTACTGTTCGTAATAAACGTCATAAAAACTGGTTAAGACAAACGTGATGATTCTGTTCGTAACAAACGTTAATAATACTGTTCATAACAAACGACAAAGATACTGTTCGTGGCAAATGTAAAAGTTATGGTTCGTGACAAACGTCAACAATACTGTTCGTAATAAATATCAAAGTTACTGGTTAAGACAAACGTCAATGATTCTGTTCGTGACCGTGACAAACGTCAATGATACTGTTCATAGCAAACGACAAAGATACTGTTCGTGACAAATGTAAAAGTTATGGTTCGTGACAAACGTCAACAATACTACTCCTAATACTGATTGTTACTGGTAACAAACGTCAACGATAATGTTAGTAATAACCATCAAAGATACTGTTCTTGACAAACGTCAATGATTCTGTTCGTGACCGAGACAAACGTCAATGATACTGTTCATAACAAACGACAAAGATACTGTTCGTGACAAATGTAAAAATTATGGTTCGTGACAAACGTCAACAATACTACTCCTAATAAACGTCAAAGATATTGTTCCTGACAAAAGTCAAAGATTCTGTTCGTAACCGTGACAAACGTCAATAATACTGTTCATAACAAACGTCTAAGATACTGTTCATGACACTGACAAATGTAAAAGTTATGGTTCGAAATAAATGTCAACAATACTACTCGTAAAGGTCAAAGATTCTGTTCGTGACAAGACAAACGTCAAAGATACTACTCTTAACAAACGTCTAAGATACTGTTCATGACAAACGTCAACGATACTGTTCGTGACAAACGTCAACAATACTGTTCGTGACAAACGTCAACGATACTATTCGTAATAAACGTCAAAGATACTGTTGCCAACAAATGTAAAAGATTTTTATCGTGACCTTGAAAAACGTCAAAGATAATGCTCAAGTCAATAACAAACATCAAAGACACTGTTCGTACCAAACGTCAAAGATACTATTCATGGCAAACGTCAAAAATACTGTTCGAAGAAGTGACAAACGTCACAGATACTGTCCGTGATAAACGTCAAAGATACTGTTCTTGACAAACGTAAAAGATACTGTTCTTGACAAACGTAAAAGATACTGTTCGTGCGAGTGTCAGGTTGCATTGAGGTTATGTAAAATTAAGCGTATGGATTTTTATAAATTTTCCACAGTTGGTACTAATGATATTGAGCTATATTGGTACCAAATTGCATTAATTTTCAATGTCCTGTTTTTGAGTTATGAGTAATTATGTTAACTCCAATGATTTTTGATTTTGCTAAGTCGGGTTGATTGAATTGAGGTTATGTTAAATTGAGCGTATGGACTTAAATCAATTTTGCACAGTTGGTACTAATGATATTGAGCTATATTGAAACCAAAGCAATTAAGTTATCTTGTAAGACTTTTGCTTTAGCAAAATGATGTCGATTTATTTGAGGTTATGTCAAATGGACAGTATAGATTTTGATCATTTTTGCACAGTTAGCACTAATAGTACTGAGGTATATTAGTACCAAATTATATCAATTTTCAATATACCGTTTTTAAGTTATGAGTAATTATGTTAACTTCAATGATTTTTGGAATTCAGGTTGATTGAATTGAGGTTATGACAAATTGAGCGTATAGATTTTGATTATTTTTGCAAAGTTGGTAATAGAATTGAGCTATGATGGTAGCGAAGCACTGTTCGTAACAAACGTCAAAGATACTGCTCGTGACAATGACAAACGTCAAAGATACTGTTCAAAACGTCAAAGACATTATTCGAAACAAACGTCAAAGATACTGTTCGTAACATTGACAAACGTCAAAGATACTGTTCGTAACATTGACAAACGTCAAAGATACTGTTCGTGACAATGACAAACGTCAAAGATATGTTAGAGACAAATGTCAATGATATTGTTCGTGACGTTGATAAACATCAAAGAAACTTTTCGTGATAACCTTAAAAAATACGGTTCGTTACATTGATAAACGTCAAAAATACCGCTCATGACATTGACAAACGTCAAAGATACTACTCGCGACAGTGACAAACGTGAAAAATATTGCTAACTAAAAACTGTAAAATATTCCGTTCCTGACACTGACATACGTCAAAGACACAATTCGTGAAAGTGTCAAAGATACTGTTCGGCACAGAAACAAACGTCAAAGATACTGCTGCCGATTATCACTAATGACATGGTTACTTATAAATAATATCGCTGCTGTGATAAATGTCAAACAATATTGTCCAGATAGTAAAGAAACGTCAAAGATACTGTGAACAAAAATATTGACTTATATCAAAGATACTGCTAACTCGAAATATAAAATTGTCAAAAATATTAACAACCGTCACGTATACTGATAACTGTCAAAAATGTGAAAACTGTCAAAAATGTTAACTGTCAAAATACTGACATCCGTCAAAATGTTAAAACGGTCAAAAATATTGAAAATTGTCAAAAACATTTACATCTGTCAAAAATATTCAAACTGTCAAAAACATTGACATCTGTCAAAAATATCGACATCTGTCAAAAACATTGACATCTGTCAAAAATATCGACATCTGTCAAAATAATCAAATATTAATGGTACTTACACTGATTTCTCTGGTTCCAAGCTCCCAGAGCTTAAAACCCTTTCAAAAAGCACTCTGGTGTTATTGTCCTCATTAAGATGACTCAAGTAATCAATATAACACGCAATATAATCAGGATTGTCGCCAAACTTCTTCAATCCTAATTCAAATATCCGGAACGCAATGTTTTTATCTTTGCTGCAATAGTATTCCATCAGAGCGGCGCAAACGAAAATATGATACTGCGAACGCGGATCCTCGCGCGCTCGTTTGAAAACATTCCTAGCCGACTTGATGCCCTCGGCACGCCTGGCGAATTTCATGTATTGGACGTAGGCTAATGTCGGGTCGATGTCTTTGATGTCGAGATATTTTTGATAGATTTGATGGACTTTGTCGTATTTGAGACGACCCTCTTCGTAATCGGCGTAGGCAAAATAGAGTAGGATGTTTTTGCTCAGAAGAGTGCTCGTGGCGCGTTCGAACATGTTAGCCGCTTCCTCGCTGAATAATTTGGCTGCGTTTACATCCTGCATACAAACATAACCTCACTTAGTTAAATTTTTGACAGTTTTGTTATTAACTTACACCTTTTTCTTGCAATACCTTGCAACTGTATTCCAAAAACTGTGCGGCTTGATACCATATGTCGGCATGGTGGCCTAAACAGAGCAGGCATTGCTCCAAAGCAAACACCACTCTTCGGGTGAGTAGCGCCGTGTCCTCGGTGCGTAACGGATTGCTGCGTTCCCAAGCTATATATTTCTGCCATAATTCGACCTAAATTTAAAACAAATTGACATACGGAAATGTTATGAATGGTTAATTCGCTAACCTGTTTTAGTTCCTCAGATGAACCACTAGGTGGCACACTAGGGGCGTTCCTATTTATACCTCTAATCTGCACTTCAAGTTCCTTGGCAACTCTTCTAGCATTCATATAATCGCGACTTCTTTCAATCGACATTTTTTCAGCAATTATTGGATTGATTGCCTAAAATATGCAAAAATGACATTTGAAAAACGCCAAAAATGCCATTTGCAAAACCCAATACTATTTTTCATGTTGGTGGGCGTGAACTTCAATCATTGTTAGTGGGCCGGGCATACATTGTTAGTGAGTGGAGCATACATGCTTAGTGTGTAGAGCATATATTATTAGTGAAAAGAGCATACATTGTTAGTGGGTGGGATTTACATTGTTAGTGAGAGGGGCATACATTGTTCGTAAGAAGGGCGTATATTACTAGTGGGAAGAGCATACGTTAATAGTGGGTGGAGCATACATTGTTAGTAGGAGGAGCATATATTACTAGTAAAAAAGCATACATTGTTAGTGGGAGGGGTAAACATTGTTAATGAGAAGAGCATACATTTATAGTGGGAAGAGCTTAAATTGTTAGTGGGAGAGGCATACATTGTTAGTTGACAATTCCTATCAAATTCTGACATATGTCAATAACTTACCTGTTCGAAAGCAATGTAATCCTTCCAAAAAGTTTCCATACCAACCATAGGATTAATGACACCTCTTTGATAAACCTTCCTCACAGCAGAAATCTTCTGATTTTCAGCATACGAACCGACAGCATCAACACCCTTAAGAAAATTAACGTAATCGTTCCACAACACATACGAGTGTATATCCATGCCTATTTTATCCAACGCAAAATCATAAGCCTGTGCCATCTTCTCCCTTCAAAGCAGAAACATTGTAACCCAAACCCAATCAACCAAAAATTAAAATAAATCTTACTTGTAAGTAGGCAATGAAGCCTTTGTTTCCTTTACGTAAGTCAAGTAGAGTTTCCATAATTCGATATTGAGTATCTTCATTAAGCAACGTTGGAAAAGCTGTGAAGAGATTACGGTTGTAAAGGATGGAGGGAATTTACGCGTTTGGGTTCAATAGTTCGCGCTTATTACTGATAAATGAAAGCCAGACACTTGTAACCCGCAAAAGAAAAAGAACAAAAAGGCGTTTGGTAATCGTTTATTATTTTAAAATTTAGGTGGAGGGGAGAACTGCAGGCGCAATAATAATAATAAAACACAAGGGTTATCGGTCCGGCCTTCGTTTACCAACATTCTTAATCAAAACATTAACCAATCACTACTACTAATACTACTGGGGAATCCATTCAGGAAGCGACCTTTCACAAAACGATTATCGATCAACAAATTATCAACGGCAGTCAAATAAAGTATTTTTAGGTTATATCAGTCATGTTTAATAGAATAATTCTAACTATACAATTTTAGGTTATGTCAACTGTCAAATTTAAACATAAATTTAAGAATTATGTCAACCGTCATATTTAAGATGATGCTTTCTAATTATTTAAGACTGTGCCATCTGTCATATATTGAGTTATTCCAGCTGACATAATTTATGTTATGTCAACTGTAACTTTTATTAAATAATGCTTAATTTGTCATGACAGTTTATGCCAATTTTATGACAACAGCCGTGTGTAATTATTTTTTTAAATATGCCAATTGTTGCCACATATTATATTATGTCAACTGTATTTTTTTCAATTATGCCAATTTCTAAAAATATGATTCCACTTTTATGCCAATTTTCATAACTTGTGATGGAAAAATATGCAAATAGCATTGAAGTGTGTTATGACATTTTTTTTAAATATACAATTTGACAGAAATCCTAACATAATTTTTAAAAAATATGCCAAATTGCCATACATTATTTAATAACATTTATCAATAAGTTTTTATGCCAACAAAATTATTTTTTTAAATATGCCAACTGCCATAAAAAATTTATGCCAACTGTCATGTTTAAGATTGTGTTAACTGTCTTAACATTCAAGAATAAATGTGATTTTTTATCAAAATTTGTTTTTTGAATTAATGTTGTTCAAAAATTATTTATTTATTTTTTAATTATTAATTAGGTTATTTTTTTTTAATCAAAATGGATTTGCAAATTAAAAAAAAAATCCAAGATTTAATAAAAAATCAAAAAAGTTTTAGTTATTTTTTTTTAAAACGACGTTCAATTAATTAAAAAGGTTAAAAAAAATTGCATAAAAATTAAGATAACTATGCCAGTTACTTTTTAATTTTTTTTTCAATATTTTTTTTTAAATAGTTTTGATTTTTTTCAAAAATGTAATTTTTTTTAATTTTTTTAGTTTTATTAAATTTGAATAATAATTTGATTTGCAATTTTTAAAATACATGGTACTTCCAAAATTTCATAAAAAATCAGAAAGTTTAATAAAGGTATTTTTTTGCCAAGATGATGTTCTGGTTAGTTAAAAAGTTAAAAAAAAAATGCATAAAAACTAAGAGAACTATGCCAGTTTTTTTTTCAATTTGTATTTTTTTTTTTAGTTTAATAAAAATATTTTTTTTTTTTTTAATTCAAGTTTTTATTTTTTTATGCAAATTTCAAAAATATCATAAAAAAATTGTTTTATGTCAGTTTTGGTGAAGCTCGAGAGTGTTTCTTTGTTGATTTTTTTTAAATCTTGGTTTTTGAATAAAAAATGTATTTTTTTTTCAAAAATTAATTGGTTTGTAATCAAAATGTATTTTTTTTTCAAAACCGTTATTCTTTTTTTTTTCTTTTTTTTAAGTGTAGTTTTGATGAAAATTGTAGATTTTATTAAAACCGTTTTAATTTATCAAAAATGTAAAACTTTATTTTTAAAAAGTTCGATTTTATAATATTTTTTTTTTAATTATAAACTATAGTTTTTTTTAAATGCAAAACTTTTCTTTTTTTTTTGTTTTATTGAAATGATTTTTTTAAATCAAAATGTCAATTTATTAAATTTGAAAAATAATATTTCCAAAATTTAAAAAAAAAATTAAAAAGTTTAATAAATGTATTCTTTGCAAACACTTTATTTTTTGAAAATAAAAAAAAAAATATTTTTTTTTTTAGTTTAATTAAAAAGGTTTTTTAAATCTCATTTTATTAAATTAATTTGCAAATTTAAAAAAAATTTAAATATGTATTGAATACTTGAAAATTTAGTTTAAAAATTAAAAAAAACTAATAATTTTTTTTTTCAAAAAAATACTTTTTTTATATTTTTTGTTTGTTTTATTAAAATGTTTATGCAATTAATTTTTCAATAAATTTTTTTTTTGTTTTGGCTGATCTTTTTTTTTAAAGTTATAAACTTTTTTCAAAATTAGATATTTTTTTAAATTTGGGAATTAAATGTTCATTTTTTCAAAAAAAACGTAGATTTTATTATTTAAAAACGTTGATTTTTTTTATAATCTTAGATTAACAATATTGGTTTTTTAAATCAATGTATTTCATCAGGTAAATCCGATTTTTTTTCGAATTATTCTCTTTTCAAAAATTTCATTTTTATTAAAAATGTTTATTTTTTTCAAAAATATAGATTTAATTTTGTTTTCAAAAATGTAAGTCCCTTTTATTTCATTTTTTAGTTTCATTTTTTAAAGTTAAAATGTCAGTTTATTAAATTAAAAAAAAAAAAAAAATTGATTTGCAAATTCCCAAAATATTGTTTTTTTTTTCAAAAATGGCAAATTTTTTAAGTTGTTTTTTTTAAATTTTATTAAATTTGAAAAAATAAATTGATTTACAAAATTTAAAAATATTTTCAAAATTTCATAAAAAAATCAAAAAGTTAAGATGACAGTTAATTTTTTTGAAAATTTTATATTTTTTTTTCAACATTTTATAAAAAATCAAAAAAATATATTTTAGATTGCTTGTTCAATTTCTTTTTCAAAAATATAGATTAATTTTTTTTTTTTCTAAAATGTTACTTCTATATTTTTTTTTTAGTTTTATTAAAATGTTTATTAATTAAATTAAATTTGAATGCAAATTGTCATAAATTTTTTTTTTGCCATGACGTTCTAGTTAATTAAAAAAATTAACAATTTTTTGCAAAAAAAACTTCATAAAAATCAAAAAGTTTTAGTTAATTAAAAAGTTTAAAATTTGTTGCAGATAACTGTGTCAATTAGCTTTTTTGAAAATTTCAGATTTATTTCAGTCACATCAAAAGTAATTTTTTTCTAGTTTTATTAAACTTGAAAAATAAATTGATTTGCAAAATTTAAAAATATTTTCAAAATTTTATAAAAAAATCAAAAAGATAAGAAGTCAGTTAATTTTTTGGAAAATTTTAAATTTTTAATCAACACTATTTTTTTCAAAAATTTAATTTTTTTATTATTTTTTTTTTCAATCATAAATTCATTTTTTTTTTTCAAAAATGTAAACTTTTTTTTAATGTATGTATTTTCTTTAATCAAAAAGTCATTTTTATTAAATTTAAAAAATAATTTGATTTGCAAATTTTATAATACACATTACAAAATGTATAAAAAAATTATAAATGTGTTTTTTGTCATGTCACGTTCAGTTAATTAAAAAGTTTAACATTTTTTGCAAAAAAACTTTTTTTTTTTTAAATACATAGATTAATTTATTTTTCCAAAATGTAAACTTTTTATATTTAGTTTTAATAAAATAATTATTTTTTTTAATTTGAAAAATAATTTGATTTACAAATTTTAAAATATTTCATAAAAATCAAAAAGTTTTAATAATGCATTTTTTTCCAAGTTTTTCAAATTAATTAAAAAAAATTGCATAAAAACTAAGATAACTGTCAGTTAGTTTTTTTGAATTTTTTTTTTTTCAATATTATCATTTCAAAAAGATGATTTTTTTTATTTAATTTCTTTTTTCAAAAAAATTAATTTTGCATAGATAACTTAGTTTTTTAGAGAATTGTAGATTTTAAAAAATAAGAAAAAATTTGAATTTTTGAAAAAAAAAACAAAGTTTATAATTTAAAAAAACATTTTTTTTTTTAAATAAAGTTTTACATTTTTTAAAAATAAAACAAACAATTTTAATTAAAAAAATTAAACTGAAAAAAATCTAAAATTTTCACACTTAAAAAAGATTAACTGTTTAAAAAAAACATTTTGATTACAAACCAATTAATTTTTGGAAAAAAAAATTATTATTTCAAGTTTTAATAAAATAAATATTTTTTTAAATTTAAAAAATAATGATTTGCAAATTTTAAAATAATTCCAAAATATCATAAAAATAAAAAAGTTTTATTGATGTTTTTTCCAACATGACTTCTAGTTAATTAAAAAGTTTAAAAAAATTTGCATAAAAACTAAGATAACAATGTAAATTAATTTTTTTGAAAATTTTATTTTTTTTTCAATATTACATATTTTCTAAAAGTCAATTTTTTTATTCAAAAAAATAAACTTTGCATAAATAACTTAGTTTTTTTAGAAAATTGTAGATTTTTGTTTGATTTATTAATTTTTTTTTTCAAATAATTTTTTCCAATAATTTTTTTTTTCAAAAAACATTTTAAATATTTATTTAGTTTTATTAAAATGTTTATATTTTTATCAAAATGTCAGTTTTTTAATTTGAAAAGTATATTGATTTGTAAATTTTAATATTTCCAAAATTAAAAAAAAATATTTAAAAAACCAGATTTAGTTTTTATAGTTTAATTAAAAGTTTTTTAATGTTAGTTTTAATAAATTTCAAAATAATTTGATTTGCAAATTTTTAAATATTATCAAAATAAAAAAAAGTAGTTTTTTTAGTTTGTATTTTTTTAAGTTTTATTAATTTTTTTTTAATTAAAGTTTTTTGATTTTATAAGAAAAAAATTTAAATTTTTTACATAAAAACTAAGATAACTATGCCAGTTTTAACATATTAATTTTTTTTTCTTTTAATGTTACTTTTTTTATAAAAAACGTAGACTTTATTTAATTTAAATTTTTTTTTGCAAAAAATTGATTTTTTTTAAATTGTTTTTTTCTATTTTTTTTTCAAAAATGTATATATTTTTTAAAATGTATAACTTTTTTTTATATTTTTAAATTTTTTAAATGCTAAAATCTTTAAAAAAATTCATAAAAAATAAAAAAGTTTTATTAATTTTTTTTTAGTTTTTTTGTCAGTTTTAGTAAACTACTCTACTGTAAACCAGAGCCCGAATGTTATGTATTTTTTTTCAAAAATCTTTATTTTTTCAAAAGCGTATTTGAATCAATGTTAATTATTTTATCAAAAATTTAAATGTTTTTCTATTTTGAAAAATGTAGTTTTTTTTAATCTTCTTTTCAATTAGTAATGTTTTTTTTTTAAATGTAAAACTTTTTTAATTTTTTTTTTTTTTTTAATTTTTAGAATTTTTTTTACATTTTAATAAAAAAGCTTTATATTTTTGAAAAAGTTAACATTTTTAATAAAAATTAAAGATTATTGAAAAGAAATTAAAAAAAAAACTACATACAATATTTTTTTATTAAAAATGTTTAATTTTTTTTTTCAAAAATTCAACTTTTAAACTTTTAGAAAGATTTTAACATTTAAATAAAACTAAAAAAAAATTTTTAAAAAATTAAAAGTTTTATATTAAAAAATAAACATATTTAATAAAAAATTAATATTATTGATTCAAAAAACTACATTTTGAAATATTTTTTTTCCAAAAAACAATTTTTTTTCCAAAAAACAATTTTTTTATTTAAATAATGTTTTTATTAAATCTTTGATTTTTAATTATTTAATAATTAATTTTTTTTCTATAGTTATATTATTTTAAAAAAATGTTGATTCTTTTTAAATGCAGGGTCATTATAAAAGTTTGGAATTATGTAACCATCTAATGTACGGTTCTGCCACTACTGAAATAGTGAACATTTATAGAGACCCTGTATTTAATTGTACCTAATCAAATTTTTTTTGCAAAAAGGTTAATATTTTAGAATTAATCTTTTTTCAAGAGTAGTTTTTTTCAATATTTTAATTTTTTTACTAAAATTTTAATAATTATTAAAAATATTTTTTTGTAAAGTAAAACTTTATTTTTTTTTAATTTTTAATTTTTTTTTAGTTTTATTAGTCTTTAAAATCTTTCCAAAAACTAATAAAAAATTATAAAGTTTAATAAATGTATTTTGTGCCAACATGACGTTCTAGTTAAAGTTTAAAAATTTAACATAAAAATTAAGATAACTGTGTCAGTTTTAGTAAATTTAAAAAAAAAACTTAATTTGATTTTTATTTTAAAAAATAATTAAAAATATTTATTGTAAACTGAAGCCTGGACGCCTTTCATTTTTTTTTTTAATTATATTATATTATTTCTCAAAAAAATGTATTTATTAAAATTTTTTAAATTTTTTAAATTTAGGATTTTTACTAAATTTTTTTTCAATACTTTGTTTTTTCTATGAACAATTGCCATTTTTTAAATATGCAAATAACCATAACACATCTTATGCCAATTTCTAAATTTAAAAACTAGGCAAATTCCTATTTTAAAACGTAACCGATCTCTCATATTTTAAAATAATGTCAAACATCAAATTATGGCAACTGTAATAGAACTATGCCAAATTATTTATATTATCTTATGTCAATTTTATTTAACATTTTACAAACTTCATTTGCATTACGCCAACAGTCATTTCAAAATCAAAAAAACGTCAAAATAAAATCAACTGTCATAGAACTATGCCAAATTATTGAAGCATTGATTAAATGATATCATTTTTCGTTAACATTTTTTTTGCATTATGCCAATAGTCATTTTAAAATTATAATAAACGTCAAAATTAAGCCAATTGTAATTTATAAACATTATGCCAATTGTCATTTTAAAATAATGCCAACTTTAATTCAACTAAACCAATATTAAATTATGCCAACTGATACATTTTAAAACTATGCCAAATGCCATAAATATTTTAACCTTTTAAAATCATGTCAATTTCTAAATTATACCAAATAAGTCATGATCAGTCAGATAAGGCTATTATGCCAACATTTAAATTTTAAATGCATTCAAGTGCCATATTTGAACTGCTAAATAAATATGTTAATTCTCAAATTTGTAAGGTTATGTCAACTGTAGTTAGTCCGCGTATCAATCATTGTGCAAAAAGCCGCCTCCCGACCATCGGACAAACAACAACGAAGAGAACTGTCGCAATAAAAGTTCGACATCAGAACTGGTTTAAGATTTATTTGTGTTTTAAATGCTGCATCAGCTGAAATTACAACGTTCATAAGTGTTGGTAACATACGCACCTTTTCAACTTTCTCAAAATTGCGTGATTTCATCTACAAAAAATTATTAATAATAAAACAATGTAATCACTTAATTTAAATAATCACCTCATGTTCAATATATATTTTCCAATAACGACAAGCGCTTGGAAACACGCTGACTAGATGCTCATATAGAGAGCGCACTTCGGATATATGTTTGGTTTGCGCTTCTCGCAATAATATACTCCACGATTCTAAATCGTAGGCATTTTTCTCAACTTGACGTTGAGTGCGGAATAGTTTATCATTGCCCCAATCCTATAATGAATGAAATTGATTGAAAACAAATTTCGATTTTGTAGGTTATGTTTGTACTTACAATGTGTAGCCTTTCTTCAGTCATTTTTCACTTAATGTTTGGCTGGGAATTATTAATTAATAAAAATTGAGTAAACAGGATTAATTAATGTATAGGTTACATGGATTATTTAGTAAAATCACAATCAAAACACAAATTGATGGCGTCTTTGGATGATCAATAAATGCATTAAGGTGAAGTTGGCTTTTTTTTATTTATTACTAACTTCAAGTTATACATTATACCAACTGTAAATAATAAAATAACGTTAGTGTATATTGGGTTGTCTATAAAAACTCATTAAATGCTAACTTCACATTATAAGTAACATACTGTAGTGCATATTGAGTTGCCTAATTAACTTTACCGTATTGTGAGTTGCCTATTATACTAACTTCAAATGCAACCCAATATACATCAAATTAAATATTAACAAAATAAGTGTAAAAGTTTGTGATTTTATTAAATGTAAATACAGTCAGTGCTGGAAATTATATAAAAATTAATAAATATCATTAAGGTACTAATTACCTTTAAATAAAATTGGTAAAAATAATACTGATTACGTTCAGAATCAAATAATTAATTAAAAATATCATCAAGCAGATTCCGCTTCCTGTAAATAAAATAATTAATAACCAACAATAAAATGAATGAAATAACTACCTCTGCCATGAAGTTACAGTCTTTGTAGCAACCGGTGTAATCGGTGATTGTGGAATTTGATTTTCTTTATCTTGTGGAGTATCTATTGTAAACGGACTATACATTTTAGTAGGAGTACGTCCTAAAACAGTTCTTGGAGTTGCATTTGCTGGAGTCATTGGTCCTTCCTCTAATATTTGTCTGCGTTTCGTTGAAATTTTAAATTTCTACAATAAAATTCAATTAAAACCATTGTAATATTAAACAAATTGAATAAATTACCTGTGAAATCGATCCGATTGTTGTCCTAACATTACTGAAAGTTTTCGATAATTTCTCAGCTCCATTTCGTAATACCTTTCGTGTATCATTTAGATTTAATGATGATAATACACTTCGATCATTGCGTTCACAATAAGATGCTGTAATTTAATCAAAATTATATTGTGAGGAATTATTTGTTTAATAATAATTACCAGTTTCTAATTTATCGAATTTATCCTGTAACTTTTTTCTGCAATTATTAACTCGTCCATCACTGTTATTTGAGGCTGTTGCTAATGAATTTCTATGAAATGTAAAGGAATCACTTTTATTATCAGGCCTCATCTTGTTTTGTTCAGTTTATTGTGTTTTATGGGGCGAAACGGGTAATGACCGTTAGGAAACGGTTTGAATTTTATTGAACTGAAGTTGCAGCTAAACAGGTTTAACAGGTGTCATTAATTGAAATTAAATTTATTCAGTAATTTATGATTCAGTTAAAATAAATCATTTTTAGTTGATTTAATTAATTCTAATTGTAAAATGCTCCTTAAATTTGATTCCCCTCAATATAATTAGAGGGGAATACAAGCAGTTGGTACGACTGTAATCATACGTGCTACTTTGCCAAAATTATTACTTACAAATTTATTTTATTAATTATAACCTTTTCATTATTCTAACAATTAATTGAATATAACCACTACTTAATTAATATTGTAAGCAATTAGTTGATGCTCAAAACATTAATGTAAATATTACCAAAACATCTTGTTATTGTTGTTATAATGGCAACACCGCTTGTAAACGTCAGTGTCAGTGATGGTAATAAAATGGCTGGGACTGCTCTTACTTATGAAGGTAAATATTAACAAACCAACAAATATAATCAAAATTCCATCCCCAATTGTACCCCACTAATAATCCATAAAGATTTATAACATTTTAAGGTTATGTTTTTTAAGATTTAAGGAAGCAAGCCAGACATCTCGAGAACGATATCGATTTGAAACTAGTTGCTTTTAGTAAATTAGGAGCTGGATTAAAAACACATCACAATCATGCCGATAAGGTTCCTTTATTATCCGATGAGGATACATTCGAAACGATGGCTTTGGAAATTGAAGATTTATTACAGAAAGTTTGTTATTAACGATCGTTTATAGTGTGGTTTCGATTAATTATATTGTTTTAGTTGACTCAAATTAATGAACGCATGTCGGAGCAACCTGTATCGGGTAGTGCTATGATGCATACGTTGCGTCGACATCGAGATATTTTGGCTGATTTATCGAGAGATTTTAATAAAACTAATTCACAACATGAAGCTAAACGAGCTAGGGAGGATTTGTTAAGTGGGGGACGTACAGATTTCAGACCTGAAGGGATGAATCGCAGAGATCAGTATCTTAAAGAAAGTACACATATGCATAAGTAAGTTTAGTTGCGTATATAGGCAACCAAATATACATTAATGAATTTACTGTAATTTGCACATTTTTTCAGTTCCGATCGTTTGGTTAATGAGCAAATAACGATTGCAATGGAAACACGAGAAAGTTTAACGAATCAGCGGCATTCCTTCAAGCGTTTACAGACACGTTTCAATGATGTTACTAACCGTTTTCCCATTATTAATAGTCTGGTGCAAAGAATCAATTTGCGGAAGCGACGGGATTCTATTATAATCGGTCTTGTTGTTAGTTTGTGTACTATACTGATGTTGCTGTATGCCTTCCATTGAATATTGACAGATTGATTGTGATTGATTGATTGGTGATTGGTATTCATGACTGCTGTGGAACTTTCATTGCATTTAATAAGCCTGGATTGTTTCTAAGCGGAAATGAGTGCATTTTCTGTTTTTTTATTTATATATAAGTTTTAAAATATATTTTTCAATGTTAATATAAATTAATAAAGTGAATCTATTTATAATGTTAGTTTTGAGTTATTATTTTTTACATTTCAGCCTCAGATCAACAAGTTATGTTAGAGCATAGTAGGCTTTGTCAATTGATTTGTCAAACTGACAGTTGACAACAAATTTGTTGAAAAGAAAGTTGACACTTATTACTTATGCTTTAAATGTAAACAGTTTTTTGTTATGTCAATTAGTAAACAACTACCAATCGCGAGACGACATACCTTGATATTTTGTTAGATTAGGTTATGTTAATTTTTTACAACTGATATATTGGAAAATCAATAATTTTTATGTTATGTGATTTTATTGCGCAACTGTCAATTGCAAATGTTATAATATGATTTTTTTTGCATAAAGTAAAGATTGTTACTTGAATTAAATATAAACCTCAGTTTAAATGAGTAACTTTTTGCATAAAATCAGCATTATTAAGACGCTTCCAAGTAGAAATTTTCCAACACCATGTTTTCTGCATTTTTGACAGCTTCAACTTCAAAATACACAAAAATTTCTTTAATAATAATTGTAGAAAATTAGATTCCGCACAATTTTTACTTTTCAAGTTTAGTTCAACTTTTATAACTTTTGAAATATTTGAAGAAATTAGCTCTAAAATCATGTTTTCTGCATTTTTGACAGCTTCAACTTCAAAATACCCAAAAACTTTATTACTAATAATCGTAGAAAATTAGATTCCGCACAACTTTTGCTTTTCAAGTTTTGTCTAACTTTTATAACTTTTAAAATATTTGAAGAAATTAGCTTTAAAAACATGTTTTCTGCAGTTTTAGTGCATCTATTGGAATTTAATACTCAATTTTTAGTAAATTTGATAAAATAAATCAGTTTCTTTAAATTTTGTGCATCAAATTGCAATTTTTGATGACTTTTTTGCAACAATTGGGGTTTTTGAGCAATTTTTGATAAATTTTGTCTAGCAATTGGGCTTTATGAGCAATTATTGATAATTTTTTTAGCAATTTATTTATTTATTTATATCTACAAGTTTTAATTTAAACAAAATTTGAAAATTTTCAAAATTAAGTTGAGAAATTGAGAAAATGTCATTAATTTACAAATTGAGGCCGGATTTAGGGGTAAATTGGGTTTAAAATATAGTGTGTTATATACCAATTTAAAGATAATTTAATTATCTACAAATTTTACTTAAGATCAAATTTGAAAATGTTCAAAAATAAGTTGGGAAATTAAGAAAATCTCATAAATTTACAAACCAGGGCCGGATTTAGGAGTAAATTAGCTTTAAAATATATTGTGTTATAAATCAAATTAAAGGCAATTTAATTATCTACAAATTTTACTTTAGATAAAATTTGAAAATTTTCAAAAATCAGTTGGAAATTAAGAAAATGTTATAAATTTACCAATCAGGGCCGGATTTAAGGGTAAATTAGGTTCAAATTATATTGTGTTATATACCAAATTAAAGGTAATTAAATTATCTACAAATTTTATTTAAAATAAAATATGAAAATTATCAAATATAAGTTGGGAAATTAAGAAAATGTTATAAATTTACAAATCAGGGCCGCATTCAGGGGTAAATTAGCTTTGAAATATATTGTGTTATATATCAAAATAAAGGCAATAAAATTTTCTACAAATTTTATTTAAGATTAAATTTGAAAATTTTCAAAAATAAGTTGGGAAATTAAGAAAATGTCATAAATTTACAAATCAGGGTCGTATTTAGGAGTAAATTAGATTCAAATTATATTGTGCTATATACCAAATTAAAGGAAATTTAATTATCTACAAATTTTACTTAAGGTTAAATTTGATAATTTTCAAAAATAAGTTAGGAAATTAAGAAAATGTTATAAATTTACAAATCAAATCCGGATTCAGGGGTAAATTATCTTTGAAATATATTGTGTTATACATCAAATTAAAGGTAATTTAATTATCTACAAGTTATACTTCAAATAAAATTTGAAAATTTTCAAAAACCAGTTGGGAAATTAAGAAAATGTTATAAATTTACAAATCAGGACCGGATTCAGAGGTAAATTAGCTTTGAAATATATTGTGTTATATATCAAATTATAGGTAATTTAATTATCTACAAATTTTACTTAAGATTAAATTTAAAAAAATTCAAAATTAAGTTGGGAAATTAAGAAAATGTTATAAATTTACAATTCAGATCCGGATTCAGGGGTAAATTAGCTTTAAAGTATATTGTGTTATAAATCAAATTATTTGCAATTTAATTATCTACAAATTTTACTTAAAATAAAATTATATTATTTCCAAAAATAAGTTCAAAATTGTTTTTTTTAATAAATTTACAAATAAGGGCCGGATTTAGGGGTAAATTAAATTCAAATAGTATTGTGTTATATACCAAGTTAAAAGTAATTTAATTATTTACAAATTTTACATTATTTAACATTCGGGAGTATTATTTGACATTTTGTGACATTATTTGACATTTTCTGACAAACTGGAACTTTGTTTGACTCTTTAGGAACATTATATGACATTTTTTGATACTCGGAAACGTTATTTTACACTCGGAAACGTTATTTCACACTCGGAAACGTTATTTGACACTTAGAAACTTATTTGACATTTAGTAAACATTATTTGACATTTTATGTGAAACTCTATCAATTGTTTTTCTTTGTTCTTTATTAATAATCTTTCTCATTGTGGTTACATTGATCATATAGTAATAATTTGTTCTAAACTAAATTAATGAATGCAAGGAAAGATTAAAATGCCAAAACTAAATTCAAAATCAACAAATTTTTAATAGATGGCACTAATTTGTTGCCAACTTCATTGTTTTTAATTATTACAAAAAAGTGTCAATAGATGGAGCTCTTACTTAATTTGTTGCCAACTTCATTATACTAAACTCAAGTTCAACAAATTTTCAATAGATAGCAGTAGTTTGTAGCCAACTTCATTATTTTGACGTATAATGCAAAAAACTGCCAATAAATGAAACGGAGAAGAACATTTGAGTGGAAGATAATATTTTATTTTAAAGTTTATTTAATGTCATTTAACTTAACTAATATTAAAGATAATCTTTGATTAAAGCATTAGTTTAGGACTTATGACAAGAAATTTGTTTAAAGTTGATTTTGATGAGAATTAAAATTCTGCTATAATTTACTTAATATTAAAGCAATATTAATTCTTTCTACATCATTTTAAAGCTTATTTAATACCATTTAACTTATATAACAAATAATCTTTGATTTAAGACTTATGGCAAGAAATTTGTATAAAGTTGATTTTGACAAGAATTGAAGTTTTGGCATAACTTGCTTAATATTAAAGCTTTATTAATTCCTACTACACCATTTTAAAGCCAAATTATTGCTACTAAATTTTCATTAGTTATAAAATTTAATTAATATCTTAGTTTAGGACTTATGGCAAGAAGTTTGTATAAAGTTGATTTTGATAAGAGTTGAAATTTTGACATAACTTGCTTAATATTAAAGCAATATCAATTCCTAATAAACTATTTTGAAGCCAAATAATTGATACTTAACTTTTAGAAGTGATAAAATTTAATTAAAGATTTAGTTTAGGACTTATGACAAGAAATTAGTTCATAACTGATTTTGAGAAGAGTTAAATTTTTTGCATAACTTACCTAATACTAGAACAAAATTAATTTTTAATGCATTACTTTAAAGTTAAATTAATATTACTTACCTTCTATTAATGATAAAGTTTGATTAAAGTCTTAGTTCAGAACATATGGCAAGAAATTTATATAAAGTTGATTTTGACAAGAATTGAAATTTTGGCATAACTTGCTTAATATTAAAGCTATATTAATTCCTAATACACCATTTTATAGCCAAATTGTTGCTACTTAATTTTTATAAGTGGTAAAATTTAATTAAAATCTTAGTTTAGGACTTATGGCAAGAAATTTAAATAAAGTCAATTTTGACACCAATTGAAATTTTAGCATAACTTGCTTAATATTAAAGCAATATTAACTCCTAATACACCATTTTAAAGCTAAAGTATTGATACTTAACTTTTATTTGTGATAAAATTTAATTAATGACTTAGTTTAGGACTTATGGCAAGAAGTTTGTATAAAGTTGATTTTGACGAGAATTGAAATTATGGCATAACTTGCTTAATATTCAAGTTATATTAATTCTTAATACACCATTTTAAAGCCAATTTATTGTTACTTAACTTTTATTAGTGATTAAATTTAATTAAAATCTTAATTTAGGACTTATGGCAAGAAATTTGTTTATAACTGATTTTGATATGAGTTGAAATTTTTGCATAACTTACCTAATATTAGAGCAAAATTAATTCCTAATGCATTACTTTAAAGTTAAATTAATATTACTTACCTTTAATTAATCATTAAGTTTGATTAAAGCCTTAGTTTAAAACTTATGGCAAGAAATTTGTATAAAGTTGATTTGGACAAGAAATGAAACTTTGTCATAACTTGCTCAATGTTAAAGAAATATTAATTCTTAATTTACCATTTTGAAGCCAAATTATTGATACTTAACTTTTATAAGTGATAAAATTTAATTAAAATCTTAGTTTAGGACTTATGGCAAAAAATTTGTTCATTGCTGATTTTGATAAAAATTAAAATGTTGACATAGCATATCTAATATTAAAACAAAATTAATTTCTAATACACTATTTTAAAGTTAAATTAATATTACTTACTTTTTATTTATGATGAAGTTTGATTAAAGTCATAATTCAGGACTTACGGCAAGAAATTTGTATTAAGTTGATTTTGACAAAAATTGAAATTTTGGCATAACTTGCTTAATAAGAAAGCGATATTAATTCCTAATACACCATTTTAAAGCCAAATTATTGCTACTTAACTTTCATTAGTGATGAAATTTAATTAAAATCTTAGTTTAGAACTGATGGCAAGAAATTTGTTCATAGCTGATTTTGGTAAAAATTTAAATTTTGACATGGCATATCTAATATTAAAACAAAATTAATTTCTAATACTTTACTTTAAAGTTAATATAATATTACTTACCTTTTATTAATAATAAAGTTTGATTAAAGCCTTACTTCAGAACTTATGGCAAGAAATTTGTATAAAGTTGATTTTTACAAAAAATGAAATTTTGTCATAACTTGCTCAATATTAAAGAAATATTAATTCCTAATTCACCATTTTGAAGCCAAATTATTGATACTTAACTTTTATAAGTGATAAAATTTAATTAAAATCTTAGTTTAGGACTAATGGCAAGAAGTTTGTGTAAAGTTGATTTTGATAAGAGTTGAAATTTTGGCATAACTTGCTTAATATTAAAGCTATATTAATATCTAATACGCTATTTTAAAGCCAAATTATTGAAACTAAACTTTTATTAATGATAAAATATAATTAAAAATTTTGTTTAGGACTTATGGCAAGAAATTTGTATAAAGTTGATTTTGACAAGAATTGAAATTTTGGCATAACTTCCTTAATATTAAAGCAATATTAATTCCTAATACACCATTTTGAAGCCAAATTATTGATACTTAACTTTTATTAGTGATAAAATTTAATTAAAGAATTAATTTAAGGACTTATGGCAAGAAATTTGTTCATATCTGATTTTGACAAGAATTGAAATTTTGGCATAACTTACCTAATATTAAAGCGAAATTAATTCCTAATGCACAACTTCAAAGTTAAATTAATTTTACTTACCTTTTATTAATAATAAAGTTTGATTAAAACCTTAGTTCAGAATTTATGGCAAGAAATTTGTACAAGTTGATTTTGACAAGAATGAAATTTTGGCATAACTTGCTTAACATTAAAGCTATATTAATTCATAATACACCATTTTATAGCCAAATTATTGCTACTTAATTTTTATAAGTGGTAAAATTTAATTAAAATTTTAGTTTAGGACTTATGGCAAGAAGTTTGTGTAAAGTTGATTTTGATAAGAGTTGAAATTTTGACATAACTTGCTTAATATTAAAGCAATATTAATTCCTTATACACCATTTTAAAGCCAAATTATTGATACTTAACTTTTATTAGTAATAAAATTTAATTAAAGACTTAGTTTAAGACTTATGGCAAGAAATTTGTTCATAACTGATTTTCATAAGAATTAAAATTTTTGCATAACTTACCTAATATTAGAGCAAATTTAATTCTTAATGCACTACTTTAAAGTTAAATTATAATTACTTACCTTTTATTAATGATAAAGTTTGATTAAAGCTTTAGTTCAGAACTTATGGCAAGAAATTTGTATAAAGTTCATTTTAACAAGAAATAAATTTTTGGCATAGCTTGCTTAATATTAAAGCAATATTAATTCCTAATACAACATTTTAAAGCCAAATTATTGTTACTTAATTTTCATTAGTGATAAAATTTAATTAATATCTTAGTTTAGGACTTATGACAAGAAGTTTGTATAAAGTTGATTTTGTTAAGAGTTAAAATTTTGACATAACTTGCTTAATATTAAAGCAATATTAATTCCTAATACACTATTTTGAAGCCAATTTATTGATACTAGACTTTTATTTGCGATAAAACTTAATTAAAGACTTAGTTTAGGACTTATGGCAAGAAATTTGTTCATAACTGATTTTGATAAGAATTGAAACTTTTGCATAACTTACCTAATATTAAAGCAAAATTAATTCCTAATGCACTATTTCAAAGTTAAATTAATTTTACTTACCTTTTATTAATAATAAAGTTTGATTAAAACCTTAGTTCAGAACTTATGGCAAGAAATTTGTACAAAGTTGGTTTTGACAAAATTTGAAATTTTAGCATAACTTGCTTAATATTAAAGCAATATTAATTCCTATTACACCATTTTAAAGCCAAATTATTGATACTTAACTTTTATTAGTGATAAAAATTAATTTAAGACTTAGTTTAGGACTTATGGCAAGAAATTTGTATAAAAATGATTTTGACAAGAATTGAAATTTTGGCATAACTTGCTTAATATTAAAGCTATATTAATTCCTAATACACCATTTTATAGCCAAATTATTGCTACTTAACTTTTATTAGTGATAAAAATTAATTAAAGACTTAGTTTAGAACTTATGGCAAGAAGTTTGTATAAAGTTGATTTTGACAAGAAATGAAACTTTGTCATAACTTGCTCAATATTAAAGAAATATTAATTCCTAATTTACCATTTTGAAGCCAAATTATTGATACTTAACTTTTATAAGTGATAAAATTTAATTAAAATCTTAGTTTAGGACTTATGACAAGAAGTTTGTGTAAAGTTGATTTTGATAAGAGTTGAAATTTTGACATAACTTGCTTAATATTAAAGCAATATTAATTCCTAATACACTATTTTGAAGCCAATTTATTGATACTAGACTTTTATTTGTGATAAAACCTAATTAAAGACTTAGTTTAGGACTTATGGCAAGAAATTTGTTCATAACTGATTTTGATAAAAATTAAAATTTTGACATGGCATATCTAATATTAAAACAAAATTAACTTTTAATACGTTACTTTAAAGTTAAATTAATATTACTTACCTTCTATTAATGATAAAGTTTGATTTAAGCCTTAGTTCAGAACTTATGGCAAGAAATTTGTATTAAGTTGATTTTGACAAGAAATAAAATTTTGGCATAACTTGCTTAATATTAAAGCTATATTAATTCCTAATACACCATTTTATAGCCAAATTATTGCTACTTAACTTTTATTAGTTATAAAATTTAATTAATATCTTAGTTTAGGACTTATGGCAAGAAGTTTGTATAAAGTTGATTTTGACAAGAATTGAAATTTTGGCATAACTTGCTTAATATCAAAGCAATATTAATTCCTAATACACCATTTTGAAGCCAAATTATTGATACTTAACTTTTATTTGTGATAAAATTTAATTAAAGACTTAGTTTAGGACTTATGGCAAGAAATTTGTTCATAGCTGATTTTGATAAAAATTGAAATTTTGACATGACATATCTAATATTAAAACAAAATTAAATTCTAATACATTACTTTAAAGTTAAATTAATATTACTTACCTTCTATTAATGATAAAGTTTGATTAAAACCTTAGTTCAGAACCTATGGCAAGAAATTTGTATTAAGTTGATTTTGACAAAAATTGAATTTTTGGCATAACTTGCTTAATATTAAAGTGATATTAATTCCTAATACAACATTTTAATGCCAAATTATTGATACTTAACTTTTATTAGTGATAAAATTTAATTAAAGAATTAATTTAGGACTTATGGCAAGAAATTTGTTCATAACTGATTTTGACAAGAATTGAAATTTTGACATAACTAACTTAATATTAAAGCACAATTAATTTCGAATGCACTATTTTTAAGTTCAATTAATATTACTTACTTTTTATCAATAATAAAGTTTGATTAAAGCCTTAGTTCAGAACTTATGACAAGAAATTTGTATTAAGTTGATTTTGACAAGAATTGAAATTTTGGCATAACTTGTTCAATATTAAAGAAATATTAATTCCTATTACACCATTTTGAAGCCAAATAATTGATACTTAACTTTTATTTGTGATAAAATTTAATTAAAGAATTAATTTAGGACTTATGGCAAGAAATTTGTTCATAACTGATTTTGATATGAATTGAAATTTTTGCATGACATACCTAATATTAAAACAAAATTAATTTCTATTATAGTACTTTAAAGTTAAATTAATATTACTTATCTTTTAATGATGATGAAGTTTATTTAAAGCCTTAGTTCAAAACTTATGGCAAGAAATTTGTATAAAGTTGATTTTGACAAGAAATGAAATTTTGGCATAACTTGCTTAATATTAAAGTTATATTAATTCCTAATACACCATTTTAAAACCAAATTAATGCTACTTAACTGTAATTTGTGATGAAATTTAATTAAAGTCTTAGTTTAGGACTTATGGCAAAAAATTTGTTCATAGCTGATTTTGATAAAAATTGAAATTTTGACATAACTTACTTAATATTATAGCACAATTAATTTCGAATGCACTATTTTAAAGTTCAATAAATATTACTTACTTTTTATTTATGATAAAGTTTGATTAAAGCTTAAGTTCAGAACTTATGGCAAGAAATTTGTATAAAGTTGATTTTGACAATAATTGAAATTTTGGCATAACTTGCTTAATATTAAAGCTATATTAATTCCTAATACACCATTTTATAGCCAAATTATTGCTACTTAACTTTTATTAGTGATTAAAATTAATTAAAGACTTAGTTTAGGACTTATGGCAAGAAATTTGTATAAAGTTGATTTTGACGAGAATTGAAATTATGGCATAACTTGCTTAATATTAAAGCAATATTAATACCTAATACACCATTTTGAAGCCAAATTATTGATACTTAACTTTTATTTGTGATAAAATTTAATTAATGACTTAGTTTAGGACTTATGGCAAGAAGTTTGTATAAAGTTGATTTTGACGAGAATTGAAATTTTGGCATAACTTGCTTAATATTAAAGCTATATTAATTTATAATACACCACTTTAAAGCCAAATTATTGCTACTTAACTTTTATTAGTAATAAAGTTTAATTAATATCTTAATTTAGGACTTATGGCAAGAAATTTGTTTATATCTGATTTTGATAAGAATTGAAATGTTTGCATAACTTACCTAATATTTGAGCAAAATTAATTCCTAATTTATTACTCTAAAGTTAAATTAATATTACTTATCTTTTATTAATGATAAAAGTTGATTAAAGTCTTAGTTCAGGACTTATGGCTAGAAATTTGTATAAAGTTAACATTAACATTAACATTGCTCCCAACGCCAAGCTAGCCTGAGAAACAGAAGGTGAGTTGATATTATAAAAAGAAAAAAGTTAAAATGCTAGCCGATCTTATTATCACAATTCACGCTTCGCAATTTACATTTGTGAACGTTTTATTTTTGCTATTAATATATAATATGCACTCTCAATCTGTCGCTTTGCAATTATTGTGTCTCACTATGCACTTAACCTAAAACATTTTTATATTTGTTGCTTGACGATTGACAATTGTGAATATTTAATTTTTTTCATTAAATGTATCATAAAACATTACATTTGTTGCTTTGTGTCTCAGTACGCACCTAACCTAAAACATTATCACATTTCTCGCAATTTACATTTGCGAACATTTCATTTCTGCCTTTAATATATCATAGGCACTCTGAATCTGTCGGTTCACGATTATTGTGTCTCAGTACGCACCTAACCTAAAACATAATTACATTTGTCGTTTTGCGAGTAAACATATTTAAATCAAGAAATAAGAAATTTAAACATCAATATCTTAAATATGGTACATTGGAGTTTAATGCAATTTGGTACCAACTGTGAAAAAATTATAAAAAATCATACGCTTACTTTGACATAACCTCATTTTAACCAATCTAACATTGACATTGGAGTTTGATGCAAGATCTTAGGTACAATTTTATGAAAATCCAGCTCAAAATTTCATTAGTTTGATTCAAATGCGGCCATTCTATTACAAATCTATTAATTCGATCAATTTCTGCCATTAAAAATCTTTAATTGCGCAATTTAACAATTGATTTGCAAAATCCGGCCTATTTGATCAAAATTCGGGCATTTTATAATAATTTTATTAAAATCCGGTCATTCTATTAGAAAACTTTACTCAAAATTTGGCTAATTTGATGAAAATCCGGCTATAAAATTATAAAATCCGACCATTCTATCCATTAATTTAATTAAAATCCGGCCAAATCTATGAAAACCTGGCGTTTTTATTGCAATATTTTACTCTATTAATTTGATAAAAATTCAACAAATTTTATAAGAACATCTATAAAAATCCGGCCGTTTTATTGCAATACTCAAATCCGGTTATGAAATTTCAAAATTCGGCAATTCCATCACAAAATTTAATTAAAATCCGGCCATTCTATTAAAAAACTTCATTCATTTGATCAAAATTCGACAAAATTAAATTAATTTGATCAAAATCCGGTCATGAAATTACAAAACTTGATTAAAATCCGGCCAGTTTAATGAAAATAAATAATTAAAAAAACCGGCCATTCTATTACAAAGCTTTATTAGTTTGATTAAAATTACGCCGTTTTATTGGATGATAGGGTTTTTGATCAAAATCCGGTCATTAAAAGTTAAATTCGGTTAGTTTTATAAAATAAATTACAAAAATTGGCAATTTTCTGAAACAACTTTGTTATTTTGATTGAAAATCGACTGGTTTCATGAAAATCCGGCCAGCTTTATAGAAATCCGATTTTTATTAATTTGATGAAAATCCAAAAGTCTCTCATTTAATCAAGCAATTTAATAATTATTTTTAAAATCCGGCCAGTTTTATAAAAATTCGGCTGTGATATTATAAAATCCGGCCATTCTATGACAATTTGATTCAAATTTTGTAAAAATCTGGTTGTTCTATTACAATACTGAATTAATTTGATCAAAATCCGGCCATTAAAAGTTAATTTTGCTACTTTCATAAAAATCCGGTCATTACCTTACAAAATCCGGTAGTTTTATGACAAAGCATTGTACCAAGCAAAGAGTCGGAAAAGATACAAACATTTTGTGCCTGAGCTTATGAAGACTATTACTAGTGCATGCAACACTGAACTTATCAGGAAAAGAAAAAACAGTCGCCAGAGACCGGTGTATTGGTGAGGATTCTTGCAGACACATTTAATTTCACTAACACAAAATGGCTCCTCAATACACGGCCTGTAAACAAACTACCCAGCTGTGCGCAAGCATCAAGGTGAAGTAATCGTGACGTCAATCTCTCACTCGCCTTGCGCCAAGTCTATCTACGCATCCATTTCTTTTGCTTAGTTCGCTTAGTTTGAGTTCAACCGGTGCCGGGTATGTTGTGCGTAAAACAGTCGTGGGTTAATTTATATTACAAGTTGCAACCAGTATCAGGAGCATGAAGTAACAATTATTTTTAAGAAATATGGTGCACAAATTCCGAGTTAAACCGATTGTGCACGAGCCAATTCAAAATGGGAGTCCGACACGTCATTCCCTGCACGGGCAGCCATTTTGTGTCGGGGAGTAAAAACAAGTTCGTGAGTCTTGTGTAGGCGTGTTGATTACATCAGGATACCATAACAACATAGCAGGAAACAAGCGGATTACCAAGGTAACAGAATTGATACGATTTTCATCAAAGTTATTGATTTAGTGGCATTATTGCAATTGTTACACAATTTTGATTCAATGATGACTGATTCATATTTTTATTCAATGTGTAAATGCTTTCTTGGGATATTCCCCCTACCTCCGCGGCCATTGTATTTAATTTTAATGAAGCTAACCAAACATCAGCAGAGTTCAATGACCCTTAACCTAAAGTGTAAAAATTTATTTTTAAAATAACTTTTATATTTTTGTTTATTTTGAAATAACATTTATTACAAATTATTTAGAAATCCTAATGCCCAACAACTTTTATTTAAAACATTTTTTGATATTTGACTAAAATTTTGGTTTAATGGAAAATTTTGAAAATTATTCAAAATCAAATTAATTTTTAAAATAATTTTTTTAAATTTGATTATTTTGGAAAAACATTTATAACAAATTATTTAGGGAATTTAATGCCTAATAACTTTTATTTGAAACAATTTTTGATATTTGGCTCAAATTTTGGTTTAATTGAAAATTTTGAAAATAATTCAAAATCAAAATAATTCTTTTATTTTTGATTATTTTGGAAAAATATTCATTACAAATTATTTAGAAAATTTATTGCCCAACAACTTTTATTTGAAACAATTTTTGATTTTGGTTCAAATTTTGGTTTAATTAAAAATTTTGAAAATAATTTAAAATCAAATTTATTTTTTAAATAATTCTTTTATTTTTAATTAGTTTGGAAAAACATTTATAACAATTTATTTAGAGAATTTAATGTCTAACAACTTTTATTTGAAACAATGTTTGATATTTGGCTCAAATTTTGGTTTAATTGAAAATTTTGAAAATAATTTAAAATCAAAATAATTCTTTTATTTTTGATTATTTTGGAAAAATATTCATTACAAATTATTTAGAAAATTTATTGCCTAACAACTTTTATTTGAAACATTTTTTGATATTTAACAAAAATTTTGGTTTAATTCAAAATTTTGAAAATAATTCAAAATCAAATTAATTTTTTATTTTTAATTATTTTGGAAAAACATTTATAACAAATTATTTAGAGAATTTATTGTCTAACAACTTTTATTTAAAACAATGTTTGATATTTGGCTCAAATTTTGGTTTAATTGAAAATTTTGAAAATATTTAAAAATCAAATTAATTTTCTAAATAATTCTTTTATTTTTGATTATTTTGGAAAAACATTTATAACAAATCATTTAGATAATTTAATGCTTAACAACATTTATTTGAAACAATTTTTGATATTTGGCTCAAATTTTGGTTTAATTGAACATTTTGAAAATAATTCAAAATCAAAATAATTCTTTTATTTTTGATTATTTTGGAAAAAAATTCATTACAAATTATTTAAAAAATTTATTGCCTAACAACTTTTATTTGAAACAATTTTTGATATTTGACTCAAATTTTGGTTTAATTGAAAGTTTTGAAAATAATTTAAAATCAAATTTATTTTCAAATTAATTCTTTTGATTTTTATTATTTTGGAAAAACATTGATAACAAATTATTTAGATAATTGAATGCTTAACAACATTTATTTGAAACAATTTTTGTGATTTAGCTCAAATTTTGGTTTATTTGAAAATTTTGAAAATAATTCAAAATCAAATTTGTTATCAAAATAATTCCTTTGTTTTTAATTATTTTGAAAAAACATTAATAACAAATTATTTAGAAAATTTAATGCCTAACAACTTTTATTTAAAACAATTTTTGATATATGGCTCAAATTTTGGTTTAATTAAAAATTTTAAAAATAATTTAAAATCAAAATAATTCTTTTATTTTTAATTATTTTGGAAATATATTTATGACAAATTATTTAGAAAATTTATTGCCTAACAACTTTTATTTGAAACAATTTTTGATATTTGACTCAAATTTTGGTTTAATTGAAAGTTTTGAAAATAATTCAAAATCAAAATAATTCTTTTATTTTTGATTATTTTGGAAAAATATTCATTATAAATTATTTAGGAAATTTATTGCCTAACAACTTTTATTTGAAACAATTTTTGATATTTGGCTGAAATTTTGGTTTAATTGAAAATTTTGAAAATAATTCAATTCAAATTTATTTTCAAAATAATTCTTTTGATTTTGATTATTTTGGAAAAATATTTATAACAAATTATTTAGGGAATTTAATGCTTAATAACTTTTATTTGAAACAGTTTTTGATATTTGGCTTAAACTTTGGTTAAATTGAAAATTTTGAAATTAATTCAAAATCAAATTAATTTTTAAAATAATTCTTTTATTTTTCATTATTTTGGAAAAATATTAATTACAAATTATTTAGAGAATTTATTGCCTAACAACTTTTATTTGAAACATTTTTTGATATTTAACAAAAATTTTGGTTTAATTGAACATTTTGAAAATAATTAAAATCAAAATAATTCTTTTATTTTTGATTATTTTGGAAAAATATTCATAACAAATTATTTAGAAAATTTATTGCCTAACAACTTTTATTTGAAACAATTTTTGATATTTGGCTCAAATTTTGGTTTAATTGAAAATTTTAAAAATATTTCAAATTCAAATTTATTTTCAAAATATTTTTTTTGTTTTTTATTATTTTGGAAAAACATCTATAACAAATTATTAATAAAATTTAATGCCTAACAACTTTTATTTGATTTTTTTTTTGATATTTGGCTCAAATTTTGGTATAATAGAAAATTTTGAAAATAATTCAAAATCAAATTAATTTTTAAAATAATTCCTTTATTTTTAATTATTTTGGAGAAACATTCATAACAAATTATTTAGAAAATTTAATGCCTAACAACTTTTATTTGAAACAATTTTTGATATTTGGCTCAAATTTTGGTTTAATTTAAAATTTTGAAAATAATTCAAAATCAAATTTGTTTTCAAAATAATTTTTTTGTTTTTGATTATTTTGGAAAAACATTTATAACAAATTATTTAGATAATTTAATGCTTAACAACATTTATTTGAAACAATTTTTGATATTTGGCTCAAATTTTGGTTTAATTGAAAATTTTGAAAATAATTCAAAATCAAATTTATTTTCAAAATAATTGACCTCAGGAGCAAGTGCGTAAGTGCGAGAAGGTGCTAGGTATTAAGAGGTTGGATCACAATCTTCTTTTGTGATACAAAGGATCAACGTTTTTGAATAATAATGGAACTAATTTAAAAAATGTATTAGCATTGCGCCTATTCTTAACATTCTTTCACTCGACAATATTATATCTTTATATTTAGAATCAAATTATTATTAGTTATAGTTCTGCAAACCACAATTTTTAATTTATTAAAAACAATTTTAATTTGTTATTAAAAATATTATAATACATCTGTATATAAAAGGCTATGATATAAAGGAGATATATCCATATGTAAATATTTCCTTATTAACTTGTAAACATAAAGAAATTGTTTCTGAAATTAAATTTAAATTAGTTAATTCATAAATTAAATCAAACATTAAATTACCGCATCAGTCATAAAATCACTTCTGTATAAGCGCAAAGTCCTCACAACACTACACATATCAACAATATGTTCCAACTTAATTTGTTCTATAATTTTAATCAAAGCTAAATAAATTCCACATGCTGAACCTCCATTACTAAAATTTATAAAAATGTTTACCAATTATTTTTATCAAAACAAGGATTATTTTCTTACTGGCAAGTAATTGTAATATTTCTACATTCAGTTTTCATTGTATCAAGAACAAAATTTAGAAATATTTCTTCATCTGGATATTCATCATCGCTCCAATTTAAAAAATATAATATTTTTATTTTTCCTTTCTAAAAATTATAATTTAATAAAAATTGTTTATAATTAGGAAAATTAAATACATTTATTAATTCCACCATGGTTTGTTGATAACCCGAATATTCTTTGTATGATATTTTCTTTAATTGGTTCCAAAATATTGGATTATTCTAAAATTAATATGATAAGTAAATGGTGTAATTGGTATGAAGTAATTACATTATTAGGTCCAAGCGTTTGTAATACTATAATTAAATCAGTATTTTCATCAATAATCATATTCCAAAAATCATCAACAGTGTTGTGTAAAGGGTTCTGCGTACTAATAAAAGATTTGTCTTCAAAAAAATTATTAATTTTGTTTGCATTGATGTAATTAAATTTATCATTTTCAACAAATCCTTTACAACCTGAAATATTAATTAGTATTAATTGATTTAATTAATAATTAACTTACTCAATATATTTTTTGTTTTGCTTTTATTTGCATTATAGGAATGATGCGGCAATTCATTGAAAAGTATATTAATCCAATATTGGGAATTATTGATGAATTTTATATCATCCAAACAATGGTTTTCTGTTAAATATGTTTTAATATTATTTTTAAAATTTAATATTGGTATACTTCTTTCCATATTTGTAAGATATTCCAACATAATACAATGAATTAATTTGTATTGCATCTTAAATCAGAAGTATTAGAATTAAATTTTAATTAATTATTAGAATATGCACCGGTTTATTAATCATTCCATTCCTACACTTCCTCAAATGAATTAATCCAGAAATAATATCAATCGGTTGATTTAATTCAGCCTGATCCATTAAATAATCGCATAAAATAAAGCTTCCAGTACGTCCTACTCCAGAGCTAATTGAGGATTAATTATTTCAACATTTTTATATAATTTAAACAAATTACCTGCAATGCACTACAATAGGAGTGCGGAATTTTTGTTTTCTAAAATATTTCATAAAATTGATCATTATATGAGGATTGTAAGGTACTTCATAATCGCCCCATGAAGTAAAATGAAGTTGTTTAATACTTCTTAATTCATCCTGTTTGCGTAGCTCAAATTCTTTTATTAGGAATCCAACTTGTTGTGTGGTTTTAATTTTAATAATCTCTAAGTTTTGATCGTATTTTTTACTAGTATCAGGCTCCTAAAATTTTTAATTTGTTCATTAATATTTTTAAATTTATACTATCAAACCACTTTAAACAAGTCGTAGACTTACTGTGGCGATGTAAAATAGCCGTAAAAAGCATAAATAAAATACCTTATTTTTCTTCTCCAATCCAGTTATCATAACAATGGCTTCAACTTTTTCCTGCCATACCATAGCCCAAAAATCATCAATTTTTGAATTGATTGGGTTTTGAGTTGCTATATATTTGTTGCATCTATTGAAACCATTAATGTAACTGGCATTTATGCAGGCTTCATATTGATCTAATTTGATTCTATTATTGTTATCTAAAAATATTAATTGTTAATGTTGTGGAATTGTTAATAGTTAATAGACTTACCTGGTAATATAATGCTGGATCTATTTTGCATTTTTGTAAACTTTTCTGGGATATTTTTTACAATACTCTAAAGACATTAAAAAAAATTTAAAATAATTAACCAAATTTGTCTATTCTATAGAACAAACATGTCTTGACGTTTTGTGTTAATTTTAACAAATTAAAAATAAATAAAAATTTTACCTCATATTCTTTGCTTAGGTTATCCTTACTTTGGTTGTAATTGTGTAATAAATTATGTAGTTCTTCTAAGCTGAGTGGTTTGGAGTTTATATATCTAAACGATTTTGCAATTCTGGTTAATTTGCTTGGTTTTGGTTTGGTTAATGGTGCCTACAATTGTAAAAAATGTTTGTAACAAGTATTGCTAGCTGAGTTTATAAAAAATATTATTCTAGCCAAATACAGAAAATATTTTGATAAACTTTGGAATAAATTGATTAATTAGGAATTGTTTTTTGTCAATTTTTACCAAATTAGCTAAACTTATTGATTACTTTGTTAAAAGCAAATTTGCTTCTAATTAATAATAAGCAATTTATAACAATTTGACTTAATTAATTAAAAATTACAAAATTTTCCGTCAACTTCTTGATGATCTGGAATCAATAATTGTTAATGTTTTTGCTTCAAATTTTTTACCAAATTTATTATGATTAAAGCAATTTTGTTTTTTATAAATATTAAATTAATTGGAAGGAAATAATTTGCTTAATTAACAAATTACGGAAGTTTTCTGTCAACTTTAAAATGCTTTGGAAGCAATAGTTTTTAATATTTTTATTTAAAATTTTTACCTAGTTGGCTAATTGTATTGCTGATTATAATGTTATTTTATTATTATTTTGCTTCCAATTTATAATTAGCAAATTATAGCAATTTTACTAAATTAATTTAAAAATGACGAAATTCCACTTTACCAATCAGACCAGACATACTCTTTTTTTAGTAACATATACTCTTTTTAAAGTTACAATACTCTTGTTTGTTTATTTGTTAGTAACCATAATAGACCCTATGGTGTGAAGTGTGTGTCCCTGTCTATTATTTGTTTGTTTTTATTCTTTATATTAGTATATTTATTAATTACAATTTATATTAATTTAATTTTAAACGTGCAAAATTTGCAAAAACAATATCAGCCCTAGATCTGTTGCACTTAAGTGCCATGGAGTCTGCAATGGTTGGCATCATACTGGATTATAGTATCGATCAAAAAGCTTACTATGTTGATGAAGCTAAACGTGTCAATGGTGTAAAATGGTTATGTGAAGTATGTATGCCATCCGATGGAGTTAATCACTAACTCAAACGCTGAACCGTCATTAACAGTATTAATAAAATCCATGGCTTCGGAATTAACTAGCTTTTGTACTGAATTTAAAGTTGCAATGCAGTCATTCAATAAGGAGATTTTTGATATTAAATGTAGATTGGACAAACTTGAATCTGGAAACACTGACAACCTACCTATAGTTCAAGCTAATATTATAGCCGAAATCAAAGATTGTGTACGTCGATCAAACAAGGTAATGGTTTTTAATCTTCCGGAGTTAACTACTGGAACTGTTTAGGCTAAGATTGCTTATGACATAGCTGCAATTAAAACAGCTATTGAACCTACAGGATTGGAACTGGTATACTCAAAACTTGTAAGGGTTGGAAAACCAACATCTAAAACTCGCCCGGCTAAATTAATATTTTCATTTAGTGATCATGCTGTTAATTTTCTAAAAGCTACTAAAAATCTTAGCAGTAATATTAAGTTTAAATTAGATTTGACAGCTAGTCAAAGGGATCATTTAAATTTACTGCGTGAGAATTTAAATGTTCGAAGAGAGAATGGCGATAAAAATGCTACTATTAAGTATGTTAACAACAAACCTATTATAGTTAACTCAAAAAACTAAAGATATTTTATTAAAACGTTGGCGGTATGCGCACTAAACTTAAACATTTTATGATTAATATTAATTGCTTTATTTTTGATATTATTGATACTGAGCTTGTTGATGATATTTTTGATGGGGAATTGAGCTTTGATGATTTTAATGTTTTTTGTAAAGATAGGTCTTGTCTGACTAGTACGTTTACTAAAGGTGGTAGTGTTTTAATAGCTGTTAGAAAAAAATTTCATTCTTTGCGTCTTGTAACAAATGATACAATTGAGCAATTGTTTATTAAAGTAAATAAAAACACTATTATAGGATCAACTTATATTCGTCCTAGATCAGACGTTTCTGTTTACGAACAACATTGTATGTCCTTTGATAATATTTGTGAATATTTATTTTGCGGTGACTATAATATTCCAGATGCACTCTGGGATTTTACTTTTGTAAATGTATTATCAGTCACTAATAAATCTTATATTGCTCAGTTTTTAGCTGACTATTTAGAATTTCAGAATCTGCGGCAATGTATGAATATTCCAAATAATCGTGGTACTTATTTAGATTTAGTTTTTTCTAATATAAAAAAAATGATGTAAATCGCGACAATGCTACTCTTAAAAATAATACTTGTCACCACATTGGCTATTTGATTTTAGCACATATTATGGATAACGATGTGCAACTTCAGATGCTGATTATAATGTTCTGAACCAACAACTTTTAAACGTATCTTGGAATGAGTTACTATTATGCTCGGATGTCAATGTTGCTGTTGATTGTTTTAGTAAAGTGATATCCAATGTTATAGATTTATTTGTTCCTAAGAAATGTATTAAAGTTTCAAGTTATCCGAAATGGAACAATGGCACATTAATAAAATTGATAAATCAGAAAAAAATAGCTCATGCCAAATATAAATCCAGTGGTAAAATGACTGATTACGATGCATATATATTACAATTTTTTTTTTTTTTTTTTTTAATAATATATATTTTTTTTATTAATAAAATTTATAAAATACAAAACAATACTGAATGTATAATAAATAATAATAAAAATAAAATAGATTCTTCCCTCTATCATCACTTGAGGTTTGCGGGTTCTTTCCCATCTCAAGTTATCGGTATTGAGAGCTCGTGGTTGTTGTTGTTTTTGTTTATTTTTTATATTTTGTCATATAATAACATATGTTTTATTTTTAATTTAAATGGTACATAATTGATCATGATTTAAGCAACAATCCCAAGAATTTTTGGTCATATGTAAAAAAAGTTTGTAATGTTGATGGTTATCCCAAACAAATGTTTTTTAATGATACGATTAGCACAAATGGCCACGATAATTTCTCAACTGTGTATGCCAGTCACACCGCTTCTTCGCCCAATTTTATAGCAGATGAATTGGTTAATTTTAACAAATTTCATATTGGAATTATTGAAGTATTTGAAGCAATAACTAATTTGTCTGATCAGTGTAGTTCAGGTCCGCATGGCTTTTCCCCTTATTTTTTAAAACAGTGCGTCAATTCATTATGTAAACCTGTGCATGTGCTATTTTCTTTGTCTCTTAAGCAAGGTATTTTTCCATCCGTTTGGAAACAATATTTTGTTACACCAATTTTTAAAGATGGCAACAGACATGATATTGGGAACTATCGTGGTATCCTTATACACTCAACAATACCAAAAATTTTTGATAAACTTATTGCTGATAAACTTATATGGAGTTGTAAAAATGTTATTGTTAAAAAACAGCATGGTTTTTGCACAGGAAAATCAACGGTTACCAACTTGATGGAATAGCAAACATTTATATTGGAAAGCATAGAGAAAGGATTTCAAATTGATGCTGTTTACACGGACTTCTCCAAAGCGTTTGATAGAGTGCATCATTCTACACTAATAAATAAATTAAAAGCGCTAGGATTTGGAGATATTGTACTAAAGTGGCTGCTTAGTTATTTTTCAAACAGAGTTCAATATGTTAAATTATGTGATTTTATATCTAAGCCTATTAGTGTATTGTCAGGGGTCCCATTGCGGTCCCATATTGTTCTTACTGTTCATTAATGACATTGGGAAGAATATTAAACATACAAAATTTTTTTTGTTTGCAGACGACTTAAAATTATTTAATGTGGTTCGTAATCATGTTGACTATAATTGTATTTAATCCGATTTAAATGTTTTGGGAGACTGGTGTCTACATAATCAACTTTTTTTTAATTTAAAAAAATGTTTTTCAATTTCATTTGGTAGAAGTGTATTAGTTAGTAGAGACTATTATCTTGCTATTAATAAATTAAAAATACTACCTGAAGTAAAAGATCATTTTTGATAGTAGACTAACATTTACTACCCATATTAATACTACATGCACACGAGCTATGAGAACTTTGGGATTTATTAATCGTTTTAGCAAAGAATTTTCAATTAACACTACCAAATTACTTTACATGTCACTTGTACGTTCTCAATTAGAATATGGTAGCTCTATATGGTCACCTTACTATAACAACAAAGTTCTGCAATTGGAAAAAGTTCAAAATAAATTTTTACTAATAGCTAATTATCGTTTGAGTATTAGTCGCGAGCAATACAGTCGAAAACATGTAATTTTGTTACTTAATATTGATACTCTGAGCAGTCAAAGAACAGAAATTGATTTATGTTTTTTACATAAAATGGTTAATGGCAAAATAAATTCTATATATTTAGTCAATATACTCAAGTTTGCAATACCATATAATTGGGCTACCAGATATCCCACAACATTTAGGTTAGGAGTTCATAACAGTAATTATAGCAAGCACTCACCAATTTACAGAATGATGCAGTTCTATAATTCAATATGTTCTAAAACTTATTTGAACATTTTTAGTTCATGTTTGATTACGTTTTGCAAACATTTACGTAGCATTGATTTGTCATTATAATATTGTATATTGTCGATTTTTATATTACTGTTGTGTATGTGCGGTGGCAACGCGGCGCTCACGGCGAACCGGCAACCGCGCGCCGCCTGCCGGGAGTCTCGGTAGACACGTCGGGCGGACCACATAGTAATGGCAGTCATCCATGTCGTGTTAGCCAGTGCTAGTTTTAGTCCGCGGAAATTATACTTAGTTACCATTATTGTAAGTTACATATCAATAAAGATCTTGTTATTAAGTAAACATAACAATTGGCGACGAGGATGGGATCCACGCGTGGTTAAATAGACGGGACGGGAAAAAAAAAAAAGTGAACACGCGTTCAAGAAGACACAGCCGGCAATAAAAATGGCAAACCTGGGTAGTTTGGAGCCGTTTAACCCGACCAACCCTGAAGCGTGGAGTGCTTATAGTGAACGTATGGAGTTCTTTTTCGAAGCAAATCAGATTAAAAGTGACGGCGATAAACGGGCGGCGTTTGTGAGTATCTGCGGATCCGCAACGTACGACCTGCTGAGATCGTTGTTAGCGCCCACGGCGATAAAGGATGCAGCTTTCGACGTGATGATCAAGGCATTAAAGGACACCGACAGTGGTGTGCAGGTTCAATTTTCACAAAAGAGCGCAGAAAAGTGACGAGTCAATCGCAACATTCATTAGTGAGTTACGCCATCTCTCAGAAAACTGTGAATTCGGTACATCCTTAAGTGACATGTTGCGCGATCGTATAGTGTGCGGAGTGCGCGACGAAGGCCTACAACGCCGGTTACTATCAGAAGCGGGATTGACACTAGACAAGGCGCAGACAATAGCAATCAGTCATGAAGCGGCCATTAAGAATGCGGCTAACATTCGCGATCAAGCGGGAGCATCAATCAGTCAAACATCGAGTAACGCGTACGCGAATAACGGTGACAATTACCAAAGGCGATGTTTTCGATGTAACGGAGCACACCGACCAGACATCTGCAGGTTCAAGGAAGCCATCTGCAGACACTGCTCAAAGAAAGGGCATATAGAGCGAGCATGTCTTACGAAACGACGTGCGGGCGACACTAATTCGAGGCAAAACGGAATGGGGTCTGAACCGAAAGCAAACCAAGGTACGAATCGGCAACACCAAGTACAAGATTGTGACGTGCAGGGAAACGCGGAGGAATACGAGGACATGTATAACGTGAGTGACAGGTCAAATCATGACAAGTTTCAAATCGAACTGAAATTGAACAATCGGAACTGTGTATTCGAAGTGGACTCGGGCGCAGCGTACACAATAGTGAGTTGGGACAGTTTTTGTAAATTATGGCCGAATAAATAGCCAAATTTACGCGATTTCGAAATAGTACTACGAGATTACCAACGGAAGGAAATCAACGTGATGGGCGAAGGTATAGTGAGAGTGCAACACAAAGGCAAAGAACATAGTCTACCGATGCTGGTAGTAAGGGGCAACTTCGCAAATTTACTGGGGCGAAATTGGTTCAACGCGTTAAACATTCAAGTGTCCGGAATATATGTGATAAACAAAGCGACAGACGGGGACAAAGGGCCGATTGAAAAACGTTTCGCGAAAGTGTTTAAAAATGAATTGGGACAGTTTCGCGGACCAGCGGTGAGTTTTCAACTACCAAGAGACGTTAAACCAATCGTGTGCAAAGTACGAAAGGTACCCTTTGCCCTTAAGCCGCTCGTCGAACAAGAGTTAGAACGGCTAGTGCAACAAAACGTGTTGGAACCAGTAGCGCATCCAAGATGGGCAACACCCGTAGTAACGGTGCTCAAGGCAACAAATGAGATTCGGATTTGCGGGGACTACAGATCGACAGTCAACAAGGTCCTAACTACGGATCCATATCCAGTCCCCAGTGTACAAGACATGTTGGCTACCCTAGCAGGAGGTAAATATTTCGCAAAGTTAGACCTCAAGCAAGCCTACCAGCAACTATCGGTGGACGAGCAAACAGCTGACGCACAGACAATCATAACGCATAAGGGGGCTTTCAGAGTTAAGCGGCTACAATTCGGAATCAGTACCGCTCCGCAGATTTTCCAAAAATTCATAGAGGGTCGCCTAACAGGTATTCCAGGTGTGTTACCTTACTACGACGACATCCTGTGCAGTGCACTATCGGCAGCAAAATTGTACAATAGAGTATGTGAAATTCTTACAAGATTTCAAGAAGACGGGCTGAGATTACGAAAGGACAAGTGTATCCTACATGCCACCGAGATAGAATTTTTGGGCTACAAAATTGATAGTAACGGACTACGCCCAATAACCGAGAAAGTTGAAGCCATCACCCAAGCACCAAGTCCAAAGAACGTGCAGGAATTACAGGCATTCCTTGGGATGATCAACTTCTATGCAACATTTCTGAAAGGGAAAGCAGATATTGCAGAGCCACTGCATAGACTACTACATAGGAATACCGAATTCAGATGGACCACGAGAGAGGAAAAGGCCTTTGACGGCCTGAAGCAACTTCTAGCAGCGGAAACACTTCTGGTACATTACAATGAAAAATCCAAGTTAATACTCACCTGCGACGCCAGTCCTTACGGTGTGGGAATGGTTCTAAGCCAAGTGCAGACTAATGGAGAAGAAGCACCAGTAGCCTATCACAGCCGAACAATGTCAGATACGGAACGAAGATATGCACAGCTCGACAAGGAAGCATTAGCCATCATAACGGGAATCAAAAAGTTCCACAACTACATCTACGGACGGAAAGTAGAGATCAGAACGGATCACAAACCACTTCTGGGCATTTTAGGAGAAGACAAGGCCTTTCCAGAAATCCTATCACCACGCATGCTGCGGTGGAGACTGATGATGGGAGCATACGAGTACAACTTACGGTACGTTCCTGGCAAAGATATTTCAAACGCGGACGCTCTAAGCAGGGTACCACGTGAAGTAAATGTGGCAAACCCTCCACCAGCCCCAGACGTACTGATGTTGGAAGCACTGGATGAGCCAATCTGGACTGCTAAAATGGTAGCAAAGGAAACTATTAAGTGCCCAGTATTGGCCCGAGTAGTTAGTTGGGCTCAGAAGGGGTGGCCAACCTACAAGGACAACCTAAGTAAAGAGCTAGAACCATTTTGGAACAGGCGAAACGAAATTTCAGTCTACAATAACTGTTTACTGTGGGGTGTGAGGACCATAATTCTACCGGGAGGGAGGAAAGAGATATTGGACACACTACATGAGACGCATCCTGGAATTGTACGAATGAAAGCAATAGCGAGAAGCCACGTTTGGTGGCCTGGAATAGACAAGGATATCGAAGACAAAGTGGCACTATGCCACACATGCCAGCAACAGAGACACATGCCATCGAGATCCGCAGTCCACCCATGGGAATACGCAAGAGAACCTTGGAAGCGTTTACACATTGATCACGCGGGACCAACGAATGGGAAATACTTCATAATTGTGGTGGATGCTTTTTCAAAATGGTTGGAAGTGAGAAAGGTAACATCAACGTCTTCCGCAGACACAATCAAAGTTTTGCGATCACTGTTTGCATCACATGGGCTACCAGATGTTATCGTCAGCGATAACGGAACATCATTCGCGTCAGAGGAATTCAAGACATTTGCAAGAAGAAATAACATTCGGTTGGCAAAGATAGCACCTTACCACCCAGCATCCAACGGACAAGCTGAGCGAATGGTACAAACCACAAAGGAATCGTTACAAAAAATGGAACCAATAGATATCGAAACAACCATTTGCCGTTTTCTCCTAAATCAACACACCACACCACATTGCACCACAGGTTTGAGCCCCGCTGAATTACTAATGGGTCGGAAGCTTACTACTCGTTTAGATCGAGTACATCCAAACTTCTTGCGGGACATGGATTACAAAACAGAGTTGAGAACCAAAGAAGACAAGAAACCACGAGAGTTTATGGAAGCAGAACCTGTTTTTGCACAAAACTACGCATCGGGAGAAAAATAGATCCCAGGAAACATCCAAGATCAAACCGGGCCCGTGTCATATAAGGTCCGAACACCAGATGGGAAACAACTGCATCGACACACAGATCAACTCAGGAGACGAATGGACAGCACAGGAGAACCAGAGCCTGAAGTCGTGGAGAATGACGGACAGGACGCGAACATCGAACAACCAGAACACCCTGTATCTCGTCACTGCACACCAGTCAAACGCCCGACCAGGGAAAGTCGACGTCCAGCATACCTGCGTGATTTTGTCTTGGAGGGAGGAGTGTTGTGTATGTTCGGTGGCAACGCGGCGCTCACGGCGAACCGGCAACCGCGCGCCGCCTGCCGGGAGTCTCGGTAGACACGTCGGGCGGACCACATAGTAATGGCAGTCATCCATGTCGTGTTAGCCAGTGCTAGTTTTAGTCCGTGGAAATTATACTTAGTTACCATTATTGTAAGTTACATATCAATAAAGATCTTGTTATTAAGTAAACATAACAATTACCTTTTGTTGTAATTAATTTATAAAATTTCTAATTTTATTAATATCTGTTATTAAGTTTGTAATGTTATCCAATTGTTATGTAAATTATATATGTAAATACTATGTATAAAGACAAATGTATGTTAAAGGAGTTTTCCGTTAAATAAACATTATTATTATTATTATTATTATTACTCTTAACTTTTTCTTTCTTTTTTTTTAGTTGAGTCTTAATAATTTTAATTGTTTATCAATGAAAGTTTTTTGTTTTTAAGTACCAACTTATTAAATTTTACTGTATTTACGGTTTTTTGTTTGTTCCAGTTGTTTAATTATTTATTAAGATTACCGCAATCTATTTCATCTCTACGCCATTATTAAGACGGTTGAAGAAAAAAAGAATACACAATTTTGTTATTTTTTTATCTTATTATTAAAGCACTTTTCAAATCCGCTCATAAAATATGAAGTATTTTCAAAAATAATCTGGACAAAAACGGTTGAAAAGTGTAAAATTCTATTTATAATTTTTTTTTAATTTTGTATAAAATATTAAAATATCAGAAAGACCAAAATATGACCATAAACTGTTAAAAAGTGTATTAATTACATTTCAAAAATAGCAAAACAGTTTATGTAAAAAAAAATGAAAATTCTTTTTTTATAAAATATCAAAAATATCAAAATCCGGTTTAATAGATGCAAGATTCTATTAATAAAAAGTGAAAAATAACAAAATATTCTCTAAAAAACGGCAATAAATTCTTGAAAAAAGCAAAAAAAAATATAAAAATTAATTCATAAAATGTCAAAAAAAGCAAAAGCTGTTAAAAGATGCAAAATTTTAAAATCCAGCCATAAAGTTTCAAAATATTGTCAGAATGTATTAAAATCCAGCCTTAAACTGTTACAATATTCAAAAATCTATTCATGAATTGTCAAAAATAGCAAAATGTGGTCATAAAGTTTAGAAAACAACAATTTTCTTTTTATGAAATAACAAAAATACCAACATTCCGTCATAATCTGTTAAAAAATGCAAAATTTTTATTCATTAAATATCAATAATAGCAAATAAATTGTAAACAAGTTGTAAATTCTATTCACAAGACGTTAATAATAAGATATCTGTTAAAAAATGCAATTTTCTATTCATAAAATATCAAAACTATCAACATCCGGTCATAATATGTTAAAATGTGCAAAATTTTATTTATAAAATATCAAAATCCAGCTATAAACTGTTAAATGCAGCCATACAATATTTAAATATCATCAGAAGTACAAACATCCGGCCCAAACTGTTAAAATGTGTATCATTTTATATATAAAAAGTCCGGATGTGGTTTGTTGTGAATGTGTAACGTGTACACACATTTAGAGGTTGTACCATAAGAGTGTGTAGATGTGAGAAACAAGATTAAAAACTTGAAAAAATGGGTTTGAGAAACTGCATATCAGCGTAACATTGAAATTTTCCCTAGCTGCAGTTTTTAGTTTTTTATTTGCACGGAAATAATCGTTTTTAAGTAAGTGATTCTTCAATGGATACTGAGAGTAAAGTCAAGCTTTGTCAATTCTGCGATTGCGTACAGGCACAGATTTTTAAAATGTTGTTAATCTCCATTTCTGTTCTATTTTCTTGCATCATTGTGTATTGCGCTCTATATCTATTGTTTATGTGTAATTACAGTTGCATTAAAATATTGTTTAAGTGATAGTAATGTGTAAATAAATGTTAATGTTATATAATAAAGTAATAAGCAAGTACGTAATTTATTGTTTTCTACAATAAACTAGATCTAAATATGTAATACTAAAATATAACCTAAAATATGTGTCTGAAAATCATTGCTTGTTGTAATTTTTATTTTTTGTTTATAAAATTCAACTTTTAAATATTTTAAACAAAGTAGTGTAGGTAGTATAACCGAGTTGTAAACTGCCCGAGCTGTAGTCTTACTCTAGCAGCGCGAGAGTAAAGATCTTTTTACAGTTTATACGCGACGAGAATCGTTTCAAAATTCAGTTGTAAAAATGTTTAGTTTTATTTTGTATTAATTCATTACGCTACTAGATTAATTGCAAACTATTTATTACTAGTGTTAGATATGAGCAATAAATCTAATTCTTCAACTCTAATTGCAAACAAATCAACCAAGCGACAATGCTCTACAGCGAGTGACAGAGAAGTTGAGATTGTCTCTGACGCGACGCTGACAAAGACGAAAGACGAGCACATATTTCAACGGCTGAAACTTTCGTACTTTCCAAAAGTATGGAAATCAGCCATTATGATAACCATATCAAAGCCGGGCAAGGATAAAACCTTGCCAATTAATTACAGACCAATAAGCCAACTAAATGTTCTGAGTGAACTAGCCGAAAAAGTTATACTGGATTGTTTAGACAGACATTATCGTAAACACAAGGTCATAAACGATCACTAGCTTGCTTTAAGGCCAAACATAACACCACGCAGCAAGTAGTACGTTTTGCACATGATATTCTTACAAATTTTAATAAAAATCATATGACAACAATGCTGCTACTTGACATTGAAAAAGCTTTTGACAAAGTTTGGCAAACCGGTATCATTTACAAACTCATTAATTACCATTTTCCGGATAACATCATTACACTCATCAAATCATACCTTGATTTGATGGGCGCTCGTTCAAGGTCAAGGTGAATGAGAGCATATCAAGTTCACAAATTATTGCAGACGGGGTACCCCAGGGTTCTATTCTGGGACCCAAGCTGTTTAACATCTACATCAACGACAGCACTTTACGCCGACGACACAGCGATATACGCTCAATCGCACAATGCTATTGTGTCGAGCAAGCAGGTACAGATACACGTTGATGTGCTTATCAAATATTTTGAGAGATGGCAAATTAACCTAAATGCTGCCAAAGCAGAAGCCATCACATTTACTCGAAAATTTAACGGTACAAAAGTGTTTGTACCATTAAAACTAAACCACTTAAGATGTCCGATTGTAAAATATACAAGTTCACAAAAAGGACTTCAATACATGTGCTTAAAATTAGCGATTATAATTATTATGCACTATTTTTGACCCTATTTTATGTATTATGCAAAATGTATACTAGTATGTAATGTGTTTACATAAAATAAAGATGTTTTTACTAGTTATTAACTTATATTCTGTACCTTTTTTAATGAACATTGCAATTCCTGCTCCTTTTGTGTTGAGTTGTATTCTACATTGTAATTTTCGAAAGTATGCAGTTCTTGGTTATATGGTTTAAGTCAAGTTTTTGTTATAACAATTATTGTAAGATTATTGTGTATGGTAGGTATAAGTTTAATTTCGTGATATTTGTTTTTTACACTTCTTGCGTTGTGCAGATATATAGTATACATTTCAGTTTTGTATTTATTTATTTAGTTTTAAATTGGATTTTTTTTTATTCTAAACTTTCTATATCAGAAAGATTTTTAATTTTTATTTTTATACTTGCTTCTGTTTTTCTTATGTATATGTTTCCATCTCGAGTCCATAGGTATTTATATTTAAGCTCTTTTTTTTTGTTCTCTTGCTTTATAAAACAGCATATTTGTTTGTGCTGTTAATTGTTTGTTCATATATATTTTATTGGCTTTTCCTTTTAGTTTGCATTCTAGAGTAGTGATTGATCCAATTGTTTTTCGAGTTTTTAGTATATTTTCTTTATTTTGTTTGTTTTTAAATTCAACTATTATTGGACTTTTTTTGTTCAAAGTATCTTTTCTATGGTTTTATCTGTTCCCGTTTGTGTTTAATCCTTTTATTATCTTTATCACAACTTCTTCCGTTTTTTTATTTTTTTCTTGTTTGTCAACTCGAGCTATTATGATATTGTTTTTTATTTTTTCTTTTTCTGTTTTTCTAATGTTATTTTTAAAATTTCAACTCTTTCTTTTAGTTTTTCATTTGATTTTTTTGCAATTTTTACAATAAATTAGTATATAGTTATGCTATATAGGGTACAATTTGTAATAATTTAAAGCAACCCTTTTAAAAGTTATGGGAGTAGAAAGTATCACCTCTGATACAAATTAGTTTAGATCGAGCTAATTTAAGTAGTAATAACTTGTAAATTACTGATGATAAATTATTGCAATTTTTACAATAAATTAGTATATAGTTATGCTATATAGGGTACAATTTGTAATAATTTAAATCAACCCTTTTAAAAGTTATGGGGGTAGAAAGTATCACCTCTGATACAAATTAGTTTAGATCGAGCTAATTTAAGTAGTAATAACTTGTAAATTACTGATGATAAATTATTGCAATTTTTACAATAAATTAGTATATAGTAAGGCTGTATCGGGTACAATTTGTAATAATTTAAATCAACCCCTTTGAAAGTTATGGGGGTTGAAACTATCACTTCTGATACAAATTAGTTTAGATCGAGCTGATTTAAATAGTAATAACTTGTAAATTACTGATGATGGATTGTTGCAATTTTTACAATAAATTGGTATAAAGTTAAGCTATAATGAGTACAGTTTGCAGTAATTTAAATCAACCCCTTCAAAAGTTATAGGGGTTGAAACTATCACCTCTAATACAAATTAGTTTAGATTGAGCTGATTTAAATAGTGATAACTTGTAAACTACTCATGATGAATTGTTTCAATTTTTTTAATAAACTTGTATATAGTTGAACTATATAGGGTACAATTTGTAATAATTTAAATCAACCCCTTTAAAAGTTATGGGGGTTGAAACTATCACTTCTGATACAAATTAGTTTAGATCGAGCTAATTTAAATAATAATAACTTGTAAATTACTAATGATGAATTGTTGCAATTTTTACAATAAATTAGTATATAGTAAGGCTATATCGGGTACAATTTGTAATAATTTAAATCAACCCCTTCAAAAGTTATAGGGGTTGAAACTATCACTTCTGATATAAATTAGTTTAGATCTAGCTGATTTAAATAGTAATAACTTGTAAATTACTGATGATGGATTGTTGCAATTTTTACAATAAATTGGTATATAGTTAAGCTATAATGAGTACAATTTGTAGTAATTCAAATCAACCCCTTCAAAAGTTATAGGGGTTGAAAGAATCACCTCTAATACAAATTAGTTTAGATTGAGCTGATTTAAATAGTGATAACTTGTAAACTACTTATGATGAATTGTTGCAATTTTTACAATAAATTGGTATATACTTAAGCTATAAAGGGTACAATTTATAGTAATTTAAATCAACCCCTTTAAAAGTTATGAGGGTTGAAAGTATCACCTCTGATACAAATTAGTTTAGATCGAGCTAATTTAAATAGTAATAACTTGTAAATTACTGATGATGGATTGTTGCAATTTTTACAATAAATTAGTATATAGTTAAGCTATATCGGGTACAATTTGTAATAATATAAATCAACCTCTTTAAAAGTTATGAGGGTTGAAAATATCACCTCCGATACAAATTAGTTTAGATAGAGCTAATTTAAGTAGTAATAACTTATAAATTACTGATGATGAATTGTTGCAATTTTTACAATAAATTTGCATATAGCTAAGCTATATATGATACAATTTGTAGTAATTTAAATCAACCCCTTTAAAAGTTATGAGGGTTGAAAGTATCACCTCTGATACAAATTAGTTTAGATCGAGCTGATTTAAATAGTAATAACTTGTAAATTACTGATAATGGAATATTGCAATTCTTACAATAAATTAGTATATAGTTAAGCTATAAAGGGTACAATTTGTAGTAATTTAAATCAACCTTTTTAAAAGTTATAAGAGTAGAAAGTATCACCTCTGATACAAATTAGTTTAGATCGAGCTAATTTAAATAGTAATAACTTGTAAATTACTGATGATGGATTGTTACAATTTTTTCAATAAATTGGTATATAGTTGAACTATATAGGGTCCAATTTGTAATAATTTAAATCAACCCCTTTAAAAGTTATGGAGGTTGAAAGTATTACCTCTGATACAAATTAGTTGAGATCGAGCTGATTTAAATAGTAATAACTTGTAAATTACTGATGATGAATTGTTGCAATTTTTACAAAAAATTAGTATATAGTTAAACTATATAAGGTACAATTTGTAGTAATCTAAATCAACTCCTTCAAAAGTTATAGGGGTTGGAAGAATCATTTCTAATACAAATTAGTTTAAATTGAGCTGATTTAAATAATAATAACTTGTAAATTATTAATGATAAATTGTTGCAATTTTTTACAATAAATTAGTATATAGGAAGGCTGTATCGGGTACAATTTGTAATAATTTAAATCAACCCTTTTAAAAGTTATGGGAGTAGAAAGTATCACCTCTGATACAAATTAGTTGAGATCGAGCTGATTTAAATAGTAATAACTTGTAAATTACTGATGATGAATTGTTGCAATTTTTACAAAAAATTAGTATATAGTTAAACTATATAAGGTACAATTTGTAGTAATCTAAATCAACTCCTTCAAAAGTTATAGGGGTTGGAAGAATCATTTCTAATACAAATTAGTTTAAATTGAGCTGATTTAAATAATAATAACTTGTAAATTATTAATGATAAATTGTTGCAATTTTTTACAATAAATTAGTATATAGGAAGGCTGTATCGGGTACAATTTGTAATAATTTAAATCAACCCTTTTAAAAGTTATGGGAGTAGAAAGTATCACCTCTGATACAAATTAGTTTAGATCGAGCTAATTTAAGTAATAATAACTTGTAAATTACTGATGATAAATGGTTGCAATTTTTACAATAAATTAGTATATAGTAAGGCTGTATCGGGTACAATTTGAAATAATTTAAATCAACCCCTTCAAAAGTTATGGGGGTTGAAACTATCACTTCTGATACAAATTAGTTTAGATCGAGCTGATTTAAATAGTAATAACTTGTAAATTACTGATGATGGATTGTTGCAATTTTTACAATAAATTGGTATAAAGTTAAGCTATAATGAGTACAGTTTGCAGTAATTTAAATCAACTAATTCAAAAGTTATAGGGGTTGAAAGAATCACCTCTAATACAAATTAGTTTAGATTGAGCTGATTTAAATAGTGATAACTTGTAAACTACTCATGATGAATTGTTACAATTTTTTTAATAAACTGGTATATAGTTGAACTATATAGGGTACAATTTGTAGTAATCTAAATCAACCCTTTCAAAAGTTATGAAGTTTGGAAGAATCAGTTCTGATACAAATAAGTTTAGATTGAGCTGATAACTTGTAAGTTAACAATGACTTATAATTTGTACATTGTATTGGTGTATTAGTTGAGTTATATAAAGTAAAACTAAATTATAAATTAATTTCAACCTCTTAAAAAATTATAAAAATTAATAATAACTTTTGTAATCTTTAGTAGCTAAAGCAAAAGGCTTGTTGCTTGAAACAAAATTTTGTAACTCCTAAACGGTGCATAGAATTTTAATGCAATTTAGTAGCAATCTTTATTATTATCATAGGTACCAATAATAAAAAATTGATAAATATTAATACGCTCAATTTTGCATAACCTTAACTTATGTGATCTTCAGCAATTAGAGCAAAGACCTAATTTAATAAAATACAATTTCATAACTCCAAAACGGTGCATTGAATTTTAATGCAATTTGGTATTAATCTATATCATTGTCATAAATACAAATAGTAAAAAAATTATAAAAATTAATAGGCCCAACTTTACATAACCTTAATTTATGTGATCTTCATTAATTAGAGCAAAGACCTAATTTAACTAAATACAATTCCATAACTCCAAAACGGTGCATTGAATTTTAATGCAATTTGGTACCAATCTATATCATTACCATGTGTACCAATAGTAAAAAAATGATAAAAATTAATACGCCCAATTTTGCATAAACTTAACTTATGTGCTCTTCAGTAACTAGAGCAAAAACCTAATCAGATTAAATACAATTTTATAACTCTAAAACGGTTTATTGGATTTTAATGCAATTTGGTACCAATTTATATCATTATCATGTGTACCAATAGTAAAAAAATTATAAAAATTAATACGCCCAATTTTGCATAACTTCAACTTATGTGATCTTTTGTAACTAGAACAAAACCTAATTGGATTAATACAATCCCGTAACTCCAAAACGTTGCATTAGATTTTAATGCAATTTGGTACCAATTTATATCATTATCATGTGTACCAATAGTAAAAAAATGATAAAAATTATTACGCCCAATTTTACATAACTTCAACTTATGTGATCTTTATTAATTAGAGCAAAGACCTAATCAGATTAAAAAGAATTTTATAACTCCAAAACGGTGCATTGGATTTTAATGCAATTTGGTACCAATCTAAATTATTATCATGTGTACTAATAGTAAAAAAATGATAAAAATCAATACGCCCAATTTTGCATAACCTCAACTTATGTGCTCTACAGCAACTGGAGCAAAAACCTAACTACATTAATTACAATTCCATAACTCCGAAACGGTGCATTGAATTTTAATGCAATTTAGTACCAATCTATATCATTACCATGTGTACCAATAGTAAAAAAATTATAAAAATTAATACGCCCAATTTTGCATAACCTTAACTTATGTGATCTTCATTAAATAGAGCAAAGACCTAATCAGATTAAATACAATTTTATAACTCTAAAACGGTGCATTGGATATTAATGCAATTTGGTACCAATCAATATCATTATCATGAGTACCAATAGTAAAAAAATAATAAAAATTATTACGCCCAATTTTGCATAATCTTAACTTATGTGTTCTTCAGTAACTAGAGCAAAGATCTAATCAGATTAAAAAGAATTCTATAACTACAAAACGGTGCATTGGATTTTAATGCAATTTGGTACCAATCTATATCATTACCATGTGTACCAATAGTAAAAAAATGATAAAAATTAATACGCCCAATTTTGCATAACCGCAACTTATGTAATTTTTAGCAACTGAAGCAAAGACCTAATTACATTAAATACAATTCCATAACTTTGAATCGGTGCATTGGATTTTAATGCAATTTAGTACCAATCTATATCATTACCATGTGTACCAATAGTAAAAAAAATATAAAAATTATTACGCCCAATTTTGCTTAACCTCAACTTATGTGCTCTTCAGCAACTGGAGCAAAAACCTAACTACATTAAATACAATTCCATAACTCCGAAACGGTGCATTGGATTTTAATGCAATTTGGTACCAATCTAAATCATTACCATGTGTACTACTAGTAAAAAAATAATAAAAATTAATACGCTTAATTTTGCATAACCTCAACTTATGTGATCTTCAGCAACTGGAGCAAAGACCTAATTACATTAAATACAATTCCATAACTCCGAAACGCTGCATTGAATTTTAATGCAACTTGGTACCAATCTATATCATTACCATGTGTACCAATAGTAAAAAAATTATAAAAATTAATACGCCCAATTTTGCATAACTACAACTTATATGATCTTTAGTAACTAGAGCAATGATATAATTTACCTCTAAACCCGGCTCTGATTTGTAAATGTTTGATATTGCATGTTAGATCACTCTGCAAGAGACAGAACTCATTTTGTCACAAGAGAGGGTTGTGATTCAATCTTTTGATACTTAACACTTGGGTGGGTTGGTGGGTTACTTCAATCTAAACTATTGACTGGTAACCATGATATGGAATGTCTCACCTACTCACCCAAGTGTTTGTTACTAAAAAGTTGCATTTTTGATCTTGCTGCAAGAGACAAAAATCATTTTGTTACAAGAGAAGGTTGTGATCTAATCTCTTAATATCTAACACTTGTGTGGGTGGGTGGCTCTCCCACTAATATAAACTATTGACTGGTTATTATAGTATGGAGTAGCCTACCCACCCACCCAAGTGATTGCATGTTTGACTTCTCTGCGAGCGTCAGAAGTCATTTTGTCACAACAAAAGTTTTTGATCCAATCTCTTGATAACTAACACTTGGGCATGGAGTACCGTTTTTGACTAATGAGCAACAATATCATCTTCCTTAAACTTCTGATTCTGCAAAATAATGTTAATTGATTTGAGGTTACGTTAAATTGATCGTATAAATTTTGATCAATTTTGCACAGTTGGTACTTATAGTATTGACCTATGTTGGTACTAAATTGCACTACTTTCCAATGTACCGTTTTTGACTTATAAGCAGTCATGTTATCTTCTATAACTTCTAATTCTACCAAATAAAGCTAATTGATTTGAGGTTATATCAAATTGAGCGTATGTATGAATACAATTGGTACTAACAATATTGATCTATATTAGTACCAAATTGCACCAATTTTCATTACACTGCTTATGAGTTATAAGTTATATTGTCTTCATTGACTCCCAATTTTGTTAAGTTACGTTAATTAATATAAAACTATGTTAAATTGAGCGTATGGATTTGGATCAATTTTGCACATTTGGTACTAATTATATTGCTACTTAGTTGCATCAATTTCTAATGTATGGTTTTTGAGTTATGAGTAATTCTGCTAATTTTGATGACTTCCAATTTTGCATAGTGATTTCGACTAATTTATGGTTATGTTAAATTGGGCGTATGGAATTTAATTAATTTTGCACACTTAGTACTTATGGTAATAAGTTATATTAGTACTAAATTGCATTAATTTCCAATGTACCGTTTCCGATTTATGACTAATTATGTTAACTCTTGTAACTTTTAATTTTACTATATTAGGTTGATTGATTTATGGTTACCAACATATGGGTTTGAATAATTTTTGCACAATTGATGCTAATAGTTTTTAACTATATTGGTACCAAATTGCACTAATTTCTAATGTACTGTTCATAAGTTATGAGTAATTACATTGTCTATTATGACTTCTTTTTATGTAAAGGTAGCTAAATTGATTTAAAATGATGTCAAATGGAACGTATGGATTTTGATCAATTTTGCCAAATTAGTACTTATAATATTGAGCTATGTTGGTACTAAATTGCATTAATTTCCAATTTTTAAGATATGAGTAATTATGTTAACTCTTGTGACTTCTAATTTTGCTTAGTTAGATTGATTGAATTGAGGTTATGTTAAATTGAGCGTATGGATTTTAATCAATTTTACTGAATTGACACTTATAGTATTGAACTATTTTGGAACCAAATTGCATCAATTTCCAATAAGTTGTTTGCTAGTTATTGGTAGTTATGTTTTCTTCTGTGTTTTTTTGATTCAACTAAGCTAGGTTGATTAAATTGACATTATGTCAAATTCAGCGTATGGATTTTTATTAAATTTGCGCAATTAGTACTAATGGTATTGAACTATATTTGTACTAAATTGCATCAATTTCCAATGTACCGCTTAGAAGTTATCAACAATAATGTTATTTGCTACAACATTGGTGAAGGTAATTAAATTAAGGTTATGTAAAATTGAGAGTATGGATTTTCATTATTTTTTTAGAATTGGTAGTACTGATATTGAAGTATTAGTGAAAATAAATTTCATCAATTTCTAATGAACAGTTTAGGATTTATAACTTTTCAAGTTATCACTAAGCAGTTTGTATCAAAGTAAGTAAAGTTAAACAATTTGAGGTTATGTAAATTTGAGCGTATTAATTTTAATCAATTTTAGACATTTGGTATTTCTAATAATGAAATATTATAAACTGAGTGAGTCATTTATTAAATTTAATCACAAAAACTTGTTTGTTGAAATTGAGCAGAAAACATTGTTCAGAAATGCTTTAATCTATAAAAAGTTGCTCAAAAACTTATTTGAATTAAAAAATCGCTTGGGTGGGCAACACCAATCTAAACTACACGCTCACAACATTCAAACAGTTATTCAGTTAGTAATAAGCGAGTTTTTGATAAAAAATTATGCAGAATTGAGGTTAGGGTAGTTTTTTGCTTTTAAAATTGTTTCGGTTGGTAGTATGCAAAAATGATTTTAACAAATTTTGTAGAAAATTAAATTTTACTGAAAGTTCTCAATAAGTGATTTAAGCCAATTGTTAACAATAATTGATTATTCCGTCAGTATTCTGAAGACATTGACTTTTATGGTAGTCAGGAAGCAAAATAATCTCTCCGCGCGCTGCGCCTTTTAAGTATTGTAGGAAACGCATACCTCACGTGCTGCGTGAATATATATTCGAAGCATTCATTTTTAATTTAACCTCAACAAACTTTAAAAAATTATTGTTAACCGTTTTTAGCAGTTTTTTAACAATGTTGACAGTTTTATGTCATTTTTGATAGTTTACATTACTTTTTTTAGTTTTTTAAACAATTTACATCATTTTTAGACAGCTACATCACTTTTTTTGACAGTTTTATGCAATTTTTAACAATTACCATTTTTAATTAACAATTTTAAACTAATTTTTGACAAATACATTGCTTTTTAAACAATTTTGACAATTTATGTCATTTTTTTCTACAATTTATTTTTCTTTTTGACAATTTATATAAATGTTGACAGTTTCATTACTTTTTGAAAGTTTCTGAACAAAGTTTTTTGATAATTTTGTAATTTTTTGACAGTTTTATTAACAAATTACACAACTTGACTGTTTGCATGGTTTTGACAAACTTTTGACAGTTTTATTGCCATTTTTGACAGATTTTGTAAGAATGTTTGACAGTTTTATAACAATATTTACAATTTTGTTTCATTTTTGACAGTTACATAAATTTTGTTAGTTTGAGTAAATATGTATAACATTTAAGCTTAAGTTTTTGTTGATAAAAACAAGATAAATGGCCGGATTTTAAAACTTTAAGCCGGATTTATCATTTACAGATCGAATTTTGTTAGTTTGAGTAAACATTTGTAACATTCAAACCGGTTTTTACTGATTAAAATAAGATAAACTCCGGCTTTTTTAAAATTTTATGCCAAAGTTTTTAATTTTAGACAAGGTTTTGTAACTCACCATTTCAGTTTCAATTTCAGTGATTTCAATATCTTCTTTCGTATTCTTGTACCTAAAAATTGATTTTGTAATTTATACTACAAATCCATTGTTTACTTACTTTTTTAGATAAAATATAATTCCCAAAACTGTGATCAGTATAATAATAATAAGCACTATAATGACAATCAATAGAGTTGATGATGATGATTCTTCTACACTGCCATTTGAGTTTTTAGTTGTAACAGTTGTAATTGTTAAATTTTCAGAAACTTTTGTGAGGTTAAATATTAATGTATAATTATTATCTGATGTTGGGTTTCTAACAAATCCGTAAATAGTATAATTAGCATTACAACTCATTTCATTGCCTGTGGTATTGCACGGTTTTAGTTTATCTTTTTCTTGATTTGGATACATACTATTATTGCAGATCTCATCATTAGTTAACAAAGGATTAGTTGAAAGGCATATAAATGTGTTTCTAAAATTATTATAATTAGAATACAATCTTGCTTTAAGCTGGTTAGTTACCCTTGAATGATTTTTTTAGAATCTAAGTAATTAAATTTATTTTCAGTGCATCCGGTTATGTTTAAATTTAAGTTAATTGGAGTATTTATAAATATATTCTTTGAAAATTTGCAATTAGTTGTATTGCTACAACTTTCAATTCTATACTCGTATCGAACTCCTTCACTATACTCCTAAAGTAATATTAGTTGATTATAAAGTAATTGTCAACACAAATTTTGAAAATACTTGCGTCATAATATTCAGTTTTGTTGCTGTAAAATGTCCCATTTTGGACAGTTTTATTATTTATGATAACATTTTCGACAGCTGATTTTAAAATATTAAAACCAACTTCTTTTTCAGTTCCCGGATAAGTCCAATTCAATTTCAAATGAGTCTCATTGAATATAATTACATTAGCATCTGTTACCACTTCTAAAATAATATTTTACTTATAATTATTCATTAGTTAACATTTTGAATACTTACCTAATAATCCATCAACAAATATTAATGAAGTATAATTATAAAGAAGGATAAAAATGTAAACCAGTTTATACAAATTTCCCATCTTTTGCAATTGAGTTTCGCCTTATTTCTGCCGTTATCAAATGTGAGTAATATTGTTATCTAATGATATCATATTATCTCTGTTTATATTTCAATGTTGATTGCTTTGTGATTGATTCAAAAACAATTTTTTTAAATATTTTAATTCCATTAATGAATTTAATTCCTTGATTAGAAATAATCAAACAAATAGAATAATACTTATTTATCAACTAAAAGTCTACTTAAAAAATGCTTTAAATAAATTTGTTTGCATTCAATAAAACACTTATTATCTAAAGTTTACTTAACTGTCTGCAACTTATAAACGTTTTAATATAAATTATTGAAATTTAAGTTTGCTTAAACCATAACAGAGTAATTCCACGATAGTTCGTACAATCGTCCCCACATCGACATCTTTGATTTTGCTCAAATTTTTGTATACATGTTTGGGGTACCACAATATGAGAGTTCCTAAAATTTTAGATTTCTACGAGCAATACAGTGAAAATGGCGGCATTTCAATTTTTTAGGATAAGCAAAAAACGCAATCTTTATGTTCATTTTTAAACATTTTTCTGAAAGAAGCCGAAAAATTAATAAAATTACTGAAAATCAGAGCAAAATTGCTTAAAAGTAACCCATATTTAGCAATTATGTGCTGTATTTTACTCTAGAGCAAGCTAATTCAGTTTTTTTTTAGTTTTAGAATCAAAAATACTATGTTTCAGGAGTATCATGTTCAAATTTCTCTAGGTGTATCGGAATCAAAGATATCAAATTTTTGATAAAATGGTAGTTTTTTTATTTTTCGCAGAAAATTTAAAAAAAACCAAAAGCGGGATCGTGTTCTATGGAAAATTTTGTATAAAATAAAGCCTATTGAATATGATTTTTGACTATTTTTTTGCTTATTTACAGCACAAAAATTGAAAGAAGACAAAATATTTCTAAAAAATTAAAATGACCACCATTTAGACTGCAGGATTTGTATGACCGTTCCACAACCAGCAGGTGCAATCAGCTGTATTGCCTACCTTGCCTATGGCAACCTTTCTTTGCGAGCGCTCTAGTATCTCGCAGTACTTCTTTTTGTAGACTCCATATAAGACTATGGAGGAGACAACGCTGCTCAGCACCTATCTTTTGCCTTCTTTAAATCCGCCTATGTTGGCCATCAGTCTACCTAAAGAAGCAGCCGTTTTGTTCGTTCTGTTTGCGGTCTTTGCAATATGAGGGCCCATGTTCATGTTATAGGCAAAGGTGATACCTAGGTATTTTAAAAAGTTTTGACTAGTAATTATGGAGCCGTCAATTTGAAAAAATAACAACTTTTGTTTAATCAGCTGCAAGTTTAAGCTTCTTCTTGTCCAACTATTTTGTAATTTTTCAAGCTGCCCATTCAACATCTTCCACCAGTTTCTTTGCGGCAACAACCATTACCACATCATCCGCGTAGCCTATAAGCCTAATGTTGCTAAGCATCTTCAGCTTTAACACTCCGTCATAATAAACGTTCCGTAGAGTTGGACCTTTAACTGATCCTTGTGGGACACCAGCAGTCACTTCCATTTTGTGACTATCTCTTATTAGAAATTGCAATTTTCCAAATAGCTGCACTTTATCTTTATCAAGTAGTTTGATATACCAAAACCCTGCAGTAATTCTACTATGTCAAACTAGCGTACGGAGTTGAACGCATTTTTTATGTCAAAAATCACAAATTTCTTATCCGCTCTGCATTTGTTTGTCAGTTCCTAGACCTTCTACACTGCGTCAACATAAGAACGTCCTTTCCTAAAGCCGTACTGCATGTCCAACAGGCCGCCTTTCTCTTGAAGTTTATCCAGCAGTTTCTTGTTTAATATCTGCTCTTTGCACATAAACTTCCATGCACTTCTCTGGGCATTTGCAATAGCTGCCTTTAAGTCTATACGGCTTTGTTTGTAGTTTTCTGTCAGAGCGTCTACCTTATCCTGGTCTAGGCTGTTTTAACTAGGCTAAACTAATGAAAATTAATAAAAACTGTTGAAAATATTAATATATTGCATCAAAAACTTGTTTAATAACTGAATTAATTTATTCAGTCATTTAGTAGTTTAGAACTCAGCTAAATTTGGTTTGCAACTTAGCTAAATTATTAGAAATTAATAAAAACTTACAAAAATTTGTTTAGCTACTAAATATAAATTGTTCAGTAATTTAATGGTTTGCAGCTTTTCTAAATTTGGTTTGCAATTTAGCTAAATTATTTGAAATTAATAAAAACTTACAAAAAATTGTTAAGAAACTAAATATAACATGTTCAGTAATTTAATAGTTTGCAACTCGGCTAAATTTGGTTTGCAACTAGGTTAAATTATTGGAAACTGATTTAATTATTTTATCAGCTACTTGTTTAGCATAAATAGAATTTATTTAGTAATGTATTGGTTTGCAACTCGGCTAAATTTAGTTTGCAACTTGGCTAAACTATTGTAAGTTGATAAAAATTGAAAAAAGTACTTATTTATTACATCAAAACTTGCTAAACAACTAAATATAACTTATTTAGTCATTTGATGGTTTGTAACTTGGCTAAATTAATGAAAATTGATAAAACTTGTTAAGAATGATAATTTATTCCTTTTTAAACTTGCTAAGCAATTAAATATAATTTGTTTAGTAAATTAGTGGTTTGCAACTTGGTTAAATTTGGTTTGCAACTTGGCTTAATAATTGAAAATTGATAGAAACTGTTAGAAATATTAATATATTGCATCAAAAACTTGTTTAGTAACTTGTTCAGTTATTTAGTGGTTTGAAACTTGGCTAAATTTGATTTGCAACTCAGCTAAATTACTGGAAAATAATCAAAATTTGTTTAGCAAATAAATATTTTTTTTAGTAATTTAATGGTTTGCAACTCGGCTAAATTTTGTTTGCAGTTTGGCTAAATGATTGGAAACTGATTTATTTATTGCATCAGCAACTTGTTTAGCATACATATAATTCATTTAGTAATGTAGTGGTTTGCAACTTGGCTAAATTAATGAAAATTGATAGAAACTGTTGGAAATATTAATATATTGCATCAAAAATTTGTTTAATAACTGAATTAATTTATTCAGTCATTTTTTAGTTTAGAACTTAGCTAAATTTGGTTTGCAACTCAGCTAAATTATTAGAAATTAATAAAAACTCACAAAAAATTGTTTAGAAACTAAATATAAATTGTTCAGTAATTTAATAGTTTGCAGCTCGGCTAAATTTGGTTTGCAACTTGGTTAAATTATTGGAAACTGATTTATTTATTTTATCAGCAACTTGTATAGCATAAATAGAATTTATTTAGTAATGTATTGGTTTGCAACTCGGCTAAATTTAGTTTGCAACTTGGTTAAACTATTGGAAGTTGATAAAGATTTAAAAAAATACTTATTTATTGCATCAAAACTTGCTAAGCAACTAAATATAACTTATTTAGTCATTTGTTGGTTTGTTACTTGGCTAAATTAATGAAAATTGATAAAACTTGTTAAGAATGTTAATTTATTCCTTTTTAAAATTGCTAAGCTATTAAATATAATTTATTTAGTAAATTAGTGGTTTGCAACTCGGTTAAATTTGGTTTGCAACTTGGCTTAATTAATGAAAATTGATAGAAACTGTTGGAAATATTAATATATTGCATCAAAACTTGTTTAGTAACTTATTCAGTTATTTAGTGGTTTGGAACTTGGCTAAATTTGATTTGCAACTCAGCTAAATTACTGGAAAATAATCAAAATTTGTTTAGCAAATAAATATTTTTTTTAGTAATTTAATGGTTTGCAGCTCGGCTAAATTTTGATTGCAATTTAGTTAAACTATTAAAAACTGGTTTATTTATTGCATTAGCAACTTATTTAGCATAAATATATTTCATTCAGTAATGTAGTGGTTTGCAACTTGGCTAAATTAATAAAAAATGATCAATTTTGTTAGAAATATTAATAAATTGCTTCAAAAATTTGTTTAATAACTGAACTAGTTTATTCAGATATTTAATGGTTTGGAACTTGGCTGAATTTAGTTTGCAACTTACCTAAATTATTGCAAATTAATTAAAACTTTTAGAACAAATTGTTTTGCAACAAAATATAATTTGTCCAGTAATTTAATGGTTTGCAACTCGGCTAAATTTGGTTTGCAGCTTTGCTAAATTATTAGAAACTGATTTATTTGATGCACCAGCAACTTGTTTAGCATACATATAATTGATTCAGTAATGTAGTGGTTTGCAACTTGGCTAAATTAGTGAAAATTAATAAAAACTGTTAGAAATGTTAATATATTGCATCAAAAATTTGTTTAATAACTGAATTAAATTATTCAGTCATTTAGTAGTTTAGAACTTAGCTAAATTTGGTTTGCAACTTAGCTACATTATTAGAAATTAATAAAAACTTACAAAAAATTGTTTAGAAACTAAAAATAAATTGTTCAGTAATTTAATAGTTTGCAACTCGGCTAAATTTGGTTTGCAACTTGGTTAAATTATTGGAAACTGATTTATTTATTTTATCTGCAACTTGTTTAGCATAAATATATTTCATTCAGTAATGTAGTGGTTTGCAACTTGGCTAAATTAATAAAAAATGATTAACTTTGTTAGAAATATTAATATATTGCTCCAAAAATTTGTTTAATAACTGAACTAGTTTATTCAGAAATTTAATGGTTTGGAACTTGGCTGAATTTAGTTTGCAACTTACCTAAATTATTGCAAATTAATTAAAACTTTTAGAACAAATTGTTTTGCAACTAAATATAATTTGTCCAGTAATTTAATGGTTTGCAACTCGGCTAAATTTGGTTTGCAACTTTGCTAAATTATTAGAATCTGATTTATTTAATGCACCAGCAACTTGTTTAGCATACATATAATTCATTCAGTAATGTAGTGGTTTGCAACTTGGCTAAATTAATAAAAATTAATAAAAACTGTTGGAAATATTAATATATTGCATCAAAAACTTGTTTAATAACTGAATTAATTTATTCAGTCATTTAGTAGTTTAGAACTTAGCTAAATTTGGTTTGCAACTTAGCTAAATTATAAGAAATTAATAAAAACTTACAAAAAATTGTTTAGAAACTAAATATAAATTGTTCAGTAGTTTAATAGTTTGCAACTCGGTTAAATTTGGTTTGCAACTTGGTTAAATTATTGGAAACTGATTTATTTATTTTATCAGCAACTTGTTTAGCATAAATAGTTTTCATTTAGTAATGTATTGGTTTGCAACTCGGCTAAATTTAGTTTGCAACTTGGCTAAACTATTGGAAGTTGATAAAAATTAAAAAAAAATACTTATTTATTGCATCAAAACTTGCTAAGCAACTAAATATAACTTATTTAGTCATTCGATGGTTTGAAACTTCTCTAAATTAATGAAAATTGATAAAACTTGTTAAGAATGTTAATTTATTCCTTTTTAAACTTGCCAAGCAATTAAATATAATTTGTTTAGTAAATTAGTGGTTTGCAACTCTGTTAAATTTGGTTTGCAACTTGGCTAAATTAATAAAAATTGATAGAAACTGTTGGAAATATTAATAAATTGCATCAAAAACTTGTTTAGTAACTTATTCAGTTATTTAGTGGTTTGGAACTTGGCTAAATTTGATTTGCTACTCAGCTAAATTACTGGAAAATAATCAAAATTTGTTTAGCAACTAAATAATTTTTTTTAGTAATTTAATGGTTTGCAACTCGGCTAAATTTTGATTGCAATTTAGCTAAATTATTAAAAACAGATTTATTTATTGCATTAGCAACTTGTTTAGCATAAATATATTTCATTCAGTAATGTAGTGGTTTGCAACTTGGCTAAATTAATAAAAATTGATCATTTTTGTTAAAAATATAATAAACTGCTTCAAAAATTTGTTTAATAACTGAACTAGTTTATTCAGATATTTAATGGTTTGGAACTTGGCTAAATTTAGTTTGCAACTTACCTAAATTATTGCAAATTAATTAAAACTTTTAGAACAAATTGTTTAGCAAATAAATATAATTTGTCCAGTAATTTAATAGTTTACAACTCGGCTAAATTTGGTTTGCAACTTTGCTAAATTATTTGAAACTGATTTATTTAATGCACCAGCAACTTGTTTAGCATAAATATAATACATTCAGTAATGTAGTGGTTTGCAACTAGGCTAAACTAATGAAAATTAATAAAAACTGTTGAAAATATTAATATATTGCATCAAAAACTTGTTTAATAACTGAATTAATTTATTCAGTCATTTAGTAGTTTAGAACTTAGCTAAATTAGCAACTAAATATATTTTTTTAGTAATTTAATGGTTTGCAATTTGGCTAAATTTTGATTGCAATTTAGCTAAATTATTAAAAACTGATATTTATTGCAATAGCAACTTGTTTAGCATAAATATATTTCATTCAGTAATGTAGTGGTTTGCAACTTGGCTAAATTAATGAAAATTAATAAAAAGTGTTGGAAATATTAATATATTGCATCAAAAACTTGTTTATTAACTGAATTAATTTATTCAGTCATTTAGTAGTTTAGAACTTAGCTAAATTTGGTTTGCAACTTAGCTAAATTATAAGAAATTAATAAAAACTTACAAAAATTTGTTTAGAAACTAAATATAAATTGTTCAGTAATTTAATGGTTTGCAACTTGGCTAAATTTGGCTAAATTATTGGAAACTGATTTATTTATTTTATCAGCAACTTGTTTAGCATAAATAGAATTTATTTAGTAATGTATTGGTTTGCAACCTGGCTAAATTTGGTTTGCAACTTGGCTAAACTATTGGAAGTTGATAAAAATTGAAAAAAGTACTTATTTATTGCATCAAAACTTGCTAAACAACTAAATATAACTTATTCAGTCATTTGATGGTTTGTAACTTGGCTAAATTAATGAAAATTGATAAAACTTGTTAAGAATGTTAATTTATTCCTTTTTAAACTTGCTAAGCAATTAAATATAATTTGTTTAGTAAATTAGTGGTTTGCAACTCGGTTAAATTTGGTTTGCAACTTGGCTTAATTAATAAAAATTGATAGAAACTGTTAGAAATATTAATATATTGCATCAAAAACTTGTTTAGTAACTTATTCAGTTATTTAGTGGTTTGGAACTTGGCTAAATTTGATTTGCAACTCAGCTAAATTACTGGAAAATAATCAAAATTTGTTTAGCAAATAAATAATTTTTTTATTAATTTAATGGTTTGCAACTCGGCTAAATTTTGATTGCAATTTAGCTAAATTATTAAAAACTGATTTATTTATTGCATTAGCAACTTGTTTAGCATAAATATATTTCATTCAGTAATGTAGTGGTTTGCATCTTGGCTAAATTAATAAAAAATGATTAATTTTGTTAGAAATATTAATATATTGCTCCAAAAAATTGTTTAGTAACTGAACAAGTTTATTCAGATATTTAATGGTTTGGAACTTGTCTAAATTTAGTTTGCAATTTACCTAAATTGTTGGAAATTTTTTAAAACTTTTAGAACAAATTGTATAGCTACTAAATATAATTTGTCCAGTAATTTAATGGTTTGCAACTTGGCTAAATTTGGTTTGCAACTTTGCTAAATTATTAGAAACTGATTTATTTAATGCACCAGGAACTTGTTCAGCATAAATATAATTCATTCAGTAATGTAGTGGTTTGCAACTGGGCTAAATTAATGAAAATTAATAAAAACTGTTGAAAATATTAATATATTGCATCAAAAACTTGTTTAATAACTGAACTAATTTATTCAGTCATTTAGTAGTTTAGAAATTAGCTAAATTTGGTTTGCAACTTAGCTAAATTATAAGAAATTAATAAAAACTTACAAAAAATTGTTTAGAAACTAAATAAAAAATTGTTCAGTAATTTAATGGTTTGCAACTCAGCTAAATTTGGTTTGCAACTTGGTTAAATTATTGAAAACTGATTTATTTATTTTATCAGCAATTTGTTTAGCATAAAAAGAATTTATTAAGTAATGTATTGGTTTGCAACTCGGCTAAATTTAGTTTGCAACTTGGCTAAACTATTGGAAGTTAATAAAAATTAAAAAAAGTACTTATTTATTGCATCAAAACTTGCTAAACAACTAAATATAACTTATTTAGTTATTTGGTGGTTTGTAACTTGGCTAAATTAATGAAAATTGATAAAACTTGTTAAGAATGTTAATTTATTTCTTTTTAAACTTGCCAAGCAATTAAATATAATTTATTTAGTAAATTAGTAGTTTGCAACTCGGTTAAATTTGGTTTGCAACTTGGCTTAATTAATAAAAATTGATAGAAACTGTTTGAAATATTAATATATTGCATCAAAACTTGTTTAGTAACTTATTCAGTTATTTAGTGGTTTGGAACTTGGCTAAATTTGATTTGCAACTCAGCTAAATTACTGGAAAATAATCAAAATTTGTTTAGCAAATAAATAATTTTGTTAGTAATTTAATGGTTTGCAACTCGGCTAAATTTTGTTTGCAGTTTGGCTAAATTATTAAAAACTGATTTATTTATTGCATTAGCAACTAGTTTAGCATAAATATATTTCATTCAGTAATGTAGTGGTTTGCAACTTGGCTAAATTAATAAAAATTGAACATTTTTGTTAGAAATATTAATAAATTGCTTCAAAAATTTGTTTAGTAACTGAACTAGTTTATTCAGATATTTAATGGTTTGGAACTTGGCTGAATTTAGTTTGCAACTTACCTAAATTATTGCAAATTAATTATAACTTTTAGAACAAATTGTTTTGCAACTAAATATAATTTGTTCAGTAATTTAATGGTTTACAACTTAGCTAAATTTGGTTTGCAACTTTGCTAAATTATTAGAAACTGATTTATTTAATGCACCAGCAACTTGTTTAGCATATATATATAATTCATTCAGTAATGTAGTGGTTTGCAACTTGGCTAAATTAATGAAAATTAATAAAAACTGTTGGAAATGTTAATATATTGCATCAAAAATTTGTTTAATAACTGAATTAATTTATTCAGTCATTTAGTAGTTTAGAACTTAGCTAAATTTGGTTTGCAACTTAGCTAAATTATTAGAAATTAATAAAAACTTACAAAAATTTGTTTAGCTACTAAATAAAAATAGTTCAGTAATTTAATGGTTTGCAGCTCTTCTAAATTTGGTTTGCAACTTAGCTAAATTATTAGAAATTAATACAAATTTACAAAAAATTGTTTAGAAACTAAATATAAATTGTTCAGTAATTTAATGGTTTGCAACTCGGCTAAATTTGGTTTGCAACTTGGTTAACTGATTGGAAACTGATTTATTTATTTTATCAGCAACTTGTTTAGCATAAATAGAATTTATTTAGTAATGTATTGGTTTGCAACTTGGCTAAATTCAGTTTGTAACTTGGCTAAACTATTGGAAGTTGATAAAAATTGAAAAAAGTACTTATTTAATGCATCAAAACTTGCTAAACAACTAAATATAACTTATTTAGTCATTTGATGGTTTGTAACTTGGCTAAATTAATGAAAATTGATAAAACTTGTTAGGAATGTTAATTTATTTCTTTTTAAAATTGCTAAGCTATTAAATATAATTTGTTTAGTAAATTAGTGGTTTGCAACTCGGTTAAATTTGGTTTGCAACTTGGCTTAATTAATAAAAATTGATAGAAACTGTTAGAAATATTAATATATTGCATCAAAAACTTGTTTAGTAACTTATTCAGTTATTTAATGGTTTGGAACTTGGCTAAATTTGATTTGCAACTCAGCTAAATTACTGGAAAATAATCAAAATTTGTTTAGCAAATAAATAATTTTTTTAGTAATTTAATGGTTTGCAACTTGGCTAAATTTGGTTTGCAGTTTGGCTAAATGATTGGAAACTGATTTATTTATTGCATCAGCAACTTGTTTAGCATAAATATATTTCATTCAGTAATGTAGTGGTTTGCAACTTGGCTAAATTAATAAAAATTGATAATTTTTGTTAGAAATATTAATAAATAGCTTCAAAAATTTGTTTAATAACTGAACTAGTTTATTCAGATATTTAATGGTTTGGAACTTGGCTAAATTTAGTTTGCAACTTACCTAAACTATTGCAAATTAATTAAAACTTTTCGAACAAATTGTTTTGCAACTAAATATAATTTGTTCGGTAATTTAATGGTTTACAACTTGGCTAAATTTGGTTTGCAACTTTGCTAAATTATTAGAAACTGATTTATTTAATGCACCAGCAACTTGTTTAGCATAAATATAATTCATTCAGTAATGTAGTGGTTTGCAACTAGGCTAAACTAATGAAAATTAATAAAAACTGTTGAAAATATTAATATATTGCATCAAAAACTTGTTTAATAACTGAATTAATTTATTCAGTCATTTAGTAGTTTAGAACTTAGCTAAATTTGGTTTGCAACTTAGCTAAATTATTAGAAATTAATAAAAACTTACAAAAAGTTGTTTAGAAACTAAATATAAATTGTTCAGTAATTTAATGGTTTGCAACTCGGCTAAATTTGACTAAATTATTAGAAACTGATTTATTTATTTTATCAGCAACTTGTTTGGCATAAATAGAATTTATTTAGTAATGTATTGGTTTGCAACTCGGCTAAATTTAGTTTGCAACTTGGCTAAACTATTGAAAGTTTATAAAAATTGAAAAAAGTACTTATTTATTGCATCAAAACTTGCTAAACAACTAAATATAACTTATTTAGTCATTTGATGGTTTGTAACTTGGCTAAATTAATGAAAATTGATAAAACTTGTTAAGAATGTTAATTTATTCCTTTTTAAACTTGCTAAGCAATTAAATATAATTTGTTTAGTAAATTTGTGGTTTGCAACTCGGTTAAATTTGGTTTGCAACTTGGCTTAATTAATAAAAATTGATAGAAACTGTTAGAAATATTAATATATTGCATCAAAAACTTGTTTAGTAACTTATTCAGTTATTTAATGGTTTGGAACTTGGCTAAATTTGATTTTCAACTCAGCTAAATTACTGGAAAATAATCAAAATTTGTTTAGCAAATAAATATTTTTTTAGTAATTTAATGGTTTGCAACTCGGCTAAATTTTGTTTGCAGTTTGGCTAAATGATTGGAAACTGATTTATTTATTGCATCAGCAACTTGTTTAGCATACATATAATTCATTCAGTAATGTAGTGGTTTGCAACTTGGCTAAATTAATGAAAATTGATAGAAACTGTTGGAAATATTAATATATTGCATCAAAAATTTGTTTAATAACTGAATTAATTTATTCAGTCATTTAGTAGTTTAGAACTTAGCTAAATTTGGTTTGCAACTTAGCTAAATTATTAGAAATTAATAAAAACTTACAAAAAATTGTTTAGAAACTAAATATAAATTGTTCAGTAATTTAATAGTTTCCAGCTCGGATAAATTTGGTTTGCAACTTGGTTAAATTATTGGAAACTGATTTATTTATTTTATCTGCAACTTGTTTAGCATAAATAGAATTTATTTAGTAATGTATTGGTTTGCAACTCGGCTAAATTTAGTTTGCAACTTGGCTAAACTATTGGAAGTTGATAAAAATTGAAAAAAGTACTTATTTATTGCATCAAAACTTGCTAAACAACTAATTATAACTTATTTAGTCATTTGATGGTTTGTAACTTGGCTAAATTAATGAAAGTTGATAAAACTTGTTAAGAATGTTAATTTATTCCTTTTTAAATTTGCCAAGCAATTAAATATAATTTGTTTAATAAATTAGTAGTTTGCAACTTGGCCTAATTAATAAAAATTGATAGAAACTGTTGGAAATATTAATATATTGCATCAAAACTTGTTTAGTAACTTATTCAGTTATTTTGTGGTTTGGAACTTGGCTAAATTTGATTTACAACTCAGCTAAATTACTGGAAAATAATCAAAATTTGTTTAGCAAATAAATATTTTTTTTAGTAATTTAATGGTTTGCAACTCGGCTAAATTTTGTTTGCAATTTGGCTAAATTATTAAAAACTGATTTATTTATTGCATTAGCAACTTGTTTAGCATAAATATATTTCATTCAGTAATGTAGTGGTTTGCAACTTGGCTAAATTAATAAAAAATTATCAATTTTGTTAGAAATATTAATATATTGCTCCAAAAAATTGTTTAGTAACTGAACTAGTTTATTCATATATTTAATGGTTTGGAACTTGGCTGAATTTAGTTTGCAACTTACCTAAATTATTGCAAATTAATTAAAACTTTTGGAACAAATTGTTTTGCAACTAAATATAATTTGTCCAGTAATTTAATGGTTTGCAACTCGGCTAAATTTGGTTTGCAACTTTGCTAAATTATTAGAAACTGATTTATTTAATGCACCAGCAACTTGTTTAGCATAAATATAATTCATTCAGTAATGCAGTGGTTTGCAACTTGGCTAAATTAATGAAAATTAATAAAAAGTGTTTGAAATATTAATATATTGCATCAAAAACTTGTTTATTAACTGAATTAATTTATTCAGTCAAGTAGTAGTTTAGAACTTAGCTAAATTTGGTTTGCAACTTAGCTAAATTATTGCAAATTAGTTAAAACTTTTAGAACAAATTGTTTTGCAACTAAATTTAATTTGTTCAGTAATTTAATGGTTTACAACTCGGCTTAATTTGGTTTGCAACTTTGTTAAATTATTCGAAATTAATAAAAACTTACAAAAAATTGTTTAGAAACTAAATATAAATTGTTCAGTAATTTAATGGTTTGCAACTTGGCTAAATTTGGCTAAATTATTGGAAACTGATTTATTTATTTTATCAGCAACTTGTTTAGCATAAATAGAATTTATTTAGTAATGTATTGGTTTGCAACCTGGCTAAATTTAGTTTGCAACTTGGCTAAACTATTGGAAGTTGATAAAAATTGAAAAAAGTACTTATTTATTGCATCAAAACTTGCTAAACAACTAAATATAACGTATTTAGTCATTTGGTGGTTTGTAACTTGGCTAAATTAATGAAAATTGATAAAACTTGTTAGGAATGTTAATTTATTCCTTTTTAAACTTTCTAAACAATTAAATATAATTTGTTTAGTAAATTAGTGGTTTGCAACTCGGTTAAATTTAGTTTGCAACTTGGCTTAATTAATGAAAATTGATAGAAACTGTTGGAAATATTAATATACTGCATCAAAAACTTGTTTAGTAACTTATTCAGTTATTTAGTGGTTTGGAACTTGGCTAAATTTGATTTGCAACTCAGCTAAATTACTGGAAAATAATCAAAATTTGTTTAGCAAATAAATATTTTTTTTAGTAATTTAATGGTTTGCAACTCGGCTAAATTTTGATTGCAATTTAGCTTAATTACGGGAAAATAATACAAATTTGTCTAGCAACTAAATATATTTTTTTAGTAATTTAATGGTTCGCAACTCAGCTAAATTTTGTTTGCAGTTTGGCTAAATGATTGGAAACTGATTTATTTATTGCATTAGCAACTTGTTTAGCATAAATATATTTTATTCAGTAATGTTGTGATTTGCAACTTGGCTAAATTAATGAAAATTGATAAATTTTGTTAGAAATATTAATATATTGCTCCAAAAAATTGTTTAGTAACTGAACTAGTTTATTCAGATATTTACTGGTTTGGAACTTGGCTGAATTTAGTTTGCAACTTACCTAAATTGTTGGAAATTAATTAAAACTTTTAGAACAAATTGTTTAGCAACTAAATATAATTTGTTCAGTAATTTAATGGTTTGCAACTTTGCTAAATTAATTGAAACTAATTTATTTAATGCACCAGCAACTTGTTTAGCATAAATATAATTCATTCAATAATGTAGTGGTTTGCAACTTGGCTAAATTAATGAAAATTAATAAAAACTGTTGGAAATATTAATATATTGCATCAAAAATTTGTTTAATAACTGAATTAATTTATTCAGTTATTTAGTAGTTTAGAACTTAGCTAAATTTGGTTTGCAACTTAGCTAAATTATTAGAAATTAATAAAAACTTACAAAAAATTGTTTAGAAACTAAATATAAATTGTTCAGTAATTTAATGGTTTGCAACTCGGCTAAATTTGGCTAAATTATTGGAAACTGATTTATTTATTTTATCAGCAACTTGTTTAGCATAAATAGAATTTATTTAGTGATGTATTGGTTTGCAACTCGGCTAAATTTAGTTTGCAACTTGGTTAAACTATTGGAAGTTGATAAAAATTGAAAAAAGTACTTATTTATTGCATCAAAACTTGCAAAACAACTAAATATAACTTATTTAGTCATTTGATGGTTTGTAACTTGGTTAAATTAATGAAAATTGATAAAACTTGTTAAGAATGTTAATTTATTCCTTTTTAAACTTGCTAAGCAATTAAATATAATTTGTTTAGTAAATTAGTGGTTTGCAACTCGATTAAATTTGGTTTGCAACTTGGCTTAATTAATGAAAATTGATAGAAACTGTTGGAAATATTAATATATTGCATTTAGTAACTTATTCAGTTATTTAGTGGTTTGGAACTTGGCTAAATTTGATTTGCAACTCAGCTAAATTACTGGAAATTAATCAAAATTTGTTTAGCAAATAAATATTTTTTTTAGTAATTTAATGGTTTGCAACTCGGCTAAATTTGGTTTGCAACTTAGCTAAATTATTAGAAATTAATAAAAACTTACAAAAAATTGTTTAGAAACTAAATATAAATTGTTCAGTAATTTAATGGTTTGCAACTCGGCTAATTTTGGTTTGCAACCAAACTGATTTATTTATTTTATTAGCAACTTGTTTAGCATAAATATATTTCATTCAGTAATGTAGTGGTTTGCAACTTGGCTAAATTAATAAAAATTGATCATTTTTGTTAGAAATATTAATAAATTGCTTAAAAAATTTGTTTAGTAACTGAACTAGTTTATTCAGATATTTAATGGTTTGAAACTTGGCTAAATTTAGTTTGCAACTTACCTAAATTATTGCAAATTAATTAAAACTTTTAGAACAAATTGTTTTGCAACTAATTATAATAAAAACTTACAAGAAATTGTTTAGAAACTAAATATAAATTGTTCAGTAATTTAATGGTTTACAACTCGGCTAAATTTGGTTTGCAACTTGGTTAAATTATTGGAAACTGATTTATTTATTTTATCAGCAACTTGTTTAGCATAAATAGAATTTATTTAGTAATGTATTGGTTTGCAACTCTTCTAAATTTAGTTTGCAACTTGGCTTAACTATTGAAAGTTGATAAAAATTGAAAAAAAGTACTTATTTATTGCATCAAAACTTGCTAAACAACTAAATATAACTTATTTAGTCATTTGATGGTTTGTAACTTGGCTAAATTAATGAAAATTGATAAAACTTGTTAGGAATGTTAATTTATTCCTTTTTAAACTTGCTAAACAATTAAATATAATTTGTTTAGTAAATTAGTGGTTTGCAACTCGGTTAAATTTAGTTTGCAACTTGGCTTAATTAATGAAAATTGATAGAAACTGTTGGAAATATTAATATATTGCATCAAAACTTGTTTAGTAACTTATTCAGTTATTTAGTGGTTTGGAACTTGGCTAAATTTGATTTGCATCTCAGTTAAATTACTGGAAAATAATCAAATATTTTTTAGCAAATAAATAATTTTTTTAGTAATTTAATGGTTTGCAACTCGGCTAAATTTGGTTTGCAACTTAGCTAAATTACTGGAAAATATTTAAAACTGTTGGAAATATTATTATATTGCATTAAAAACTTGTTTAGTAACTGAATTAGTTTATTCAGTCTTTTAGTAGTTTAGAACTAGGCTAAATTTGATTTGCAACTCAGCTAAATTACGGGAAAATAATAAAAATTTGTCTAACAACTAAATATATTTTTTTAGTAATTTAATGGTTTGCAACTTGGCTAAACTGCCAAACTGCAATTTTGGCTAAATGATTGGAAACTGATTTATTTATTGCATTAGCAACTTGTTTAGCATAAATATATTTCATTCGGTAATGTAGTGGTTTGCAACTTGGCTAAATTAATGAAAATTAATATAAACTGTTGGAAATATTATTATATTGCATCAAAAACTTGTTTAGTAATTGAATTAGTTTATTTAGTCTTTTAGTGGTTTGGAACTAGGCTAAAATTGATTTGCAACTCAGCTAAATTACGGGAAAATAATAAAAATTTGTCTAGCAACTAAATATATTTTTTAGTAATTTAATGGTTTGCAACTTGGCTAAATTTTGATTGCAATTTGGCTAAATTATTAAAAACTGATTTATTTATTGCATTAGCAACTTGTTTAGCATAAATATATTTCATTCAGCAATGTAGTGATTTGCAACTTGGTTAAATTAATAAAAAATGATCAATTTTGTTAGAAATATTAATATATTGCTCCAAAAAATTGTTTAGTAACTGAACTAGTTTATTCATATATTTAATGGTTTGGAACTTGGCTGAATTTAGTTTGCAACTTACCTAAATTGTTGGAAATTAATTAAAACTTTTAGAACAAATTGTTTAGCAACTAAATATAATTTGTCCAGTAATTTAATGGTTTGCTACTCGGCTAAATTTGGTTTGCAACTTTGCTAAATTATTAGAAACTGATTTATTTAATGCACCAGCAACGTGTTTAGCATAAATATAATTCATTCAGTAATGTGGTGGTTTGCAACTTGGTTAAATTAATGAAAATTAATAAAAACTATTAGAAATATTAATATATTGCATCAAAAACTTGTTTAATAACTGAATTAATTTATTCAGTCATTTAGTAGTTTAGATCTTAGCTAAATTTGGTTTGCAACTTAGCTAAATTATTAGAAATTAATAAAAACTTAATAAAACTTGCCCAATTGGACACTAACTTTAACATATTGTACATCATTTTAAAGCTACTTTTTTGGACTTTAATATATTAAAATAAAATATTTTTGTTTGAGCTTTAGTTTGCAAAATATTTTAAAAAATTTGATTAATTTTGATTTGAGCCAAATATGCAATGTTGCCATAACTTGCTTAATTCAACATCAACCTTAACATATTTTATATGATTTTAAAGCAAATTTTGTGTCGTTTAATTTATTTAAATAATATTTATTTGTTTGAGCTATAATTCGCAAATTATTTCAAAAACTTTGATTAATTTTGATTTAAGCCAAACAAGCAATGTTGCTATAACTTGCTTAATTTAACGCCAACTTTAACATATTTTATATTATTATAAAGCAAATTTTGTGCACTTTAATTTATTTAAAAAAATTAATTGTGTTTGAGCTAAAGTTTTCGATTTATTTTGAAAATATTGATCAATTTTGATTTTAGCCAAATATACAAAGTTGCCATAATTCACTTAATTTAGCACCAACTTTAACATGTTTTACATCATTTTAAAGCCAATTTTATGGACTTTAATATATGTAAACAAAATATTTTTATTTGGTAAAAGTTTGCAATTTATTTTGAAAATTTTGATTAATTTTGTTATTATACAAACAAGCAATGTTGCCATAACTTGCTTAATTTAACATTAACCTTAACATGTCATACATCATTTTAAAGAAAATTTTATGGAAGTTAATTTATTTAAATAAAATATTTGAGTTTGAGCTATAGTTTGCAATTTAATTTAAAAATTTTGATTAATTTTAATTTTAGCCAAATATACAATGTTGCCATATCTTGTATAATTTAACACCAACTTCAACATATTTTACATCATTTTAAAGCAAATTGTATGGACTTTAATTTATTTAAATAAAAATTTTATGTTTGAGCTATAATTTGCAATTTATTTTGAAAATTTTGATTAATTTTAATTTTAGCCAAATATATAATGTTGCCATAACTTTTATAATTTAACACTACCTCCAACATATCTTACATCATTTTAAAGAAAATTTTGTGTGCTTTAATTTATTTAAATAAAATATTTGTGTTTAAGCTATAATTTGCGATATATTCTAAACATTTTGATCAATTTTGATTTTAGCCAAACAAGCAATGTTGCCATAACTTGCTTAATTTAACACTAACCTTAACAAATTTGATATCATTTTAAAGCAAATTTTATGGACTTTAATTTATTTAAATAAAACATTTGTGTTTAAGCTTAAACTTGCCATTTATTTTGAAAATTTTGCTCAACTTTGATTTAAGCCAAATAAACAGAGTTGCCACAACTTACCTAATTTCATTTTAAATAAATCAATATTTTAATAAATTATTTATTAATACGGTTCTCAATTAGTTGAGTAAAGCAATTTTATAATGTTAACAAATATTAATAATACATTTAGTAAAAACTTGTAACAGCGTCCTTGCTAGAAAAAAAAAAACCAGGAAAAAACAAACAAGCAGTTTATTGGTGAAATCTTACTTGCGCACGCAAATAAAACAGCCTAGACCAGGATAAGGTAGACGCTCTGACAGAAAACTACAAACAAAGCCGTATAGACTTAAAGGCAGCTATTGCAAATGCCAAGAGAAGTGCATGGGAGTTTATGTGCAAGGAGCAGATATTAAACAAGAAACTGCTGGATAAACTTCAAGAGAAAGGCGGCCTGTCGGACATGCAGTACGGCTTTAGGAAAGGACGTTCTTATGTTGACGCAGTGTAGAAGGTCCAGGAACTGACAAACAAATGCAGAGCGGATAAGAAATTTGTGATTTTTGACATAAAAAATGCGTTCAACTCCGCACGCTGGGTCGACATAGTAGAATTATTGCAGGGTTTTAGTATATCAAACTACTTAATAAAGATAAAGTGCAGCTATTTGGAAAATTGCAATTTGTTAATAGGAAATAGTCTCAAAATGGAAGAGACTACTGGTGTCCCACAAGGATCAGTCAAAGGTCCAACTCTAAGGAACGTTAATTATGACGGAGTGTTAAAGCTGAAGATGCCTAGCAATAATAGGCTTATAGGCTACGCGGATGATGTGGCAATGGTTGTTGTAGCAAAGGAACTGGTTCAAGATGTCGAATGGGCAGCTTGAAAAATTACAAAATAGTTGGACAAAAAGAAGCTTAAACTTGCAGCTAATTAAACAAAAGTTGTTATTTTTTTTCAAGTTGACGGCTCCATAATTACTAGTCAAAACTTTTTAAAATACCAAGGTATCACCTTTGCCTATAACATGAACATGGGCCCTCACATTGCAAAGGCCGCAAACAGAGCGGACAAAACGGCTGCTTCTTTAGGTAGACTGATGCCCAACATAGGTGGATTTAAAGAAGGAAAAAGATAGGCGCTGAGCAGCGTTGTATCCTCTATAGTCTTATATGAAATCTACAAAAAGAAGTACTGCGAGATACTACAGCGCTCGCAAAGAAAGGTTGCCATAGGCAAGGTAGGCAATACAGCTGATTGCCGGAACTATTCCGTTGCACCTGCTGGTTGTGGAACGGTCATACAAATCCTGCAGTCTAAATAGTGGTCATTTTAATTTTTTAGAAATATTTTGTCTTCTTTCAGTTTTTGTGCTGTAAATAAGCAAAAAATAGTCAAAAATCATATTCAAAAAGTTTTATTTTATACAAAATTTACCGTAGAACACGATCCCGCTTTTGGTTTTTTTTAATTTTTCGCGAAAAATAAAAAAAATTACCATTTTATCAAAAATTTGATATCTTTGATTCCGATACACCTAGAAAAATTTGAACATGATACTCCTGAAACATAGTATTTTTGATTCCAAAACTAAAAAAAAAATACTGAATTAGCTTGCTCTAGAGTAAAATACAGCACATAATTGCTAAATATGCGTTACTTTTAAGCGATTTTGCTCTGATTTTCAGTAATTTTATTAATTTTTCGGCTTCTTTCAGAAAAATGTTTAAAAATGAACACAAAGATTGCGTTTTTTGCTTATCCTAAAAAATTGAAATGCCGCCATTTTCACTGTATTGCTCGTAGAAATCTAAAATTTTAGGAACTCTCATATTGTGGTACCCCAAATATGTATACAAAAATTTGAGCAAAATCGAAGATGTCGATGTGGGGACGATTGTACGAACTATCGTGTTATGGTTTAAGCAAACTTAAATCTATTTACAAACCAAATTTCAATAATTTATATTAAATCGTTTATAAGTTACAGACAGTTAAGTAAACTTTAGATAATAAGTGTTTTATTGAATGCAAACAAATTTATTTAAAGCATTTTTTAAGTAGACTTTTAGTTGATAAATAAGTATTATTACTATTTGTTTGATTATTTCTAATCAAGGAATTAAATTCATTAATGGATTTAAAATATTTAAAAAAAATTGTTTTTGAATCAATCACAAAGCAATCAACATTGAAATATAAACAGAGATAATATGATATCATTAGATAACAATATTACTCACATTTGATAACGGCAGAAATAAGGCGAAACTCAATTGCAAAAGATGGGAAATTTGTATAAACTGGTTTACATTTTTATCCTTCTTTATAATTATACTTCATTAATATTTGTTGATGGATTATTAGGTAAGTATTCAAAATGTTAACTAATGAATAATTATAAGTAAAATATTATTTTAGAAGCGGTAACAGATGCTAATGTAATTATATTCAATGAGACTCATTTGAAATTGAATTGGACTTATCCGGGAACTGAAAAAGAAGTTGGTTTTAATATTTTAAAATCAGCTGTCGAAAATGTTATCATAAATAATAAAACTGTCCAAAATGGGACATTTTACACCAACAAAACTGAATATTATGACGCAAGTATTTTCAAAATTTGTGTTGACAATTACTTTATAATCAACTAATATTACTTTAGGAGTATAGTGAAGGAGTTCGATACTACTACAGAATTGAAAGTTGTTACAATACAACTTATTGCAAACTTCCAAAGAATATATTTATAAATACTCCAATTAACTTAAATTTAAACATAACCGGATGCACTGATAATAAATTTAATTACTTAGATTCTAAAAAAATCATTCAAGGGTAACTAACCAGCTTAAAGCAAGATTGTATTCTAATTATAATAATTTTAGAAACACATTTATATGCCTTTCAACTAATCCTTTGTTAACTAATGATGAGATCTGCAATAATAGTATTTATCCAACTCAAGAAACAGATAAACTAAAACCGTGCAATACCACAGGCAATGAAATGAGTTGTAATGCTAATTATACTATTTACGGATTTGTTAGAAACCCAACATCAGATAATAATTATACATTAATATTTAACCTCACAAAAGTTTCTGAAAATTTAACAATTACAACTGTTACAACTAAAAACTCAAATGGCAGTGTAGAAGAATCATCATCAACTCTATTGATTGTCATTATAGTGCTTATTATTATTATACTGATAACAGTTTTGGGAATCATATTTTATCTAAAAAAGTAAGTAAACAATGGATTTGTAGTATAAATTACAAAATCAATTTTTAGGTACAAGAATACGAAGAAAGATATTGAAATCACTGAAATTGAAACTGAAATGGTGAGTAACAAAACCTTGTCTAAAATTAAAAACTTTGGCATAAAATTTAGAGAAAAAGCCAAAGTTTATCTTATTTTAATCAGCAAAAACCGGCTTGAATGTTACAAATGTTTACTCAAACTAACAAAATTCGACCTGCAAATGATAAATCCGGCTTAAAGTTTTAAAATCCGGCCATTTATCTTGTTTTTATCAACAAAAATTAGCTTAAATGTTATAAATATTTACTCAAACTAACCAAATTAATGTAACTGTCAAAAATGAAACAAAACTGTAAATATTGTTATAAAACTGTCAAACAATCTTACAAAATCTGTCAAAAAAGACAATAAAACTGTCAAAAATTTGTCAAAACCATGCAAACTGTCAAGTTGTGTAAATTGTTAATAAAACTATCAAAAAATTACAAAACTATCAAAAAACTTTGTTCAGAAACTTTTAAAAAGTAATGAAACTGTCAACATTTATACAAGTTGTCAAAAAGGAAAGTAAATTGTAAAAAAATGACATAAAACTGTCAAAATTATTTAAAAAGCAATGTATTTGTCAAAAATTAGATAAAAATGTCAAAAAATGTTAATTAAACTGTAAAAAAATGTTATTTGTTAAAAACTGCATAAAACTGTCAAAAAAGTGATGTAGCTGTCTAAAAATGATGTACATTGTTTAAAAAACTAAAAAAAGTAATGTAAACTGTCAAAAATGACATGAAACTGTCAACATTTTTAAAAAACTGCTAAAAACGGTTAACAATAATTTTTTAAAGTTTCTTGAGGTTAAATTAAAAATGAATGCTTCGAATGTATATTCACGCAGCACGTGAGGTATGCGTTTCCTACAATACTAAAAAGGCGCAGCGCGCGAAGATATTATTCTGCTTCCTGACTCTACCGTAAAAGTCAATGTCTCTTTAGAATACTGACGGAACAATCAATTATTGTTAACAATTTCATGTTAGTTAGCTTAAATCACTTATTGAAAACTTTCAGTGAAATTTAATTCTCTACAAAATTTGTTAAAATCATTTTGCATACGACCAACCTAAACAATTTTAAAAGCAAAAAACTACCCTAACATCAATTCTGCATGAATTTTTATCAAAAACTCGCCTATTACGAATTGAATAACAGTTTGAATGTTGTAAGCGTGTAGTTTAGATTGGTGTTGCCTACCCATCCGCTCAAGTGTTTGTGATTAAATTTTTTAAACAACAACACTTGGGTAAGTGGGCAGGAACTAAGTTCAATTGTTGTAGGCGCTTAATTTGAAATGAAGTTGACCACCCACCAGCTTGAATGTTTTTGATCAATCTTTTTTAACACAAACACTTGGGTGGGTGGGCGAGAACTGAGTTTAAAATTTTTGGGCGTCTGGTTTGGGTTGGAGTTGCCCGCCCACCCACCCGAGTGTTTATAATCAATTTTCTTTACCACAAACACTTGGGCGGGTGGGCGGGAACTAAGTTCAAATGTTGTGGACGTGTGTTTTGGAATAGTGTTGCCCACCCACCCGCCCAAGTATTTGTGATCCAATTTCTTAATCACCAACACTTGGGTGGGTGGGCGGAAACTAAACCTAAATTCTGTGGGCAAATGATTTGGATTAAAGTTGAAAACCCACCCGCCCGAGTGTTTTTGAACAAATTTCTTTAACACCAACACTTGGGTGGGTGTGCGGGAACTAAGTTTAAATATTGTGGACGCTTGATTTGGATTAGAGTTGCCCTCCCGCCCGCCCAAATATTATTGATAAATTTTATTCAACACAAACACTTGGGGGATGGGTGGAAACTGAGTTTAAAATTTTTGAGCGTGTGGTTTAGGTTGGAGTTGCCCGTCTACCCGCCCGAGTGTTTGTGATCAATTTTCTTTTACCGCAACACTTAGGCGGGTGGGCGGAAACTAAATTCAAATTTTGTGAGCTCGTGATTTAGATTGGAGATGCCCACCCACTCGCCCGAGTGTTTATGATCAATTTTCTTTACCACAAACACTTTGGTGGATAAGTGGAAACTAAGTTCAAATGTTGTAAGCGCTTAATTTGAAATGGAGTTGACCACCCACCCGCCTGAATGTTATTGATAAATTTTTTTCAACACAAACACTTGGGGGTGGTGGGAAAATGAGTTTAAAACTTTTGGGCGTGTGGTTTGGGTTGGAATTGGCCCCCCAACCGCCCGAGTGTTTACGATCAATTTTCTTTACCACAAATACTTAGGCGGGTGGGCGAGAACTAAGTTCAAATGTTGTGGACGTGTGTTTTGGAGTAATAGTGCCCACCCACCCGCCCTAGTGTTTGTGATTCAATTTTGTATTTACCAACATTTGGGTGGGTGGGCGGAAAGTAAACATAAATGCTGTGGGCGCCTGATTTAGATTGGAGTTGAAAATCCACCCACCAGAGTTTTTTTGAACAAATTTTTTGAACACCAACACTTGGGTGGGTGTGCGGGAACTAAATTCAAACGTTGTAGCCGTATAGTTTAGATTGAAGTTGCCCTCCCACTCGCCCAAGTGTTTGTGATAAAATTTCTTACTTAAATTGGTAGGCGGAAACTTAATTTAAAAGTTGTGGGTGTGTGGTTTAGATTGAAGTTGCCCACCCACCCGCCCAAGTGTTTGTGATAAAAAAAACCACAAATACTTGAGTGTGTGGACGGAAACTAAGTTTATTGTTGTGGGCGTGTGATTTGGGTTAGAATGACCTCAAACCTCAAAATCACATCAAATTTCATAATTACCTTAAATTTAACATATCCTAACCTTACTTAACCAAAAATTGACTTCAACCCTTAAAATGTTAGGTTAGTTTAAGTTAGGTTATGTTAGGTTTAAGGTTAATTTGGGCTCAAACCTCAAGTCATTTTGAGGTTTAAAGTTATTTTAAGGTTTAAGGTCAATGTTAAGTTAGTTTAAGTTAGGTTAGGTTTAAGGTCATTTTGGGCTCATACCCCAAAATGATCTTAAACCTAACCTAACCTAACTTTTAAAGTGGGCTCAAACCCCAAAATAACCTTAAACCTAACCTAACCTAACTTTTAAACTAACCTAACATTAACCTTAAACCTTAAAATGATTTTAAACTTCAAATTGACATTAAACTTCAATTTCATTAAACCTAACCTAACTCAAAACTCAAAAAGACTTCAAATTAACCTTAAATTGACATTAAATCTTAACATGACTTCCAACGTCAAAATGACCTGAAACCTAACCTAACCTAAAATTTACCCTAAACCTTAAAATGACCTCAAACCTCATTTTGACCTCAAACCTATCTTAGCCTAATTTAAAATTTACCACAAACCTCAAAATTACCTTAAGCCTAACCGAATCCTAACCTAACCTAAAATTGACCTCAAACCTTAAAATAACTTCAATCTTCAAAATGACTTTAAACGTAACCTAACTCAAAATTGATCACAAATCTTAATATGACTTTAAACTAAAAACTAACCTAACCTAACTTAACCTAACCTATATATGATTTCAAACCTCAAAATGACATCAAACTTCAAAATGACTTTAAACCTAACCTAATCTAACATTGACTTCAAACCTTAAAATGATTTTAAAATTTAAAATGATCTCAAAATGACCTCAAACCTCAATTTTTGGTGTTGGATCAGAAACACTTGGGTGGGTGGGCGGGAACTAAGTTCAAATGTTGTGGACAATTGGTTTGGATTAGTGTTGTCCACCCAACATAAAATTGTTAAAAATATTACCTTAAAACTTAAAAAAATACTTAAACTGTCAACAATCTTCCAAAAACTAACAAAATCAACATAAAATTGTCAAAAATTTAAAAAAATATTTAAAACTATCAATAATAAAAAAAAAATCCAAAAATTGTTAAGAGTAGTACAATAACTCTTAAAAACATAAAACTAACAAAAAAAATTACAAAAACTGTCAAAAAAACATAAAAATGTCAAAAATCATACAAAAACTGTCAAAAACAAGATGAAACTGTCAAAAATCTTTGAAAAACGACTTAAAATTGTTAAAATTCTTTAATAAACCATCAAAAAAACAACCAAAAATTAAAAAAAATGTAAAAATCTTACAGAAATGGTATAAAACAGTCAAAAATCTTACAAAATTGACATGTTTACAGTCAAAAATCTTAAAATATAGTCAAAAACAACAAAAAATTGTCAAAAATTGATCAAAAACGACATGAAACAGTCAAAAACTTTACAAAATAATATATCCTTTAAAAATTGTTAAAAATCTTACAAGAACTGTCAAAAATTTTACATATATTGTCAAAAATATCATAAAACTTTCTTAACTGAAACTGACTAAAATCTTACAAAAAGACATAAAATTGTCAAAAATCTTACAAAAACTGTCAAGAAAGACATTAATTTGTTAAAAGTATTACAAAAACAACATATATTAATTTTTGACAGTTTATCATCAATTTGATAGTTAGAGTAACATTTTAATGTTTTTAACAACTTGACAGTTCAACAATTTGACATAAAATATTTTTGACTGTTCAATTATCTGATAGCTACTTGACAGTTTAACTAATTGACATAAGACGCTTTTAACAGTTCAACTATTTGACATAAGTACATTTATTCGGTTATTTAATGGTTTGCAACTTAGCTAAATATAGTTTGCAACTAAGCTAAATTAACATTTATTTATAAAACCGTTAATATTATTAATTTATTGCATCAAAAATCTAATTAGAGTCTAAATATAATTTATTTAATACTTTTATGGTTTGCAACTTGGCTAAATATGATTTCCTACTAAGCTAAATTAACATTTATTGATGAAAACTGTTAATATAATTAATTTATTGCTTCGAAAACTTGTTTAGCGTCTAAATATAATTTATCTAATACTTTAATGGTTTGCAACTTGGCTAAATTTGGTTATTAAGTTTTATTAATGAAAATTAATAATTAATTAATTTATTGCATCAAAAACTTGTTTTACGTCTAAATATAGTTTATCCAATACTTAATGGTTTGCAACTTGGCTAAATTTGGTTTGCAACTTAGTTATATTAATAAAAATAAATATAGTTTGTTAAAAATTTTAATTAATTGCATTACAAAAGTTATTTTCCTCTTACATACATTTATTCGGTAATTCAATGGTTTGCAACTTGGCTTAATATGGTTTGCGACTGAGTTAAATCAAAATTTATTAATAAAAACTGTATATATAGTTAATTTATTGCATCAAAAACTTGTTTAGAGTCTTAATATAATTTATTTAATACTTTAATGGTTTGCGACTTGGTTAAATATGATTTGCAAGTTAGTTATATTAATAAAAATTGATTAAGTTTGTTAAAAACTGTAATTACACAACACAATAGATAGTTTGCACTTAAATACATTTATTTGATAATTTAATGGTTTGCAACTCGGCTAAATATGGTTTGTGACTAAGCTAAATCAATATTTATTGATGAAAACTGTTAATATAATTTATTTATTGCATCAAAAACTTGTTTTTTGTTGAAAATATAAGTTATTCAATACTTTAATGGTTTGCAACTTAGCTAAATATGATTTGCAACTTAGTTATATTAATGAAAATTGATAAAGTTTGTTAGGAACTTTAATTAATTTCATTACAAAATGTATTTTGCAGTTAAATACATTTAATTGGTAAATTAATGGTTTGCAACTCGGCTAAATTTGATTTGCAACTTGGCTGAATCAATGATTATTGATAATAAATAAAAAGGTCATTAATTGCAATAAAACTTTGTTTTGCGTTTAATTATAATTTATTCAATAATTTTATGGTTTGCAGCTCCGCTAAGCATGGTTTGAAACTTTGCTAAATTAACTAATGTTAAAAAATGTGAAATAGTATATTATGTATCAAGGGCAGGAAAGCACTGTTTGTAGCACGCCGCTGTTTGCCCGCCCAACACTTGGGTGGGCGGGCAGGACACTGATTGGCGCTCAGTAATTTTGACTAAAAATTTCGCTCACCTACCCAAGTGTCTGTGATCTAATTTTTTGCTCACAAACACTTAGATGGGTGGGTGGGTGGGCAACACTAATCTAAACCACACGCCCACAACCTCTAAACTTAGTTCCCGCCCACCTACCCAAGTATTTGTGAGCAAGAATTTGAGTCACAAACATTTGGGTGGGTAGGGAATTAAAGTCAAAATTACTGTCCGGCAATCAGTGCACTGAACTCCCATTCAAGTGTTTGTGATCTATTTTCTTGCTTACAAACATTTGAGTGGGTATGTGGTCAACACTAATCCACACCACACGCCCACCACATCTAAACTTAGATTACAAACACTTGGGTAGGTAAGCGGAATTTTTAGTCAAAATTACTGTCTGTTAATCAGTGCTCTGCCCGCCCACCCAAGTGTTTGGGAGCAAGAAATTAGATCACAAACTCTTAAACGGGTGAGCGGGAAGTACAATCAAAATTACTGTCCGGCAATCAATTGTTTTGTTTGCCCATCCACATGTTTGTATTTAAGAAATTGGATTACAAATACTTGCGTGGGCGGCCCGGGCATTGATTGTCGGATAGTATTTTTAACTGGAATTTTTGCTCACCTACTCTTGCATAACCTAAAAAATGCTAAAATTTAAATCTGTCACTTTGCAATTGACAAATAAGGTCTGGCTCTTGCGTAACCTTAAAACTTTTACATAATTGTGTCACGGTACGCACTTAACCTAAAATTTGTTGACATTTAATTTGTCGTAAATTTAATTTAACCTATTCATGTTAAATTATTACCAATTTTAATAAATTTTACAGAGTTGGTACTTATGATATTGACTTATATTAGTACTTAACTGTATCAATTTCCAATGAAGCGTTCAGAAGTTATGATTATTTGAAGCAACATGTTGGAAGCTAAACTCAGGTTACTTAAGTCAAATAATTTAAGATTATATTAAATTGAGCTTACCGATTTAAACAAATTTTGCAGAGATGGTATTAATAATATTAAACTATATTGGTACCAAATTGCATCAATTTTCAATTAAGGTATGAACTTTTAAGCAACAATACTAACATAACCTAAAAAAAGTGATCAAATTGTTCTAATAGTTTTCCAACCGATTTTGGTCAAATTTTGATTCTAAAAATATTATTTGCTATTTTGGACATATTATAAGCAAATTTTTTTTTTAAATATTTTAATATTTTTGGTTTTTCATTATCAGTTTATAATAAATTTTGGTTCTTTCTGACAATATTTTTATATTTTATAGTCAAATTTTGCTATTTTTGAAATTCTATGAATATAATTTTGTATTTTTTACAGTTTATGCTCAAATTTTGTTTTTTTTTATATTCGAATTTTGCTATTTTTAATTTGTTATGAAAAAAGTTTTGCACTTTTTTACAGTTTATAGCCGGATTTTGTCACTTTCTAACATAGTTTTGATGTTTCAAGACTGGATTTTGCTATTTTTAACATTTTATAAATCAAAATTTTACATTTTTTAAGCCGGATTTTGTTAATTGTTAATGTTTTAAGACTAAATTTTGCTATTGTTGGCATTTTGTAAATCAAATTTTTTACTTTTAAACTGGTTTTTGCTGTACTTTGGTGCTTTTTAACAATATTTTTGATTTAAAATTAATAAATGATTTATTTTATGTAAATTGCTTTTTCATCCAGTAAGAGACACATACACTCGTGTTTCAGGGTATGCACCCATCATCAGTGTGCTTAGCATCTCACTGGTCAAAAAGACTATTTACATAAAATTACAGTAACTATTAAACAATTTATGTTTACTAATGTGTCGAGGGTGTTGACGCAATGCCCCCTATTAAGAGAAACGTTGAACTGTTTGTGTGTGAAGGAGAGTGTAATAATTATTACACAGACAGGCAACGGCATTTTTGCAGACTATTTGACCGTTTAGTATGTGTCAAACTGATCACAAAATTCATAAAGTAGTTCATTTAGTGTTTTTGAATTTGAGTTTGACAGTTTTTTTTGTGTTAATACAAAAATCCGTCAACACTGTACTAATTGCAACATAACCTTCGTATCTTAGAGCAAAAATCTGGCAACACTGTATGTGTCAAAGTGATAAGAAAATTTATGAAGCAGTTTATTTAGTGTTTTAGAATAGAATTTGACAGTTTTTTTGGGTTATTACAAAAATTCGGCAATACTGTTCTATAAGCAACATAACCTTTGTATTTTAGAGCAAAAATCTGGCAACACTATACATAAACAACTTTAAAGCAGAGTATTTGACAGTTTGTATGTGTCTAAAATGATGAACAAAAGTCATCAAAAAGTTTGTTCGGTGTTTGCGAGTAATGTTTGACAGTTTTTTAAATACAATAATCCTTCAACACTGTACAAAAAGCAAGAAGAGCAGTTTGTGTGAGTCAAAGTGAAATTTATCAAGCAGTTTTTTACTGTTTTCGAGTAAAATTTGACAGTTTTCTTGCATAAATACAAGAATTTGGCAACACTGTACAAAAACCAATATAACCTTTGTATTTTAGAATAGAAAATAGCTTTTTTTTGAAGCTATTAAAAGTTTTTATTGGCTGTCAAATGTCATTTTTTATTAATAAAAAAAATTACGGTAAGATGGCTCAGTTATAGAGCGTTAGCGTAGCACGCTAACAGTTTGGGGTTTGATCCTTGAATATGACTAAAATAATAACTTGCTTGTTATCCACTGGGATGATTTGAAGTTACCTAAACCGTTCAAACAATCCCCTTCAAACAAGTCGTAAGATTTCTGGGGCGATGTAAAATAGCTGTAAAAACGCGCAATAAAGAAGAACTATATTATGCAATTATTAATTTTAAAAAACAAATTTATTTTTGAGCTTGTGCATAAGCGTCTTAAGGTTTTAGCGCTATTGCAGACAAATGAAACTTATTTTCAAAATAAATTTTTAATATTTTAAAACGTTGTTCTAAAGTAAAACAATACATCTTTTGTCTGCGGAAAGTATCTAACCACACGTTTCTCATGGAATTGACAAATTGACAAAGTTGGTTAAAACATGTGATTTAAAATTCAACAAAAAGATGACTTTTTATAACCAATTTTCAAAAATTGGTAGTTTTAGAAAACTTCTAAATGATTTTTCCAAAATTCTAAAATATTTTCAAAAATTTTGTTTGACTAAAATTGACTTCTATAATAGGTTTTTTTTTTTTTTTACACATTAGCTATAGGTTATATAACCAATTTTCAAAACTTAATAATTCTCAAAAAAATTTTAAATAGTTTACCAATACTTTACAAAAATTCTGTTTGACTAAAATCAACTTTTATGGTAAATTTTTTTTTTTTTTTTTTTAAGTTTATAATAACCAATTTTTAAAGTAATTTTACAAAATTTCTAAATAGTTTTCCTAAAAATTCAAAATTTTGTTTGACTAAATTCGACTTTTTTTTTTTCCAAATATTTTTAAAAATTTTGTTTGACTAAAATTGACTTCTATAATAAGTTTTTTTTTTTTTTTTTTTTTAATATTTATAACACACATTAGCTATAGGTTATATAACCAATTTTCAAAACTTAATAATTCTCAAAAAATTTTTAAATAGTTTTCCAATACTTTACAAAAATTCTGTTTGACTAAAATCAACTTTTATGGTAAATTTTTTTTTTTTTTTTAAGTTTATAATAACCAATTTTTAAAGTAATTTTACAAAATTTCTAAATAGCTTTCCTAAAAATTCAAAATTTTGTTTGACTAAATTCGTTTTTTTTTTTTCCAAATATTTTCAAAAATTTTGTTTGACTAAAATTGACTTCTATAATAAGTTTTTTTTTTTATTATTATTATTATTTTATTTTTTTTTTTTAATATTCATAACACACATTAGCTATAGGTTATAGAACCAATTTTCAAAACTTAATAGTTCTCAAAAAAATTTTAAGTAGTTTTCCAATACTTTACAAAAATTCTGTTTGACTAAAATCAACTTTTATGGTAATTTTTTTTTTTTTTTTTTTTTTTTAAGTTTATAATAACCAATTTTTAAAGTAATTTTACAAAATTTCTAAATAGCTTTCCTAAAAATTCAAAATTTTGTTTGACTAAATTCGACTTTTTTTTTTTCCAAATATTTTCAAAAATTTTGTTTGACTAATATTGACTTCTATAATAAGTTTTTTTTTTTTTTTTTTTTTTTTTTTTTTT